>CM067568.1:59014835-59413719 GCA_034336665.1 Luscinia megarhynchos
CTTTGGGATTCTGTGTTGTTGTTGACCAGGTTTTGAAGGATCAGTTCAGTGTGTGGGTCCTGGGCAGCTGTGGCTGTTCTCTGGGGTGCCTGTGACCCTGCTGTCCTTGTCCCTGCAGGTGGTGAGGGACCAGATCTCCCACTGCACGGTGAAGCTGCGCCAGACCACGGGGCTGATGGAATATTGCCTGGAGGTCATCAAGGAGAACGACCCCAGCGGCTTCCTGCAGGTCAGTGCTGAGCCTGGGCAAGCAGGGCTGGGATCCCCAAAACCAGGGATCTGCCTGGGGCACAGCAGGGCTAGGATCCCCAAAACCAGGGATCTGCCTGGGGCACAGCAGGGCTGGGATCCCCAAAACCAGGGATCTGCATCCCCTGATCATGGGCACAGCAGGGCTGGGATCCCCAAAACCAGAGATCTGCCTGGGGCACAGCAGGGCTGGGATCCCCAAAACCAGGATCTGCATCTTCTGATCATGGGCACAGCAGGGCTGGGATCCCCAAAACCAGGGATCTGCCTGGGGCACAGCAGGGCTGGGGATCCCCAAAACCAGGGATCTGCCTGGGGCACAGCAGGGCTGGGGATCCCCAAAACCAGGGATCTGCCTGCCCTGATCATGGGCACGGCAGGGCTGGGATCCCCAAAACCAGGGATCTGCATCCCCTGATCATGGGCACGGCAGGGCTGGGATCCCCAAAACCAGGGATCTGCCTGGGGCACAGCAGGGCTGGGATCCCCAAAACCAGGGATCTGCCTGGGGCACAGCAGGGCTGGGATCCCCAAAACCAGGGATCTGCATCCCCTGATCATGGGCACAGCAGAGCTGGGATCCCCCAAAACCAGGGATCTGCATCCCCTGATCATGGGCACGGCAGGGCTGGGATCCCCCAAAACCAGGGATCTGCATCCCCTGATCATGGGCACGGCAGGGCTGGGATCCCCAAAACCAGGGATCTGCCTGGGGCACAGCAGGGCTGGGATCCCCAAAACCAGGGATCTGCCTGGGGCACAGCAGGGCTGGGATCCCCCAAAACCAGGGATCTGCCTGGGGCACAGCAGGGCTGGGATCCCCAAAACCAGGGATCTGCCTGGGGCACAGCAGGGCTGGGATCCCCAAAACCAGGGATCTGCCTGCCCTGATCATGGGCACAGCAGGGCTGGGGATCCCCAAAACCAGGGATCTGCCTGCCCTGATCATGGGCACAGCAGGGCTGGGGATCCCCAAAACCAGGGATCTGCCTGGGGCACAGCAGGGCTGGGATCCCCAAAACCAGAGATCTGCATCCCCTGATCATGGGCACAGCAGGGCTGGGATCCCCAAAACCAGGGATCTGCCTGGGGGCACAGCAGGGCTGGGATCCCCAAAACCAGGGATCTGCATCCCTGATCATGGGCACAGCAGGGCTGGGATCCCCAAAACCAGGATCTGCATCTTCTGATCATGGGCACAGCAGGGCTGGGATCCCCAAAACCAGGAATCTGCCTGGGGCACAGCAGGGCTGGGATCCCCAAAACCAGGATCTGCATCCCCTGATCATGGGCACAGCAGGGCTGGGGATCCCCCAAAACCAGGGATCTGCCTGGGGCACAGCAGGGCTGGGATCCCCAAAACCAGGGATCTGCATCCCCTGATCATGGGCACAGCAGGGCTGGGGATCCCCAAAACCAGGGATCTGCCTGGGGCACAGCAGGGCTGGGATCCCCCAAAACCAGGGATCTGCCTGGGGGCACAGCAGGGCTGGGATCCCCCAAAACCAGGGATCTGCCTGGGGCACAGCAGGGCTGGGATCCCCAAAACCAGGGATCTGCATCCCTGATCATGGGCACGGCAGGGCTGGGATCCCCCAAAACCAGGGATCTGCATCCCTGATCATGGGCACAGCAGGGCTGGGATCCCCAAAACCAGGGATCTGCCTGCTCTGATCATGGGCACAGCAGGGCTGGGATCCCCAAAACCAGGATCTGCATCTTCTGATCATGGGCACAGCAGGGCTGGGATCCCCAAAACCAGGAATCTGCCTGGGGCACAGCAGGGCTGGGATCCCCAAAACCAGGGATCTGCCTGCTCTGATCATGGGCACAGCAGGGCTGGGATCCCCAAAACCAGGAATCTGCCTGGGGCACAGCAGGGCTGGGATCCCCAAAACCAGGGATCTGCCTGCCCTGATCACCCCCATGGTCACAGCAGGGAGGAGCAGGGGCAGGCAGGGACATTTCATGAGCAGGGATCACACCATGTATAACTGAAAAGTCTTTGAATACAAAATCTGAAAAAAATATTAATAAAAATAATAGCAAGTTTTGATACAGAAGATAAAATTGATATGCTAGATAACTCAGATAACTAAGAAGCCAAAAAGTAAAATTAATTGGAATGGGCTTTTATAACTCAGAGCAAAAGATAAATCCACCTCAAAAAATGTTTTTACCAAGCAAAAGGATTTTCACAGGCAAACCAAAAATGACATGTTGCAAGTAGAAAGAAAGATCTCAACATTTTCTCCACTGGAAGAAAACTGAAAAACAACTTGTAGCTTCAACTGTAACACACTAACCTTTTGTGATTGGAGAATTGTAATATGAATATGGTAATTTTAGTAGTTATAGGCTGTAGATAATAGTAAAGGTGTTGATTGGTTGTTATGTATTAAAAGAAAAAATATCTAAAAATAATATCAAAAATAAAATAATATAATAAATAATAATCTAATAAAAATATCTAAAAAAATATCTAATGCATTGTAACCAGGAAACAAGGGATGGGATGGGATGAAAGGAAACAGCCTCAGGGAAGGTTTAGACAGGATATTAGGAAAAATTCCTGCATGGAAATTTCTGCATTTTCAGTAATAAATAAATTGTTGTATAGAAGGTTTAGATGATACTAGGAAAAATCTCTGCAAGGAATTTCTGCATTTTCAATACTAAATAAATTGCTGTATGGAAGGTTTAGACTGGATATAAGAGGAAATTTCTGCATTTTCAATACTCAATAAATTGCTGTATGGAAGTTTTAGACTGGATATAAGGGGAAATTTCTGCATGGAAATTTCTGCATTTTAAATACTAAATAAATTTCTGTATGAAGGGTTTAGACTGGATATAAGGGGAAATTTCTGCATTTTCAATACTAAATAAATTGCTGTATGGAAGGTTTAGACTGGATATTAGGAAAAATTTTTGCATTTTCAATACTAAATAAATTGCTGTAGGAAAAATTAGGAAAAATTTCTGCATGGAAATTTCTGCATTTTCAATACTCAATAAATTGCTGTATGGAAGGTTTAGACTGGATATTAGGGAAAATTTCTGCATGGAAATTTCTGCATTTTAAATAATAAATTGCTGTATCAGGTGGATAGAATAAACATGATTTTAAAGAGCCAGCTGAAATCCCTGGTTGTGGCTCTTAGTGCCATCCTGGGGAGGGGCAGGGCAGGGTGGGACAAGGCCTGGGACACAGCCCAGGTCAGCTGAGCTGCTGCTCCCCCAGATCTCAGATGCTCTCATCAGGAGGGTGCACCTGACCGAGGACCAGTGGGGCAAGGGGACCCTGACCCCCCGGATGACCACGGACTTCGACCTCAACCTGGACAATGCCCCCCTGCTGCAGTCCATCCACCAGCTGGACTTTGTGCAGATGAAAGGTAAGCATCCTTCCAGTGCCTGCCCTCAGCTCTGCTCTGCTCCTGCTGGGGGTTTCCCAGCTCACACAGGGAAACGGCAGGAAAGGAGAGTTTATCTTCTCCCAGCAAGCAGCCCAGAGCCAGAGTTGTGTGTGGTTTGCACCTGTGTGCCAGGAGTTTGGCTTTGCCTGGAAAAGCACTCCTACTGCATTAAGAAGTTATTAGGGCATTAAAAAGTGCTCTGACAAAGTTATTAGTGCATTGGAAAGAGCTCTGCAGGTCTTTTGAGAGCAGCACAAGGCTTTTCCCAAACCTCTGCTCACATCTCAGTGCTGAGCAGCATCTGTCACAGGCCAGATGTCCCTCCAGACAGAGCCAGGTCACTTAGCTTGGGCTCTGCCCTCCCTCTCCTCACCTCAGTGTCAGATCATCATTTTAGCTTTAATTTCCTCACTGTTCCCCATTCTCTCTGTGCTCCTTCTCCTTCCTGCCAAGGGCTGCTGCAGTGTCCTGGTGTGAAGGACAGGTGTCTGCCAATAAAGGCAGGAGCTTCTCTTTGAAATGGAGAATGTAAACCCCCTCCCTTCAAATTATTATTATTATAATTTTGAAATTAAGGGGCTCTCAGGCAAAGATACAGGAATTAGGAATAACAGTTCTTTACTAGGAACATTAAAATAGAAATGCAGTATTACACAGAACAATCCCAAACCCTGCCAGAGCCAGAATCCAAGCTGACACCCGTCAGTCAGTCAGGGTGTTGGCAGCAGTCCCATTCCATGGTGGCTGCATCCTCCTGCAGGGGCAGATGTGGTTCAGCTGGAGCAGTGCTCCTGGAGAAGGTGCAGTTTCCTCTGAAGCTCCAGGGATGATGTGCAAAGGTCTGGTTTTCCTCTGGAATCCAGTGCAAAGAAGGTGCCTTGGTGTCCAAAATCTCAGTTTTGATCTGGGTAGGAAAGGCTTGGCTCCTCCCTGGCTGGAGCATCTCCCAGTGGGATGATGGAATTTTATCAGCCATGCCCTGGGACTCACTGGCCATGAATAGGAGATATCTCCTGGAGGGAGGATGGGCTGTGGGAAGATAAAGATGATTGCCCAGCTGGTTTAAAGCTGGCCCATGAGCAGAGAATATGTGCCAGGAGATCAGGGTCACTGCCCCACCCGGTTCAACAGATGGGGACAGAATTCACATTTCTGGCCACATCAACCCAACACATGCAGCCCATGAGAAATTTGGGATTTGCAAGCCCAGGGAAGCTGGGCAGAGATGCAGAGGGGCTCAGAAGGACACAGACCATGGGCTGGACCCTCAGCTGCCTGCAGGGAGAGCCTCCAGCTGCAGGTCTGGCACTGCCCTCATTGCCACCCCAGCTGGAACTGCTGGCCCAGGGGCTGTCTGCACACACCAGGGTGTCCCAGTGGCCAGGGACAGGAAGGATGCTGGCCACACTCTTCCTCTGTCCCCACAAGGAGCATCCTCAGCTGATCCCCTGCTGGTGCTGGCAGCAGTGAGGAGCTGCCCGTGCTTGCTCTTCATTAGCCAGGCTGTTAATTGGAAATGTCAGGAATATTTTTGGGTAGCAAAGCCAGGGAGGGCTGGATTGCTGTTCCACGTTCCTATGTTCCTGCCCTCCCTTCTGCAATGGAGCCCAGAGGGTTATTTTTAATTAATAAGAGCAAATGTGCTGCTGGTTTAGCCACCCACCCTCCTCTTAGCAAATCCCTCCTCCTCCCACAGCTCAGCCTCACTGTGGAAATCTGTTCTTGGTTTTGGAGACTTGCAGAAGGTTGGGTTTGCATCCCAAATCTGTGTCACAGCACCAGGGGAGGAGGGCAACACCTGGGACCTCAATAAAGAGCAGTGAGCAGTAGGTACAAGGCATCCTCCAGAGGGGTGGAGGAGTCAGAGGGTGGATGCTGAGCCTCTGCCAGCCAGCCCAGCTTCTTCCCAGGCATCCTCCCCTTCCTGTCTGGGTTCTCCATGCCTGTTTCCACTGGCTCCCGTCACTTTGGGCAGTGAGGATGAGGATGGTGGACAAGCAGCTCTGTTGAGAGATGTGTCAGGGACATGTCCCTGTCAGGCTGTCACTCCTCCTGTGCTGTTCAGAGCAGGGGTGGGCTGTGGGACACAGGGAGATGCCCAAACACAGCAGAAATAAACCCTGGCAGTCCTTTCTGTCTCCTGTGCAGCTGGTGGGAGCCAAAGGGGGTACTCAGCCCCCCAGTTCTGTTGCAGTGAATTTACTGAATGGAAAAGCAGATAAATCCAGACCCAGGATTCTGGAGAACATCCCAGGTTTGGGACTGGCTGCATGAAAAGTCCAGGCTGCTCAAAACAGGTGCAAACTCTGCAGAATTAATTAGAAAACGAGAATAAAGCAGAAAAGCTTCAGCAGGCTGGTGGGGGGGAGGAATTTGGTGGGAGAACAATCCTTTCTGCTTCCTCCCGAGCTGCCTTCCCAGCAGGCAGGGCACGCAGCCCGCGCCCCAGGGCTGCAGTAATTGCACTAATTGGTGATCAGTCTCCTCCCCAGTGCCGGCCCCACCCATCCTGCAGCTGGAGGAGTGCTGCACCCACAACAACAGCGCCACCCTGTCCTGGAAGCAGCCCCCTCTGTCCACGGTGCAGGTGGAGGGATACATCCTGGAGCTGGACGATGGCAACGGCGGCCAGTTCAGGGTAGGTGGGAAGGGATGTTCTCCCTGCCGGTGAGAATTTGTCCCTCATCCTGTTTTTTTGCAAGTCCCCTCTTCCCGTGCTGCCCAGGGAAGCAGATGGTGCAGACAAGCTGTGGGGTTTTGGGGTGATTTGAGGGGGTGCAAGTGCCTTTCCAGTGGCCAAGTTGACTTGGAGACTCAAAGAAAATTTGAAGCTTTTGTTACCCAGAGCAGCTGTGGCTGCCCCTGGGTCCCTGGCAGTGTCCAAGGCCAGGCTGGACAGGGCTTGGAGCAACCTGGGACAGTGGAAGGGGATTGGAGTAAGATGATCTTTAGGGTCCTTTCCAACCCAAAGCATTCCATGAAGGTCCATATTTTTAGCCTGCTGAATATTTCATGCAAGGTATGCTAATTGCCATGAAAGCCTCATGGTTTGCCAGCTGCCAGCAAGCAGAGGTGTTTTAAGGCCTGAGGGCTTTTAAATTGCTGTAATTACACAATTAAAATATGATTTTTCTGTGATCCAACACGGCAGTAATTATCCTGGCGTGCTCACATCCACTGAGAGCAGGCACAGGAGCAGCCCATTGCACTCTGAATTTACCCACAAGGAGCTCAGGCAGGTAGGAGCCAGAGCAGAGTTGAGGCAAAGGAGAGGTGATGTGGGTGGGACCTGGAGAGGAGGCTGGGTGTGGAGAGAGCAAGGTCAAATAATATTCCCAATATCCCATCTAACCCAGATGAAGCCACTCCCTGTGTCTGTCCCTCCATCCCTTGTCCCCTCTCCAGCTCTCCTGGAGGCTCTGCAAGGGGCTCTGAGCTCTCCCTGGAGCCTTCTCCTCTCCAGGTGAACATTCCCAGCTTTCCCAGCCTGGCTCCAGGATCTCTGGACTCTTTCCAGCAGCTCCTCCTGATGCTGGAGCCCCAGAGCTGGGGCAGAGCTCCAGGTGGGATCTCAGCTGAGCAGACCCCCCCTCTCCTGCTGCTGCTGCAGCCCGAGAGGAGCAAACCCCGTTTTGCCCAGCCCTGTCCAGCACTCCGGGGAGCAGAGCAGGGTGGGATCCCGCCCATGCTGAGCCCCTGGGGCTGTTTTTTTTTGTTTGCCATTCCTGGGAGTGGCTGTGACTGGAGGCGTTGCCTTGCAGGAGGTGTATGTGGGCAAGGAGACCATGTGCACGGTGGACGGGCTGCACTTCAACAGCACCTACAGCGCCCGGGTCAAGGCTTTCAACAAGTCAGGAGTCAGCCCCTACAGCAAGACCCTGGTCCTGCAGACCTCAGAGGGTAAGGAGGTGCTGCAGCTCCACCCACCAGCACTCACCAGAGGGGGAAAGTTGTGCCAGGAGTCCCCAAGAGCACTCCAAGAATTTCCCTCTCACCCTTTTCCTTTGAGGGGGATGCTCTTTGGGTTTGGATTTGGGGTTACAAAAGGTTTGGTGACATAAAAGGGATGCTCAGGTGTTTTTGCTGGTCCTGTTTAAAGCAGAACACTGCCAGCATTGCTCCTGACTGTACCATGAGCACAGGATTCAGGGCTGGCAGTGCAGGACAGGGAGCAGTGTGGGTGTCCTTGCAGAGCCAGGGATGCTCAGAAGCCTCCCAGCATCATCTGCATCCCCCACAGGCACTCAGAATGTTAAACACTCCCTTGCAGGCTGCAGGGGAATCTCCTGCCTGGCTTTAAGCACATTTGTCACACCAGGCACTTAATCCATTGTGGAAAATTGGTTTATTCCTGACGTGCAGGTGGAGAGTGGCAGGGCTGGCTGTGAGGTGGGAGGAAGGGATCAGCCCCCAGCAGCACGTCTGCTGCCCCACAGCCAGGCACAAAACCCTCCTCTGGGAGCTCTCCACGCTTGCTGGAATCCCTTTTCCTTGCTCCCAGATGGAAATCTCTCTTTTCCAAGCCCTGTGAGGGTTTTTTGCCCAGCAGCATCCAGCTGGCTGGCAGCTGGGATCAGAAGGGAGCACACACAGCTCGTGGGGCTGCTGGGGGGTGGGAGGAGGGTGAGAGCTTTCCTGCCACACAGCAGCCCTGGGGGCTTTGAGCAAGGAGGAAAATGGGATTTCTGCTGAAAAAAATAGAAGACAAAAGCAGAGCAAGGCCGTGCAGAGTGTTTCTCTTGCTGCCTGCAGATCACCATTCCAGTTTGGAAGCCTGGGCAGGTCAGCAAGGAATGAGATTCATTCAGAAGAGCAGACAGCAAAACTCTGACAAGCTTCTCACAGGAGAGGCAGGGAGGTCACATCACAGCACAGAGACCTTGGCACTTCTGTCAGAGACACATCAGGGCCTGTTTGCAAACAAAGAAGCTGCAGAAGTTCCTCTGGAGATCCAGAGATGAGACAAACTGGATCCAGGTTGGCCAGGACTGCTCCCAAAGCCTGAAGGTCAACAGCTCCCACTCCAGCTTTAGCAGGAGACAGCAGAGCTTTGACTTCTCATCTCATTCAGCACAACACATTTGGGACACAATCTCCTCATCAAAACCAGCTGGGCTTTAAGTTGTCCCAGCCAGGAGTTCACTATGATCTTCCCAGCTTTGATTTCCTCTCAGAGGTGTTCTCACCTTGAGCCAAGCTCAAGCCCAGCTCCAAATTAAAAGGGATCTGGGAGAAAACAGCTGCTGTGGTCCCAGCAGGGCTGTGCTTGGGGCTGGTGCTTGGTCTGTGCCCCCAAGGAGAAGTTCCTCTCTCCTTGCATTCATTCAGCCTTTTCACTCCAACGAGCTTTTGCATTTGTTATTCCAGCACAGAAAGAAACAGGGGAGAAAAAAAAAAAAAAGTCAAACAGGCCTGGAGCATTTTGTGCTCTTAGAGCTCTTTTGGATTCCAAGAGAAATAAATCACATCTGTGTGTGCAGCTCCCGGATATCCGAGTGACTTGTTGAATAGAGCTGCCTCTCACATCACAGCCCTTGGTGAGGCTTTTATTCCTGCCTTTTACAGCAGCATCAGGCCTTTTTAAGAGCTGTTTTGTCTGAAGTAGGCTTAGCTTCTCCCTTCAGCTGAGCTCTGCAGCTTCCTGCAAAGTGGTTGTGTGGGAAGAGAGGACAAAAGAAGGGACAGGCTGGATGTGAAGAGAGCATCTCTCTGAATGTGGCTGTCCTGATGGAAGAAATTCTGGTGTTCAAGAGCTGGTTTGTGGTTCTGGCCCATGAGATCTCCATCTGCAGCCTGTGGAAGGGAACTGAAGCCTTTCTTCTGCTTTCTGTGAGCAGGGGGTAGAGGGGAGCAAAAGGTCCTGCAGGGCCTCAGCTCCTGAAGAGAACAGGGATGAGAAGAAGGGGATGTGTGTGGAGGGCTGCTCTGTGGTCCTGAGCTGCCCCAGGGAGCCAGGCAGAAAATGGGAAATCCCATGGGAATTTTCACACCCGAGTCTGCAGCAGGAACACCTTCCTGTGGTGAGAGGCAGCTTCTGCTCATGCCAGAGGAAAGTACTGCAGGGCACTCTTCAAAGCTGGTTCCTGGTGCCACCAGCAGGACAAGCTGGTTCCTGGCTGTGCTCCAGAGCCCTTCCCATCTGCTGGGGCTGCCCAGGGAGGAAGATCCCTGTGGCCAGCACAGCAAGGGTTGAAGGTGACATTCTTCCCCTGAGCTGATTTTGGGCTGTTCCACACAATCCCTGGGAGTGTCTCTTGCTCTGTCACATCTCAGCCCAAGGCTCTGCCTTAACCTCTGTTTCTGCAGCACCTGGATGAAGCTCAGCTGTGTGCTGGGAAGTGAGCCTGGAAGTTTCAGGGTGACCCAGACCTGTCCCAAAGCTTGGCTGGTGGCAGCCCTGCTTGGCTGTCCTGACCCCTGGACACCTGGGAGCTCTCCCACCTCCTTCTTCTCCTCCTCCCTGAGCTGGGCAGCCCCTGCTCTCCTGGTTTTCCCTCTCCCAGCAGATTTCCCAGCCTCTGGCCAATCTCCTGCAGGCCTGTTTCTACATTCTGTCCAGCAGGCTGGATGTCAGGATGAGGGACCAGCTCCCTCCAGCTGGAGATGGAGCAGTGGAGCTCAGCAGTGCCTCTCAGGCACAGAGCTTCCCCCTCCCTTCCCCAGCCAAGCCAAGCACCAGAACCTTTTCTTTCAAGCCAACTCCTCATCTGGAGCCCAGCATTAAATTCCTGACCATCCATGGAGTGACCCTGAGCCTTTTTGGAAGGGTGAACAGCCCAAGGGTGAGCAGCCTGCAAGGAGCTGCAGGGAGGTGAGGGGCTCATTAGGGAGAGTCATGAGCACAGCTACTCCTGGTAGTAATTCCTCTCACTCTTGGTAGCGTTAGGAGCTGTTCCTCCCTAACTTTGAGCTCTGTTAATTGGTTGCTGTGCAATAATTTCTCTCCTCTGGTCCCACTGACACCCTTTGCTTCCACAGCCTCAGCAGCAGCAGCGAGTTGCAGAAGTTACAACCCAGCATGCAAAGAAATGTTCCCTTTTTATCTGTTTTAACACAATTCCCAGCTCAGTCCATCCTCACAGCACAGCTGAGAAGGTTGGGGGTGCAGTGTGAGTGTGTGGATGGTGGATTCTACATTTCCATGTTAACATACTCCTGGAAAAGGTCAGGGAAGAAACTGCTGGAGGTGACTGTGGTAGCAGGGAACAGAAACCACTGACCCAAGAAGTTCCCTCTGCTCTGACGTTTTTGCTGTGAATCCCACGAGTTAAATTCTTGCTGTAAGGCTCAGCTGTGTTTTGACAGGTACAAAGGGATACCAAGAACACAACCTGTCGAACAACCCTTGAGTAAGGTGGGTGCTTGGTGGTTTTTAGGGTGATAGAGCCCAGCACAGCCCTGCAAAATATCACCAGCTGGGTTTTCCACCCCTGATTATTGAGCACTAAAAAGGTTTGGGATGTGTTAAAGCACAGTGGGACGTGTGCATGGTAACCTGTGAATTCTTTTAGGTGCCTAACTGTGAAGAGGTGCAGGACCCCACCCTTTAAAATCCAGTTGGATTTATCACTCTGACACAGGGACATGGGGAAGATGAATGTGTTTTCCTTGCTGTCAGGGGGATATTTGGGAAGATGAATGTGCTTTCCTCACTGTCAGGGGGACATTTGGGAAGATGACCATGTTTTCCTCACTGCCAGGGGGATATTTGGGAAGATGACCATGTTTTCCTCACTGTCAGGGGGACATTTGGGAAGATGACCATGTTTTCCTCACTGCCAGGGGATATTTGGGAAGATGACCATGGTTTCCTCACTGTCAGGGGGATATTTGGGAAGATGACCATGTTTTCCTCACTGCCAGGGGACATTTGGGAAGATGACCATGTTTTCCTCACTGCCAGGGGATATTTGGGAAGATGACCATGTTTTCCTTGCTGCCAGGGGGATATTTGGGAAGATGACCATGTTTTCCTCACTGCCAGGGGATATTTGGGAAGATGACCATGTGTTCCTCGCTGCCAGGCTGCCCTGCAGGGTCTCTCTGGGCTGCCCAGGGTCCATGCTCAGCTCCAGGGTGCAGCTGGGGCTCAGGAGTGATGCTGCCCAGCAGAGACCCCAGTTCTGATGTGCAGTTTGGTTGATCTTACGTTTAGACACGCAGTCAGAAGAACAGACCCTCCCTTTTCCAGTGCCTTTGGAAAGATCGCAGCTTCGTAGAATGAGTCCTTTCTCCTCCACCCTTAATCTGCAACCCAGCTTCTCGGGGAGATCCTACTTTGAGCTAAGATCTTCGGCCCACCAGCTGAGCTTGCATTCTTCCTTGCAGTCCCTGAATTCAGCCGGTGAGCTGAGCACCTCTGGCCGTGCCTCTTGTGCTTCTGGGCATCTCCAGCCTCTCTGTTTGTTCTGTTGTGTTTGTTTTTTTCCCATGACATGCAGATGGCAGTGGGGATTCTTTCTGTTTGTCAGTGCTGGGGTTCTCCTGGGGGTGTTGCAGCTGTGCCAGTGTGAGTGTGGGGTGATGGAGCAGCACAGTGATTCCTGACCTGGGTGATGCTCTTGGTGAGGCTGAACCCTTTGGTGATCACAAATCCCTGAGTGGTTTGGGTTGGAAGGGACCTTAAACTCATCCACTTCCAACCTCCTGCTATGGGCAGGGGCACTCCCTCTAGATTTCCTCATTTCTAGTTTGTGTTGAGCTGGTGTCAAGGGATAATCAGAAAAGACATTCTCTGGGTAAAACCTGTCAGAGTATCCCCATGCTTTCCTTTCCTAATCCATCCAGGAAATGCAGCCTCTGCTGGGAGATTTGGTCTGTGAAATTAGTTTGGTTGATTAAATCTAGACCCCTCTTAAGAAAGAAGTGAGTCTGGAAGCAGGCAAGGTCTGGCTTGTTCCCCAGAGAGACTGTGGATTCCTCATCCCTGGAAGTGTTCCAGGCCAGGCTGGAGCAGGCTGGAGCAGCCTGGGATGGTGGAAGGTGTCCCTGCCCACAGCAGGGTGTGCAGTGAGGTGATTTGTGTCCCCTCCAACCCCAAACCACTTTGGGATTCTGTGATTCCAGCCCAGCTTAGAGACGTGGGCTCTCTTCTGCTCAGCTTTGAGCACTGGGCTGGGCTTTTCCAAACCCAGATGGGACCATCCCAGAGCCTTGTTCCCTGCAGAGCAGAGGACACACTCCTGGGGTTCCTCCCTCTCCTGGCAGCCCCACAGGAGTGTTTGGTGCTGATCCCTGTGCCCAGAATCGCTGAGGTGGGATGCAGGCAGGTCAGGCAGAGCCAGGGATGGATTTGGGCAGCAGGGAACCACAGGGATCTCTCAGAGCTGTTTTCTAACCAGTCTTTGCACATCTTCTGTTGCCAAAGATCCTGGGCCCTGATTCTTCCAGCAGTGTGGATTTACCCCCTGCAAAGGTGCTGATTCCAGTGTCAGCCCTGGAAGAATGGGGGCCCCCGATTGTTTGACTCCATCCCATACACTGAATGAGGAATGCTGCAGCATGACCCTTGCCAGATTAACCTGGGTGGGGGGACCCTGCAAACTTCCTTTTTTTCTTTGTGCTTTTTTCTGTTTGGTTTCTCATCGTGCTGCTGTGAGCTGATGGCTTCCAGTTCCTTCCTTTGTGTCCGTGCTGGGTGTGCACCATGGAGCTCCTGCAGGGAAGAACGGGGTCCTGCAGGCCAGGACAGGGTCTGTGTGTCCCCCAGGAGAGCTGGAGAAGCTCTGGGACATGGGGCAGGATTCATTAAAGCAGCCTCAGGAGGAGCCTCCTGGCACAGGCACAGCCTGGAGCTTCCCACAACAGCCAGGGCAGGAGGGGACAGCCAGGCACAGAGCTGGGCAGGGGTGACCCTGAAAGCAGCCCCCTGGTGAGTCTGTCCCTTGCAGTGACAACACAGGGCTTTGTGTTGGGATCTCCTCCTGTGAGGACATGCTGCTGGATCAGGACAAGCCCCTATGCAGGAAAAATTTCCTGGGTCAGGACAAGCTCCTAGGTCAGGAAAATCTCCTGGATCAGGACAAGCCCCTAGGGCAGGACAAACTCCTAGGTCAGGAAAAGCTCCTGGATCAGGACAAGCTCCTAGGTCAGGAAAAACTCCTGGAGCAGGAAAAGCCCCTAGGTCAGGACAAGCTTCTAGGTCAGGAAAAATTCCTGGACCAGGACAAACCCTTAGGTCAGGAAAAATTCCTGGACCAGGACAAACCCTTAGGTCAGGAAGAATTCCTGGACAAGGGCAAGCTCTTAGGTCAGGAAAATCTTTTGCATCAGGGCAAGCCCCTAGGGCAGGAGAAATTCCTGGACCAGGACAAGCTCTTAGGTCAGAACAAGCTCCTGGATCAGGACAAGCTTCCAGGTCAAGAAAAACTCCTGCATCAGGAAAAGCTCCTAGGTCAGGAAAATCTCCTGGATCAGGACAAGCCCCTAGGGCAGGACAAGCTCCTGGATCAGGAAAAATTCCTGCACAAGGACAAGCTCCTAGGTCAGAAAAAGCTCCTGGATCAGGACAAGCTGCTGAATCAGGACAAGCTTCCAGGTCAAGAAGAACTCCTGCATCAGGAAAAGCTCCTAGGTCAGGAAAAACTCTTGGAACAGGATAAGCCCCTAGGTCAGGACAAGCTTCTAGGTCAGGAAAAATTCCTGGACCAGGACAAATGCTTAGGAAAAATTCCTGGATCAGGACAAGCTCTTAGGTCAGGAAAATCTTCTGCAGCAGGACAAGCTCCTGGATCAGGAAAAATTCCTGGACCAGGAAAACCCTTAGGCCAGGAAAAATTCCTGGACAAGGACAAGCTCCTGTCAGTTTAGAGAATCTTTACCAAGCAGCCAAGATACTCCACCAAGGCTAAAATTTCCTGCCTGTTTCCTGGAGAAAAGCAGAATAATTTGGCATCCTGAGCAGTCAGACTTTCTAGAGTCCACACTCAAACTCCCAGGCTGTGTTTGCCACCCCTCTCTGTGCCCTCTGGCTTTTTAATGAATCAGGCCTCCCCTGGCTGCTGGATGTTTAATTAACAATGAAATGCTCACGAGTGTTTGTCAGGAGGTTGTTGTTCCTTAGCTGTGATGTGTGAAATGTAGTATCTCTTTATAGGATGCAATTTTGACACACAAGGATCGCCTTACTCCCAATTAGGCAAGTATCTTAATTACAATTAACTGGCAACTACTGCATGTTGGTTCATTCTTTTGCTTTTTTCTCTTTTCTTTGGTGACTGAGCAGCGTTTCTTGCTCGTACACAGCTTGCAGAGCACTCCTGGATGTGACAGAATCATGGAATTGTTGAGGTTGGAAAAGCCCTCTAAGATTCAGCTATTCCCCAGCACTGCCAAGGCCACCACTGACCCCTGTCCCCAAGTGCCACATCCACATGGCTTTTAAATCCCTCCAGGGATGGGGACTCCCTGAGCAGGAGGCAGATTTGGAGAAGTTGTGATTGCTGGATGATGTAAAAGCATTTTGGTTTTCTCCAACATGGTTTTAAAGAGAAGCCTGAGGTCAGTGGAAGTGGCCCTGTGATTAAGAACTGATCCTTCTGCTCTCCTCCTCTTTTACATGGAAAGAGGGCAGGGTTAGGTTGGATATTAGGAGGGAATTCTGGCTGGGAGGGTGGGGAGGCCCTGGCACAGTGCCCAGAGAAGCTGTGGCTGCCCCTGGAAGTGTTCCAGGCCAGCTTGGAGCAGCCTGGGATAGTGGAAGGTGTCCCTGCCATGGCAGGGGGTGGAACAGGATGATCTTTAAGGTCCCTTCCAACCCCAACCGTTCCATGGTTCCATGATTCTCAGTGCATATCCCTGCTCATTAAGGCACTTGAACATGGGCTAAATGCTGTGGATGCAATTAGCCCCTCTGCAACTAATTACAGCAAGGTGGCTGCTGCTTGCCTGTCCTCTTCAGACTGTCTGCAAGGCTCATTGCCCTGGGAGCAGGATCCTGCAGCCCTGGGGGATTCCCTGACCCTGCACCCTCTCATCCCCAGCCCATCTTCCCACCTTGATCCCAAAACACCCACAGATCCATGCTCTGGCTGGAGTCACAGACAAGCAGCAATGCTTTCTCCTCCTTTTCCCTGCCCAAGCTGACGTGCTGTTTTCTCTCCCTCATGCCTTTCCCTGGGAATGACCACAGTTGACATTAAAAAAATGGTGGCAGGTACGGCTCCCCGATGCGCGGCGCGTGCATGGCAGCTGTGCTGGGAACCTTCCAATAAACCTCTGAAGCACCTCACACCCGTCTTTTTATTCCTCAAGTGTTCTGTGGATGTGTCACTTCACGTTTGCAGCTGGAGGAAACCACCTGGGCAGCCAGGCTGGTGGCTTGGGAATGAACCCCTGTCCCTCTGTCCCGCTGTGTCTGTCAGATTTGCAGTAACCAAGTCCTGTGCATTTAAACCAGCCCTAAGGAATCCTGGAGGTTTTGGGGCATTTTCCAGCCTTCCCATGAGTTCTTGTCTTAGGTGTGGCTCGTTGCTTGGCAGGGAGGTTTTGTGGTGTGATGTGGCATCTCAGTAAATGAAGATCTGCGTGTCTGTTTGTGTTTTTGGTTCCCAAGAACAGCCCTTAAATACACAGAGTTTATCTGCTGACCCTCAGTCCCCTTCCCACACTAACCTGACTCTGTAAACTAAATAACACTTGGTCCTGAGAGTAAATTACATTTCCAGGCCAGGCTGGACAGGGCTTGGAGCACCCTGGGATAGTGGAAGGTGTCCCTGCCCATGGCAGGGGTTGGAAGGAGATGGGCTTTAAGATCCCTTCCAACCCAAAACACTCCATGATTCCACAATTCTGTTAGAGCTTGGAGATCTGGTGAGGATCACATCTCCTGCAAGGGCCAAATTTTAGGAAGCCTTGAGGATCCTGCAGTGTCATGACCAAGACATTGGGAGCCAAGGAGCAATAAGAGCAGAACTCCTCCAAGTCCTGGCCATAAAACCTCAGGCACAGTGGCAGCTGCAGCCACAGGAGCTCAGAGCATCCCTCCATCATAGAAGTTGTCCCTCGGTGGTGGAAATTGTCCCTCAGTGATGGAAGTTGTCCCTCAGTGGTGGAAGATCTCTCCATGGTGGAATCTGTCCCTCCATGATGGAATCTGTCCCTCAGTGATGGAAGTTGTCCCTCCATGGTGGAATCTGTCCCTCAGTGATGGAAGTTGTCCCTCAGTGGTGGAAGATCTCTCCATGGTGGAAGCTGTCCCTCCGTGATGGAAGCTGTCCCTCCATGATGGAAGCTGTCCCTCCATGGTGGAATTTGTCCCTCAGCGATGGAAGCTGTCCCTCAGTAGTGGAATTTTTCCCTCCATGGTGGAATTTGTCTCTCAGTGATAGAAGTTGTCCCTCCATGGATGGGATTTGTCCCTCAGTGATGGAATTTGTCCCTCCATAGTGGAAGCTGTCCCTCAGTGATGGAAGCTGTCCCTCAATGATGGAATCTGTCCCTCAGTCATGGAAGCTGTCCCTCCATGATGGACTCTGTCCCTCCGTGATGGACTCTGTCCCTCAGTGATGGAACCTGTCCCTCAGTGATGGAATCTGTCCCTCAGTGGTGGAACCTGTCCCTCCATGGTGGAATCTGTTCCTGTGATGGAATCTGTCCCTCAGTGGTGGAAGTTGTCCCTCAGTGGTGGAAGTTTTCCCTCCATGGTGGAATCTGTCCCTCAGTGATGGAAGTTGTCCCTCAGTGATGGAATCTGTCCCTCAGTGGTGGAAGTTTTCCCTCCATGGTGGAATCTGTCCCTCAGTGATGGAATCTGTCCTTCAGTGGTGGAACCTGTCCCTCAGTGGTGGAATCTGTCCCTCAGTGATGGAAGTTGTCCCTCAGTGGTGGAACCTGTCCCTCCATGGTGGAATCTGTCCCTCAGTGATGGAATCTGTCCCTCAGTGGTGGAACCTGTCCCTCAGTTCCATGTCCTGCATGCAGCATGCCTGTCCGTGTCTCCCCCTCCCCGCCATGTCCCCCCTGCCCTAACCCCTCATTTTTGTTCTTTTCCAGTCGCTTGGTTTTCTTTCGACCCCTCCTCTGCCCACGCCGACATCATCTTCTCCAACGACAACCTGACTGTCACCTGCAACAGCTACGACGACAGGGTGGTGCTGGGCAAGACGGGCTTCTCCAAAGGGCTGCACTACTGGGAGCTGTCCATCGACCGCTACGACAACCACCCCGACCCGGCCTTCGGCGTGGCGCGCCTCGACGTGCTCAAGGACGCCATGCTGGGCAAGGACGACAAGGCCTGGGCCATGTACGTGGACAACAACCGCAGCTGGTTCATGCACAACAACTCCCACACCAACAGGTGGGTGACTGTGCTTGGTGGCTCTAGTCCTCTGGCATCCCTTGGGGGTCTCAAAGACCCCTGAGTGAGATCCTGGTGTCTCAGATGCTGAATTCAAACCCCTGGGGGAAATTACCAACATACAGGGAATGGAAACAAGCCATCAAAATTAGTAAAAGGTAAATTAGGTTGTTAGAATGTAGATAAATAGACTTTTGGGGATGTTTGTGATAAGGGGCAAATGGAAAATCACTCTCTAATCTCTTACCTCTACCCTCGCTCTCTAAGCTCTCTCTTACCCCCTTGCTCTTATCACTCTCTCTTACACCCACACCTTATAATAAAATACAAACCTGAAGAACAGAAAATAGAGAGCTCCTGAGTCTGTCCAACCAACAACCTACCCCCACAGCTGAGGATTTTAGTGTTCCATATTTTAGTAAATGCCCCTTCTCTCACAGAACCGAGGGTGGGATCACCAAGGGTGCCACGGTGGGAGTGCTGCTGGACCTGACCAGGAGGACTCTGACCTTCTCCATCAACGAGGACCAGCAGGGGCCCGTGGCCTTTGAGAACCTGGAGGGGCTTTTCTTCCCTGCTGTCAGCCTCAACAGGAACGTGCAGGTACGTGGGGCAGGCAGGCTGGGCATCACCAACAGCTTGAACCACTGTTCAGCTTACTGAGAGGAGACGTCAGCATCAACTCCCTGAAATCTCTTGGCAAAGTTGCTGAAGCCCTCCAACAAAGACAAGCACATCGTTGTGCCATGTCACAACCATTCTTTCTTGCAGAGTTGGAGGAATAATGCAATTGTGTAGTCTCATATTTCAATGGGACACATCAAACCAAGGTGCTAATAATCAAATTTGTTTTATAATAATATCTTGTTGATATTCTAATTAGCAATTCTAATTGCTAATAGTATTTTGCTAATAATCAAATTAATTTTCTCACCTTACAGATCTCCAAAAACAATTTTTACAATGTTAGAAAAGACTGCTCAAATCATAATCAGGGCCAGAGTAAGATTGTTAGCAATGGCAGGCAAAGATTTTAAAACAATTTATCTGCCATTGGAAAATCATATTTTGATTGGGCATTGCAAAAATCAGTAGAATTGCAAATTGCATTGTTAGATTATTCAGGTGTCTGTTCAATTCATTTTCCAAGCCACAACTTGTTGCAAGCAAAATTAAGTTTTAGAGAAAAACCCATATTAAGTCAAGTTCCATTGGATGCAATAACACTGTTCACTGATGGTCCAGAAAAAACACATAAATCAGTAATAACATGGCAGAACCCAAAAACAAAGACATGGGAATCAGATATTCAAACAGTGGAAGGTTCAACTCAAATTGTGGAATTAGCAGCAGTGGTCAGAGCATTTCAATTTCAGGAACCCCTCAATTTAATTACAGATTCAACTTAATGTAGACAAAAAAATAGAAGGGTCACTTTTAAAGAATGTTGATAATGATGATCTATATTGGTATCTTGCATGTCTGCAACAAATTTTACAGCACAGAAAAAAAACCCCACTTTCTATCTCACATCAAGGCACACTCAAAATTCCCAGGTTCCAGCAGGTAGGGGCTCTCTGGAGCAGGGTGTGCCATTCCCAGCTGTCACACATCCCTTGCTGTCACACTCCCCTCGTGCTGCTGTCACTGCAGTGCCATTGCTCAGGAGCAGGAGGGTTCTTGTGCAGCAAGGGTGGCTTGGAAGGAGCTAAGCTTGCCCCCTAAAGCACCTGTGAGTGTCCAGAATCAGGGCAGGAGCCTCGCTCCAGGTTCCTCCCTCCAGGCTTCTCCAGCCCTCCCTGGGATGGGGTTTGGTATCTCTGTTTGTGATGCTCCTTCCCAAGAGCCTCCCCAGTCCCTGCAGCTCTCCCAGGTCCTGGATGGGAGCAGGGCACCTTCCAAAGCCTGTTTTCCTCTGGACATTTCAAACCCCTCTTCTCTGCCTCTCTCCCAAGCTCTCAGCTCTCCTCATGCCCAGGCGGTGACACCCTGAGCCAGTCTGGTATTTCCACCTTTCATTTCCCTTCTCACTGATCACATCCCTGCTGTCCTCTGTCCCAGGGAATCCTCCACAGCCTGGCTTTGGCACATCCCCCCTGCCACTGCCTGCACCTCCTGCCCTGCCCAGGCACATTGCACATAATGGATCATCTCAGGGTGTTGAGGATTTTGGCAGGGTCAAAGCTGGAGAGGGACTTTGGAACAGAACCTGGAGTGACAGGACACAGGGAATGGCTCCCACTGCCAGAGGGCAGGGATGGGTGGGATACTGGGAAGGAATTGTCCCTGTGAGGGTGGGCAGGCCCTGGCACAGGGTGCCCAGAGCAGCTGTGGCTGCCCCTGGATCCCTGGAAGTGTCCAGGGCCAGGCTGGACAGGGCTTGGAGCAGCCTGGGACAGGGGAAGGTGTCTCTGCCCATGGCAGGGGGTGGGATGAGATGGGCTTTGAGGTCACTTCCAAACCCAAACCATTCTAGAATTTTATTATCACCTCTGTGCAAGGGCAGAGGCACAAATGACCTCTCTAAATTAAGGATCCAATAATTAGGACATGCTCTGCTGTATCCATCAGGATCCAGGGTTTACTCCACTGTCACCAAGGCAGTGACAATTTCCCAGCAGCACTGGGACAAAGGTGTGTTGGGACCATCCCAAACTTTGGGAGCATCCCTTTGCCACAGTGTCCCACCCCAAGGGATCTCACTGGCAGGGGAGCCTGCCTGGCTTGGAGAAGGGCTGGGAAATGTGTAATTAGGAAACACTAACCAAACCCATGTTGTCTATGCTGGGTTTAGAGGTGCTGTATTAATTTGGTGTGGTAAAAACATCCTGCTGTGTGCTGGGTTTAATTCCTACCTCAGTCCTCTACACAGCCATAAGGGACAAGGCATTTCTGGAGCCCTTTGGCTTTGTGAGTTCCCTGGGCAAGGCAGAGCCTAAATCCCCTGACAGCACAGAAATCCCTTGGGATGCTGATAAAAAGGCTGCTAATTAAGCCAAGCCATTTATTATGCTTCTTCAGAGGTATGTGCCTAATTGAAAACAACTCTAATTAGGAGGGGAATCACTGTATTTTAGACAGTTTTCTTTAAATCTGTATCTGAAGAGGAAAATGCTGCTGCAATAAAAGGAGGAATTAGGAATTTAGAACTCTTCCAAATGAAAGCATTTTTGGAGGGAATTGAATTTCACCACTGCCTGTGTGAGCATGGCCCTGTCCCAACATCCTGATGCTGCTCAGCTTTCCCACACAAAGCTCCTTCCTCCCACCAGCCATCAGCCACATCCCCTCCACTGTCCCTGTCCCCTCTCTGTCCCCATCCCCACTCAGCTCAGGGGTTTCTCCAGGATCTCCTGTAATGTTTTCACTGTCCCTCAGCCCCCCCCAATCACAAATACCCAACTCCTGCCATGTCCCACCTCTGGCAGCCAGCTGTGGGATTTGTACACAGCCAGCTGGGAATATTTGGGGCTTGGCATGAGCAGTCCCAGTTCACTCCAGCAGCACAGAAAAGTGAGGAACAAGCCAGATGGCGGCACTGCCACAGTTGTGGGGACACCTGCATCATCCAGTCACACCCTGCCTGTCCCCAGTGCTGCTGCTGCCCTCTCTGGGGACAGAGTGCCAGCTGCCATGGCAGGAGTGTCCCACAGCACTCTGGGAGCCCTGAGCCGTGTGTGTCCCTGCAGGTGACGCTGCACACCGGGCTGCCCGTGCCCGAGTTCTACGCCTCGCGCTCGGCCATGCCCTGAGGACGCTCCGGAGCCGGCTGCCTCTTCTGGGATGAGAGGAGCCAGCCATTCCCTCCTGCAGGACGAGGCCAGCCTGCCCAGCTGCTGGGCCACCAGATCCCTGCTGGGCACCAGATCCCTGCTCAGCCTCTGGCTGGAGAAGCAGATGAGGAAGGAAGATGCCGGCTTTCGGCCGCTCCGCTCTCCGGCCTCCGCGCTGTCCTGTGTGTGTGCGCTTCACTCTTTAGCTCTCTTTGGCTGATGAAGTACCTAGGTAGCCTGAGCTGTTCTCCTGTGTCTGCTTTTAGGTTTGGTTTTCCTATTTCAGTTGGGGTTTTTGGGGATGGGGCAGTTCCGTGTCGCTCTCCCCTCCCGCGGGGCCAGCGGAGGGACCCCGGCGCGGAACGCTTCCCCCACGCCAGCCTGGTTACTTTGCAGGATTCTTTCTTTCCCCTGTGGCCTTTCTTGCAGAGCACCCTCGGTCATGTGTAGAGGTGGGTCCTGGATTACCAGTCAGTCTCCATGTCCTGACCAGAACACCCCACTCTGTCCCCTGTCCCCCAGGGGCGTCTCTGCGGGGCAGGGGTGGCCATCCTGTCCCCAGGTGCTCCGGGTGCTGGCAGACCCTTGGTCGGGTGCTGAATTCCCAGGGGGGGCTCTCACCCCCCTAACCCCAACCTGAACCCACACCTCGGTGCCAGCACATGCGCCACAGCCATAGACCTGAGAGCCCTCCTGGCTCTTTGCAGATTAGTGTTTATTTTTTTATAGTTGCCATATAAAGCCTAGCCTTAAATTCAACTGATAGTGTCCTTCCAATCACCGGAGAATCCATTCTGCAGTGAGGGTCTGACAGGAGCCCGGGGGTGGGGATGGGGTGGGGGAGGAAGGAGAGCTGGCCACAGCCCTGCCACGCACTCAGGAATCACAGCAGTTCCCGTCAGCCTCAATCCCCTGCTTGACTTTCTGGTAATTCAGAGGCAGGAGAGGAACGGTGCCAGCCCCGTGGCCGAGCCCAGAGCTCCTGCACGTGCCTGCGGAGCCGGCCCGGCAGCGGGATCGCTCCAGCTCCGGGCGGGGCGCCACAGAAAGACAAGTGTAAATACCAACAACCCATTCCCTGCCAGCGTGCCCTCCTCTAGGACAGTCCCCTTCATCCCTTGTTGCTCCAGCATTTAAGTTTTCCTAATTTATTGGATGGGTGCTATCTCGTTGACTCCCACCAAGGAGTTCCTCCAGCTGCCGGAGAGCCGTGTTGCGGGACAACGCCGGGCAGCTCCTTGGTGCATCCTGAGGAGCCTCTGTGGCTGGCTCACCCGGGCTCCTCTCTCTCTCTCAGCTGTCATTCCCCTTTCCTTAGGGTGTTCATGGTGCTTCTTAGAGTCCCAGTGATTGTACGACGTCGTCCCCGTTGCGCGATGGTAGCTGCACACAGCCGCTGTACTGACACCAGTGTCACGTTTGCCGTTCTAATAAAGGACTTTTACCAGAGGGGCAGAGCTCCCAGAGCATCTCTGTGCCTCATTTCTCATCTCACCCCCTGTCCTGGTGTGAAGGACAGGTGTCTGCCAATAAAGGCAGGAGCTTCTCTTTGAAATTATTATTATAATTTTGAAATTAAGGGGCTCTCAGGCAAAGATATGGGAATTAGGAATAACAATTCTTTACTAGGAAAATTAAAATAGAAATGCAGTATTACAGAGAACAATCCCAAACACTGCCAGAGTCAGAATCCAAGCTGACACCTGTCAGTCAGTCAGGGTGTTGGCAGCAGTCCCATTCCATGGTGGCTGCATCCTCCTGCAGTGGCAGATGTGGTTCAGCTGGAGCAGTGCTCCTGGAGAAGGTGCAGTTTCCTCTGAAGCTCCAGGGATGATATGGAAAGGTCTGGTTTTCCTCTGGAATCCAGTGGAAAGAAGGTGCCTTGGTGTCCAAAATCTCAGTTTTGATCTGGGTAGGAAAGGCTTGGCTCCTGCCCTGGCTGGAGCATCTCCCAGTGGGATGATGGAATTTTATCAGTCATGGCCTGGGACTCACTGGCCATGAACAGGAGATATCTCCTGGAGGGAGGATGGGCTGTGGGAAAGATAAAGATGATTGCCCAGCTGGTTTAAAGCTGGCCCATGAGCAGAGAATATGTGCCAGGAGATCAGGGTCACTGCCCCACCTGGTTCAACAGGTGGGGATAGAATTCACATTGCTGGCTATAGTATTATATGTTATATATTATATGTTATATATTGCAACCCCCTGTGCCCCTGGTTCACTTCCCTTCACGCCCCCCACTGTCCTTGTCCAGAGACAGCAGCAGAGAGCAGACGGGACTCAGTCAAAGGGAGGGAAAGGGCCATGGAAACCAGCTGAGGAAGGAATTCCTGGCTGGGAGGGTGGGGAAGCGCTGGCACAGGTTGCTCAGAGAAGATGTGGCTGCCCCATCCCTGGAAGGAGGGAGGAATGACCAAGGCTGGATACAGAGCACCCTCTCCCCAGGGGGATGAAATAGAGGCAAAATGCTGAGGGGTCAGTGGAGGGGGAGCCATTGCCAAGGGAACAGCGTGGACAGTTCTCCCAGGGCCGTGAGAAGGACTCGCTGCTGGGATATCAGTGCCTGCTCTGTTTTCCCAGAGTGACTCAGGAGAGGTTTTCAATGTGCAGCCTCTGAGCTCATCATGGGCTCCAGTCCAGGGCTAAAGAAGAAAATGCTAATGGATGAAGTGCAGCTCAGAAGGATGCTTGTTCTTTCCAGAGTGGGAATGTGCCCAGAACACCGGAGATACAGGAAACTGCATTTTCCCTGCAGCATGTAAAACCAGCCTGTAAGCCGTGTACAGCACAGGAACAGCCCAGGGCCAGAGCATCTGTGGCAATGGGACAAGGGGGATGGTTTTACACTGACAGAGGGGAGATTTAGATGAGCTATTGGGAAGAAATTCCTCCCTGTGAAGGTGGGGAGGCCCTGGCACAGGTTCCTGTAGCTGCCACATTTCTGGAGGTGTCCAAGGCCAGGCTGGACAGGGCTTGGAGCAGCCTGGGTTAGTGGAAGGTGTCCCTGCCCTTGGCAGGGGGTGGGACTGGATGATCTTTAAGCTCCTTTCCAACCCAAGCCACGCTGTGATCGTGTGATTCTGTTACTCTCTGCGTGTGGATCTGTGCGTGGATCTGTGCATGGATCTAATCTAATCTAACCCTGCCCTCTGGCACGGCAAAGCCATTTATTTCCCCATCCTGTCACTCCAGATCTTTGTCCCACTTCAGGTCTCCTGGAGCACCTTTAGACCTTGGAAGGGGCTATAAGATCTCCCTGGAGCCTTTTCTCCACCAGGTGAACATTCCCAGCCCTTCCAGAGCAGAAGGGCTCCAGCTCTTGGAGCATCTCTGTGGCCTCCTCTGGACTCACTCCAGCAGCTCCACATCCTTCTGATGTCGGGCTCGATGCAGGACTGCAGGTAGGGCAGAGGGGCAGAATCCCATTTCCTTGCTTTACTGCCCACCCTGCCGGGGATGAGCCCAGCACAGGGAAAACAGCCTGGAAAGGCTGCGGGGCCGTGGCTGGAGAAGGAGGAGGAGGAGGAGGCGGGGGAGGAGAAAGTGTTGCGTTGGAAGCTGCCTATCGGATATTTCTGCCCTTGGGAGGAAGCGGAGGCAGGGCAAGGTCCTGCGGGCAGGGCAGGGCAGGGCAGGGCGCTGCGGGAAGCTGCGCAGCCCGGAGCCCGGGGAAAGAGATCCACGCCATTTCCAGAGGGATTGCGGGCAGGCAGAGAACAGTGAGGAGACGGGGAAAAGGGAGGGGGCCGGGAAATGCTGCGGGGGAGAGCGGGGGGCAGGCGGGGCGGCACACAGGGATGGGACTGTGACGCGAGGATGCATCGCGACACGGGGGGACACATCACGACACTTTCCCGGTTTTCCCTCCGGGCCCGGAGGGAAGCACCCGCCTCGTACGTGCTCCGGGAGAGGCCGTCCCGCGGGCGGGGCCCCGCGTGGGGCGGTCCCTGCCGGGGCGGTCCCTGCCTGGGTCAGCGCTGGGTGACCGCGCCCGGACCGCGGAGCTCCGCCGGGGGGGCTCCGGCCGTGCCCCGGCCCCCTCCTCTGACCTGCCCGGGACACCCCCTTTGCGCATCCCTCCGTGCCCCCACCGCCCCCCTTTGCGCATCCCTCTGAGACCCCCGGGATCCCCTCCCCACCTTTGCAGACCGCTCTGTGCCCCTGCGGGTTCTTCCTGTCTTTTGCGCACCTTCTGTCCATAGCCGGGGTCCCTCTCCCGTCTCTGTGACCGTCAGGGTCCCCCCTTTGCACACCCCTCTGAGACCCCGCCAAGGGGCGTCCCGGGACGCGTTCCTGGAGCCCCCCCTTTGCTCTTCCCTCCGTGCATCCCCGGGATTCCTCCCTTTGCACTTCCCTCTGCCCATCGGGATTTCCCCCTTTGCAGCCCGCTTTGTCCATCCCCAGGATTCCCCCCTTTGCAATTCCCTCTGTCCATCCTCGGGGTCCCCCCTTTGCAATTCCCTCTGTCCATCATCGGGGTCCCCCCTTTTCACTTCTCTCCGTGCATCCCCGGGATTCCTCCCTTTGCACCCCGCTCTGTCCATCGGGATTTCCCCCTTTATCCCCCTCTGCCCATCCGCGGTGTCCCCCCTTTTCGCCCCCACTGGTGCCGCCTCTCCCGCCCCACTCGTGGGCGGCCCTTCGCGGGGCCCGTCCCCATCCCGTCCCCTCCCGGGGCGGTGCCAGCGCGGGGCGGAGGCGGAACGCGGCTCGGGAGCGCAGCCCGTGTATCCGCGTCCCCCTCGCCCGTGTCCCCGCAGCCCCGCCGCGATGTCGCGGCCGCTGTCGGACCAGGAGCGGCGGAAGCAGATCAGCATCCGCGGCATCGTGGGCGCGGAGAGCGTGGCCGAGCTGAAGCGGGGCTTCAACCGGCACCTGCACTTCACCCTGGTCAAGGACCGCAATGTGGCCACCCCACGCGATTACTACTTCGCCCTGGCCCACACCGTGCGGGATCACCTGGTGGGGCGCTGGATCCGCACCCAGCAGTACTACTACGAGAAGGATCCCAAGGTGGGAGCGGTGGGATTGAAGGGGGGAGCCCCTCCGTGCGGGGCGGGGTGCTGGGAGCCCCCCCGGGCTGGCTCCCGCTTCGTGGCTGGGGTGGGAACCATGGGAACCCCGTGGATGTGAGCGCTGCCTCCGCGCTGGGATAGAGGGACTGGCGGGGCTCGGTTTTTCATGGATTTAGGGCTGTTCCGGTAACTTTTCCGAGAGGAGGGACTGGACTTTACCAAGCGAGGCCACTGTCCTTTGCTCTGCAAAACAAACAGAGCGCGGCTTGGCCGGCAGCGGGGTGCAGGGCATGGGAACGCCGCTTGTTGTCCCGCGGCGCCGGCGTGGGTGCTGTCTACCAAAACCAACTCCAAAGCCTTCCCGGGGGAATTATTGGAAAGGCTTAAAGGCACCCGAAGCCAACCGCAAACAGGTCTTGTTTAACACAAGTGATGCCAAGCGTGAGAGATCCGGTTTGTGCAGGAGTGGCTGCGCTGCTCGCTCCGGGCTCTGCCGCGGGGGGATTAAATCCTAATCCCCCTCCTGACACCTGGATGTCCCTGTCGGCATCAATTTGCTCCCTGCCAGCACCTCGCTGGGAGCGTGCCAGCCGCGATAGCTCAGCACTCCCCCGTGTTGTGGGAAAGGAGCCTCCCGCAGGGTTTGGAGCTGGGACTCCCCCGTGCAGCTGCCTGGAGTCGCTGCTCCCAGCTCTGCTGGAGTCACACCAGTAAATCCCAGTGGATCCCGCCCAGCACATCCAGCCCCTGGCAGGATGGAACGAGACCATCTTTGTGGTCCCTTCCCAACCCAAACCATTTTAGGACTCCAGGATTCTCTCCCACCTCCGTTCCCGGCCCGACCCCGCGCAGATCCTGGAGAAACCTGTCGAGTCAGCGACTTCCCCCAGCCTAAATCCTTCCTTAAAACCTGCCGGTGCTGACGCCGGGGCTCGGCTTACACAAGGCCGGCCCGGGCGCGGTGTCAGCGGGAGAGTGTCCCCTGCTGCAAGGGGACAGCAGAGGAAGCCCCGTGTCCCCACGTCCCCGCAGGCGGCGGCTCGCTCGCTTTTCCGGTGGCTTTGCAGCCCGGAGTGGCTTTAGGGAACGGCTCCTCTTTAAAGTCTGACTTGGTGCTGTCACCGGCATGGATGGGGTGAGCATCCTGGAGCTGTCCCCACCCTGGGACAGGGCAACGGGGCTCATCCAAATAAAACAATCTTCCCGGTTCGGGGAAGAGCAGGAGAGCCACAGGAGCCACAGCCCTGAAATTGCTGCTGCAAACCACCCTGCTCTGTTGAGAGCTGGGTTTTTTCCCTGTTTGTTTTTGAGATATCACCCAACAGCAGCTTCTGGAGTCCAGGGGAGCCTCCTCCAGCCCTGGGAAAGGTGACCTCGTGGTGGTTTTCTCTTCCAGAGGATTTATTACCTCTCCCTGGAATTCTACATGGGGAGGACGCTGCAGAACACCATGATTAACCTGGGGCTGCAGAATGCCTGTGATGAGGCTGTCTACCAGGTGAGCATCCCACCAGGGGTGAGGACATGGACTGGGAGGGATCCATGTTTTCCACTCCTGGGAATGTTGATGTTTTGGTACATTGGCTGCAAACTGCTCCCTGAGCCACAGGAGATGATTTAGGGAATAAAGGATGCTCTGGAGCTGCCCAGCCTGGCTGCTGTGTTCTGGAGAATGCAGAAGAAGGAAACTGGTGGTTCTGTGGGTGAGGCTGTTCATATCCATGATCAGTGGCAGGGAGGAATAAAACCTTGAATTAAGCCCAGCTGGGTGCTGGCACCAGGTGGCTCTGGGGTTATCAAAGGGCTGCTTTTGTCCCCACCCTGTCACCTCTTGTGTTCAATGTCATCAGATGTGGCCAGGGTGGTTGCACAAGAGCAGGAACAGCTTTTGTGCAAACATGTCAAAGGAGAGGAACTTATTTTTAGGGGAGGTTGTATTTTTTTATCCCCACTTGCTGTGACCAGGGGACATCAGGGCAGGGCAATGGACCAAAGGTCTCCACCTGAGCTCCCTGAGGAGTTTTGCATAAGTAAAACCACTTCCTGCTACAGCATCCTGGGCTGCAAAATTTAAATTTCCCTGGAAAAAAAGGGTATAGATGCTTCTCACCCTAAAGGGTGGTGCCTGCAGTTGGGAGGAAAGGCAGCTGGGTGCCTGTTCCAGAGGATGGAGGTGCTGAGGGAGCAGGAGCACACTTGGGTCCTGTCCCCAAGAGATTGGGGTGCTGGGGGAGCAGGAAGATGGCACCCAGGGGCCTTCCCCAGGGAATAGGGGTGCTGGCAGTGCAGGAATATTCCGGCTGGGTGGCTGCCTCAAGGGATGGGGGGTGCTGAGGGAACAGGAACCTGGTGCCTGCCCCACAGAGAGAGGGAGCAGGGCTGGGAATAAGCTCTCAGAACCCTTGGGAGTGTCTGGAACCCTGGTTACAGTTTGGTGCCCCCCACCTGCACATCTTGCCCATGGAGAGATCAGGGGTGTGAATGTCCCTTGTAAAACCTGTGCACTCACCCCTGTGAGTGACTCTAAACATGGGAGATGGCCCCTGCCCTGGCACAGAGACACAGCTGAGGGGCAGAGCAGCTGCTTTGGGTTCAAATCACAGTGTCCCACCTGCAGAGTGGAATTCTTGTGGAATTGGGTGCCTTTCCAGCCCACCTGGAGCCCACCTGGAAGGGAGTGTGTGCCAGCAATGCCTCCCCTCTGTGGGGCTGGGCACCCTGAGAGTCTCCAGCCCCTCTCCTTTTTCTCATCTGTAGCTCGGGCTGGACATGGAAGAGCTGGAGGAAATCGAGGAGGATGCTGGGCTGGGCAATGGGGGCCTGGGCAGGCTGGCAGGTGAGTGAGTCCCCAGGAGGAGGGCACATCCCTGAGGGCTTTCCATCCACTATGGGAAGTACCTAATCCTGGGGGGGTACCGAGGTGCTGGGTGGCTGCTGGGAGAAGGATCCATCCCCAGGGAGGGCCCAGCTCACTGCTGTCCCCTCTCTGAGCAGCCTGCTTCCTGGACTCCATGGCCACGCTGGGGCTGGCTGCCTACGGCTACGGCATCCGCTACGAGTACGGCATCTTCAACCAGAAGATCCGGGACGGGTGGCAGGTATGGTTCCAGATGTGTGACCCTCACTGTCCCCTGGCACAGCTGGAACCCCTTAGGCAGACATTGCCCTTAGCTTGGAGGCTGCTGCTGTGAGATTTCAAATTTAGCAGATGTTTTCGTGAGCAAATTTAATTTCTTCCATCAGTGCAAGCTCACAGCATCCATCTTTTGTTCCCTGCTCAGGGCCACCCCAAAAGCTGCTCCAGGGCTGCCTGGACAGGTGAGGATGGAGCAGGGGGAGAATGAGGCTGGTTTGAAAATGCAACATTAATGAAACCTTGTCCCCATCCCCATGGAGGGCACACACACCCCAGAGTTCAGGGTGGCACCTCCAGGTACCTGCAGGGCCAAAATCCAAGTTTAGGGCAGACAGAGCATCCTCCCCTTTGCCATGAGCAGCCAGAGCCTTTCCCAGGCATCCTGCAGTCCCTGTCACTGCCCTGGCTCCCCTGGCAGGTGGAAGAAGCTGATGACTGGCTCAGGCACGGCAATCCCTGGGAGAAGGCCCGACCTGAGTACATGCTGCCCGTGCACTTCTACGGCCGGGTGGAGCACTCTGCCTCTGGTGCCAAGTGGATTGACACCCAGGTAAGGGCAGGGGACAGCAGTGTCCCTTGCATGGCTTGTGCTGTCCTTTGGGGGGCTCTCTCTGGCTGCCTGCACCCCAGGGATGAGTCCTGCAGAATTTCTGGGGTGGAAAAGGCAGTGGTGGGGCAAACTGGGGAGGAGATGGACATGGGGGTGAGGACAATTTAAATTTAAAGATTTGGCTGCTCCACATCTGCAGCCAAGCTCTCCATCCCTGGAAGAGTCCAGGTTGGATGGAGCTCGGAGGAATCTGATCTAGTGGGAAGTGTCCCTGCCCATGGCAGAGAGTTGGAACAAGATGGACTTTAAGGTCCCTCCCAACCCAAACCATTCTGGGCTTCTATGAAATACCACAAGCAGCTCCAGCAGGTCTGTTTGCTATGTGCAGCTCTAAATTAAAGCTAAAAGAAGCTGCTCCTGGTGTTTGCAAGCCCCTCTCCATTCCCTGGGCACTTGTGGCAAACACCAGCCAGCAGGCAGAGCCACAGGGGTGCCAAGGACATCCCCACCCCCACAACCCCGCTGAGCTCAGCCCCGAGCTGCAGGCTCTGCGGGATGGGAGGGCTGCAGGGGGGAGTAGGGGGGATCCCAGCCCAATTCCAGCTGTCCTGGGGGGGTCACAGGTGGTGCTGGCGTTGCCCTACGACACCCCCGTGCCGGGCTACATGAACAACACGGTGAACACCATGCGCCTGTGGTCAGCCCGCGCTCCCAACGACTTCAACCTGCGCGACTGTAAGCGGGAGCTGGGCGGGGTGGGGAGGGCTGCGAGGGTCCCACGCCCACCTCCTCCCTCTGCTCCTCCCCAGTCAACGTCGGGGATTACATCCAGGCCGTGCTGGACAGGAACCTGGCAGAGAACATCTCCCGGGTGCTCTACCCCAACGACAACGTGAGTCGTGGTGTTTTAGGGATGGATGAAGTGCCCAGATGGAGGGGGAGGGGAGCAGCCTCACTCCAAGGTGCTGCAGAGATGGTTCTAGTTGTGGTTTAAGTTGCCTGCAGTGCTTGCATGAGGGTTGTGTCTGTTCCCTGAGTGGGATTTTGGGGAGTCGGGGGGTTTTGGGGGGAACTTGAGCAGAATTTGGGGGGTCGGGGGGAGTTTGGGGAGTTCTGGGGGGAAATTTGGGGGGGGTCAGGGGGATTTTGGGGTGTCAGGTGAGGGGGGATGAGCAGGCCCTGCTGCAGAAACGTTCCTTGAGTCTCAGAACGTCAAGGCAAACTGCTGAACGCTGCTGGTGTTACCCTGGTGGCCTCTCTGCAACCCTGGGATCAGAGGTTGTGCCTCAAATTGCTCTTTGCACCCCAGCCCTCTTGTTCTGGGAGTTCTTGCCAAGCTGGTGCAGAGGTGTGGTGGGACACACAACCCTTCACTAGCCACAAACCAAGTTGTGGAGCAGGAAAAAAAGAAACAAAGGGGAGGCTTCTTGCTCTGCAGCCTGTTAAGGATGTTTTTCCCATTTAATCCTCCTCCAGCCTTCCCAGCTGTTGAGGAGAGCTGGGGGCACTGCAGTTCCAGTGGTGAGGTTGTCTCCTGCAGCTTTTCCTTTGCAGACCAGCAGGTTGATGTTCTGTGCTGCATGGATGGTTGTTAAATCCTTGTCTTGTAAACAGCTCCTAAGGCTTCCCTTCCACTGTCCTGGTGCCTTTCCTTGCAGCCAAAAAGTTCAAACCACAGAGAACAGGTTTTGACAGTGCTCAGCTGGGATTTAAGCTGTTTGTACCAGCACATCCCAAACCCTTGTGCTGGAATTTGGGAAGCAAGAAGAGCTTGGGATTGCAGCTGCTGCTGGGGGAAGCACAGAGGGGTCACACCCTGGGAAAACCTTCCCAGGAAAGGGAAGTGCAGTGAATCCTGTGGGAATCCTGCAGCTCCTGCTCCTCTGCCCACAGTTCTTTGAAGGCAAGGAGCTGAGGCTGAAGCAGGAGTACTTTGTGGTGGCTGCCACCCTGCAGGACATCATCCGCCGCTTCAAAGCCTCCAAATTCGGGAGCACGGACAGCGTCAGGACCGTGTTTGATTCCTTCCCCGACCAGGTACGAGCCAGGGCTGCTCTGACCTCTGCCCTGCAGCTTCTTTCAGCACCTCCCAGGTGATGCAGATGTCTGTGTGTCCCCCCTGTGTCCCCACGTGCCACCCTGCTCTCCCAGGTTGCCATCCAGCTGAACGACACACACCCCGCCATGGCCATCCCTGAGCTGATGAGGATTTTTGTGGACATCGAGAAGCTGCCATGGGATGAGGTAGGGACACCCCAGCTGGTCTCCTCCACTTGCATCCACCTGCCTATGGTGGAGGAGCCAATTTGGTGGCTGCTGGGAATGATGTGGAGCAGTCAGGCTGGGTTTAACTGGTGTGGACTGGGAGTGGGAGGACCAAAGGAGGGTTCTGGCTTTGAGGTGTGACTGAGCACTGGCTCTGCCCTGCCAGGCCTGGGACATCACCAAAAGGACTTTTGCCTACACCAACCACACGGTGCTTCCTGAGGCCCTGGAGCGCTGGCCCGTGGACCTGGTGGAGAAGCTGCTCCCCAGGCACCTGCAGATCATCTATGAGATCAACCAGAGACACCTGGATGTGAGTGCCTCCGGGGAGGGGACAGGGATTGCTGTCAGGACAAGGGGATGCACCAACTGATCGTGTTGGGTGTGTGGATGGGGGATTCCAGCTGCCATTTTGGGGAGTTGATGTGGAGGGAAGCCCTTTCCCACCAGCACATTGCCATCCTGCAGTTAGTGATTGTTGAGGCTTCACCTCTTGCTTCAGGGACTTGAAAGCTAGCATTGCTTTGCTTCCTAAATGCTGAATTCATGCTGGGAAAGGTGATGTTGGGAGTGCAGAGGAGATGGTGGTTTGACCTCCTGGTCTGGCAGCACGAGGCTTTTGCCAAAATGGCCTCAGTGGCCAAGTGTGTGTCCCCAAACCCTTCTGTGTGGCAGCCTGGGGGGGGATCCTTCCATCCAGAGACACGTGTGCTGGGTCAGATCACTGGGGCCATGGCCCCGGGGGCATCCCTGACGGCACCTGTGTGGCTGCGCGGCAGCACATCGCGTCCCTGTTCCCCAACGACGTGGAGCGGCTGCGCAGGATGTCCCTGATCGAGGAGGGCGGCACCAAGAGGATCAACATGGCGCATCTCTGCATCGTGGGCTCGCACGCCGTCAACGGCGTGGCCAAGATCCACTCCGAGATCGTCAAGACCCAAGTGTGAGCGAGGGCAGGGAGGTGCTGCTTGCTGGCAGGGAGGGGTGCTGGTGCCAGCTGGGCACGGCTGGAGCTGTGCCGCCCTCGCAGGTTCGAGGATTTTGCGGAGCTGGAGCCGGAGAAGTTCCAGAACAAGACCAACGGGATCACGCCGCGGCGCTGGCTGCTGCTCTGCAACCCGGGGCTGGCCGAGCTCATCGCCGAGGTACGGCGTGGGGGCAGCAGCCACGGCCCCTGAACCCCCCACTGAGCCCGGGGGCAGGAGAACCTCAGCCATTTACATCCTCTGGGTGCATGAGGGTTGAGGGTCCAGGGAGGGGATTCTGCCCCTCTGCTCCGCTCAGGAGACCTCACCTGCAGAGCTGCCTTCAGCCCTGGGAGTCTCCAGCATCAGAAGGATGTGGAGAGAATCCAGAGGAGACCATGGAGATGCTCCAAGGGCTGGAGTCCTTCTGCTCTAGAGCCAGGCTGGGACTGTTCAGCCTGGAGAAGGATCCAGGGAGATCTCAGAGCCCCTTCCAGTGCCTAAAGGGGCTCCAGGAGAGCTGGAGAGGGACTTTGGACAAGGGATGGAGTGAGAGGAGAAGGAGGAATGGATGTAAACTGACAGAGGGCAGGGTTAGATAGGATACTGAGAAAAAATTCTTCCCTGTGAGGGTGGTGAGGCCCTGGCACAGGGTGCCCAGAGAAGCTGTGGCTGCCTCTGGATCCCTAGAAGTGTTCCAGGCCAGGTTGGACAAGGCTTGGAACAATCTGGGATGGTGGAAGCTGTCCCTGGATGATGTTCAAGATCTCTTCCATCCCAAACCATCCCACCATCAGCACGTGCCCTTGCTCCTGTTGCAGAAAATCGGGGAGGACTACGTGCGGGACCTGAGCCAGCTGACCAAGCTGCACAAGTTTGTGGACGACGACCTCTTCATCCGGGAGGTGGCCAAAGTGAAGCAGGTGAAGGGGTGTGGGCAGGGGGAGCAGACAGCTGGGGCTGCTGTTGCCTGGGGGCTGAATGTGGTCCTGCCCTGGCCCAGGAGAACAAGGTGAAGTTTGCACTGTACCTGGAGAAGGAGTACAAGGTGAAGATCAACCCTTCCTCCATGTTCGACGTGCACGTCAAGAGGATCCACGAGTACAAGCGGCAGCTGATGAACTGCCTGCACATCATCACCATGTACAACCGTAAGCCACCACAGCCCCGAGGGGACAGAGTGTCCTGGGGCTGCAGCAGCACCCCTGTGGCCCCTGTCCCACAGTAACACTGCTGTTCTCTCCAGGGATCAGGAGGGATCCTGCAAAGCTCTTTGTGCCGAGGACGGTGATCATTGGAGGCAAGGTAAGTTGGGTCAGGAGTTTCTAGAGATTTTGGAGGAAGTCCTTGGATGTGGTGCAGATGTCTCATGGGGCCACATCTCTACAACTCCCTGACAGGAGGGTGCAGCTGGCAGGGGTCAGTCTCCTCCCAGGGTAACAGGACATGACAGATGAAATAGCCTCAAGCTGTGCCAGAGAAGGTTTAGATGAGATTTTAAGAAAAATTTCCTCATCAAAAGGGTGTCAGGGCAGTGGTGGAGCCCTCATCCCTGGAGGAACTTAGAAGCCGTGTGGATGTGGCACTTGGGGACAGGGGTCAGTGGTGACCTTGGCAGTGCTGGGAGGAACAGTTGGATTTGATGATCTTAGAGGGCTTTTCTGACTGAAACAATTCCATAATTCCATGGTTTTATGTCCAAGGAGCACTGGAGTAGCACTGGTTTGGGTGGGGTTTGGACAACCGTCTGTGGTCATGGAAGGCCCCAAAAATGTTGTGGTGTAACACATTTAGGATTAGATGATGGGAGCAGGGATGAACAGGTTGTTCCCTGGACAGGTGGGAGCTGGGTGTGCCTCACCTGCCCTGGCACCAGCCCTCCTGGCTCACCTGTGGCTTTTCTCCCAGGCTGCCCCAGGATACCACATGGCCAAAATGATCATCAAGCTCATTAACGCCGTGGCTCAGGTGGTGAACAACGACCCCATGGTGGGCAGCAAGCTGAAGGTCATCTTCCTGGAGAACTACAGAGTGTCCCTGGCAGAGAAAGGTACCTTGGGTGGGACATGCTGTGGGGAGGGAGTGTCCCTCAATCCCGTGCTCCTTCAGCAGGAAATAGACCCAAAGCTGGTCACACCACCGTGTGTTTTGTTGGCAGTGATCCCTGCCACCGACCTGTCGGAGCAGATCTCCACAGCGGGCACCGAGGCCTCGGGCACGGGCAACATGAAATTCATGCTGAACGGGGCTCTGACCATCGGCACCATGGATGGAGCCAACGTGGAGATGGCCGAGGAGGCTGGAGAGGAAAACCTGTTCATCTTTGGCATGAGGGTGGAGGATGTCACGGAGCTGGACAAGAAGGGGTGAGGGCTGGGGTGGCACAGGGTGCCAGCTCAGGTACCTGGGGCAGCTCCATTTTACAGCCTCCTTCCCTCCAGGTACAACGCCCAGCTCTACTACGACCGGCTCCCCGAGCTGAAACAGGCTGTGGACCAGATCAAAAGTGGCTTCTTCTCCCCAAAAGACCCCAACCTCTTCAACGACGTGGTCAACATGCTCTTCCACCATGACAGGTGAGGCACCAGGGCGCCGTCCCTCCCCTGGGCTGGGTCTGTCCCCTGGCCACAGCAGGGCTGGGACCTTGGATGTGGCTCCTCAATGGCACGGATGGCCATTGTCACATTAATGCCACACAGCCCTTCCTGATGATTTGAGGCACCTCAAGGCTTTTCCTGGCCAGAGCACTGGTCAGCCATGGGCATTGGCATTGCAGAAATGTGTTCCCTGGGTTCTTTACCAGCAAGGTTTAGGGAGGGGATATTTGACTGAAGGCTTTGTGCTGGAGGACACCTGCCAGAGACAGGATTAGATCGATGTCTGGAGCTGTTTTGGGGTTCTTAGGACGCCTCTGTGTGTGGGGGGTTGGGGTCCGGCCTGGCTTTCTGCTGAGGCACTGCCCAAACCCCTCAGCCTGGCCGAGCTGTCAATCATGCGCGTGTTGTGCTAACCGAGCCTCTGATTGGCCGAACTCCCAATCAATCACACGGGAACAGCGCTGATTGGTGGAGAGAGCAGAAGTCCCGCCTATAGGGCGGGGCCACGAGGGGCTCCGGATATAAAAGGGGCTGAGGGCATTATGGCCGCTGACGTGCCCTGGTGCCTTCCTCGGAGTTTCTGCCTCACCCACCCAGGACAAGATAGCTGTGTGTTTTTTCTGTACCTTTTCCATCTTTCTCTCTCTCTCTTCTCTTAATCCCTTCATGGAGCTTTATGGGTAATGTAGTATCTTAAGGTTTTAAAGGTTTCCCAGTTAAATGGGCTAAGCAAATGCTAAATAAATTCTAAGTAAATGCTTAATACTAAATTAATGCTAAGGAATGCTACGATAAGTGGTTTTACATTGAATTCAGTGTCGTATTTACTCCTTTTGCCAAAGTTTCCTTAATTTGCTCTGGTTTTGCCAGTAAACTTTTGCGTGACTATCTGGTGGGGATTTCTCCTTTGCACTGAAACAGAGTAAAGGAACTGTTATAAGTAACAGGAACCTTTAGTTCAACCCCTGGATTTAAGGTGTAACAGGCAGCCTGCATTCCTATTTCTCCTAATCTGGACTCCTCCTTCGTTCTCTGCCACAGGTTTAAAGTCTTTGCAGACTACGAGGCTTATGTCAAGTGCCAGGAGAAGGTCAGCGAGCTGTACCTGGTGAGTGCCAGCCCGGGGGACAGGGCAGGGCCACGCAATCCTGTCTCGGAGGAAGGGACGTGCTCAGAGCCAGCCTCGAGCCCCACCCCTGTCCTTGCAGAACTCCAAAGCCTGGACCAAGATGGTGATCAGGAACATCGCGGCGGCCGGCAAGTTCTCCAGCGACCGCACCATCAAGGAGTACGCGCGGGACATCTGGCACGTGGAGCCCTCGGACCTGAAGATCCCCCCTCCCAACGAGCCCCGGGACGCGGGGCAGGACAAGACCCCCAACGGCACCGCGGCGTAGGGACGGGGCGTGTGTGCTGTACAATCTCTGCTGTCCGAGTCTCTGTGCTGCTGCTGCTGCTGCTGCTGGCTTTCCCCAGGGGTGGGCACAGGGGGAGGGGTTTTTATAACGTCAGTGTCCGTGTGGAAAGCGAAACCACGTGGCCCCGCTGCTTGCGTTAGGTGCTAAAAATAAAAAAAGTGCCACTGGAGTCCCCCCGAGCGGGCTGTTTGCTGGAGGCTGGAATTAGGGCTGGGCTTGCTTCTGCCAGTGCTCACCCAGGGGTGGGATGGGCAGCACAGCTGGATGCAGCTGGGCACAGCTGTCTGGGGCCTCAGAGGTGCTGCTGAAGCAGGGTAGGGGCCATGTACCCCCACCAGTGTCCCCGTGGGATGCTCCCAGTCGTGGCCCAGACCACATCAGTGTCTCCATCCCTGCAGCATCCTGGAGGCAGAGGGTGACTAAAAAGTTTCTCAGTAGATTTTATTACTTACAGCAGTAAGTTCAGTGCCATTGGGGGGAGTCCTGGAGTGGATTTGAGGGAGTGTGGGATCAGTGCAGGCAGCAACTGGCATCACTTCTTGTTTAAGAAGTCTCTGCAACAAGATGTAATAAATCTTACACTGTGTCACTGACCCTCCTGTGCTGCGTCAGAGCCTGATTTGTGATCCCTGCATGCGGGGCTGAGCTGGGCTTGGAGCATCTCTGCACCCAGGGAAAGAGGAACTGGTGTCCCCAGAGCCACCTCCCCAGGCCACCCAGGCTGAGGACAGGCTCAGGGCAGTGGGGAGCACTGAGGTTTAGAAAGTGATGCCAGCAAACACTGTGGGGAGGGAAGGAGCAGGGAGCAGGCAGCTCTGAGCTTGCAGGAGGAGAGGAGGCACTGGTGGAAGGGGAGGCCAAGGCTCATCCTGTGCCCCCCCATTTCTGTGGAGCAGCACTTACTTCACCAGGGCAGGCAGCTCTGGGTTGAAGGAGATGTAGTCGTGGCCCAAGCCCAGCTTTTCAGGAAAAGTAATGAACTTCACCTTGGATTTGTCCCTGTAGGCTTTGTGTGCTGTCTCATAGAGCTGCCACAGAGTGAGAGGGAGGTTACTGCATGAGCAGGGAACCCCAAACCCCTCCTGCTGCATGGCCATCCCCTCTCTGGCCACCTCAGCCTTCCAAATCCAGGCTCAGAGCCCGGCTGGCAGGTGCCCACCTTGCGTCCCAGCTTTGGAGGCAGGACTCCATCATCTTCTGCATGCAGGATGAGGAGGGGGCAGCCCAGCACCTTCACGCTGTGGGCAGCAAGAGGACTCTCCTGAGGACTCTCCCCAGAGCCAACAGACCCCCAGGAGCCTCCCCAGTCCCTGTTAAAATTCCCACAGCATCCTGAGCCCCTCATGCCCACCTGAGTGATGCCTGTGCTGCTTGCCCTGCCATGGCAGCACCCTTATCACCTTAACCCCCAATTACAGGGTCAGCAGGTTTCAAAAGCAACCATAAATCAAACAGAATTTGGGCAGGGTCTGTGTGCTACAAGGAACAGGAGCACCAAAAATAGGATGGTGGCTTGTGGACTTTGGCCAGTCATCAAACTGATGCCTGGCATTATGTAAATAAAAAGTTGCTGTTGAAGTATGAGTAAGCTGGGTAAACACAGAGTGCAGGAATTTCAATGGGGTCACTGACACCTCTCCTCAGCCAGGTGGTCCTGGCATCATTCCTGGGCTCTGCTGTGCCCCTTCCCAGCAGGAACTCACTTCTCATCGCTGCGGAAGAACATTCCTGCCCGAGCCATGGAGTCCAGGATGAGCGACTCAAACCCCGGGAACTGCCGGTAGATCTGGCAGGGAGAGAGTTGGGGATGTAAGGCACGGTTTGGATCCAGCTGTGAGGTGGGGGAGAGCCAGGAAGCTGGGGCTGGCACTGCTGGGGGACCCCAGAGGCTGAGCCTGTCACCAACTGGGGACCCCAGAGGCTGAGCCCCCTCCTGTCCCTGCTGGGGACCCCAGAGGCTGAGCCCCCTCCTGTCCCTGCTGGGGACCCCAGAGGCTGAGCCTGTCACCAGCTGGGGACCCCAGGGGCAGAGCCTGTCACCAGCTGGGGACCCCAGAGGCTGAGCCTGTCACCAACTGGGGACCCCAGGGCCTGAGCCCCCTCCTGACCCTGCTGGGGACCCCAGGGGCTGAGCCTGTCACCAGCTGGGGACCCCAGAGGCTGAGCCCCCTCCTGACCCTGCTGGGGGACCCCAGGGGCAGAGCCCCCAGACTCACCTTGGTGATGGGGATGTTGGCAGCTGCATCCCGGATGCTGGTGTAGGGAGACTCCAGGACCACAGCATCAACCTGGACCCCTGAGAGCAGAGTGAGGTGGGAGTGGACATGGCTCTGAGGGGCTGTCCCTGCTGCCAGGCTGCTCCCACACTCCCCTCCCAGGCAGCAGTGGGGCCAAGATGTCCCCATCCCAGTAAGGAGGATGGGGAGGGCTCCTCATCACCCAAAATCAGGGCAGTGCAGAGCCTCAGGATCTGGGGGATAATCCATCCATTCTGGCCCTCACCTCGCTCCTCCTGCAGTTTCCTCGCTGCATTGGTGGCAACCCTGTGACAGAAGAGGTGACAGTGAGGGAGAACAGCAAAGGGGGGATGCACAGCTCCCTCAGATTCCCCTCGTTGGCTGCATTTTGTTTTGCAGGGGTCTCAACCAAGGAGCAGCTCCAAGCCCTTGGTCCATTCTCAGGTGGCACCAGTCTGGCAGCAGTGTCACAGGGCACAGGGTGTGCCCCCACCCCACCCCCTGCACCTACCCTGTCCCCAGGGAATGTCCCCAGAGGATGATGCTGCTGTTCCCACTCCGTGCTTTCACCCAGTCATAGAGTGCCAGGACATCTGTGGTGAAGCCACTCTCTGAGGGCTGTCCAGTGGAGTCCCCATAGCCTGTGGGGGACACAGCTCAGTGTCACAACCCTGGTGGGGACAGGCCCCAAGAGGGGGATCACCCAGCAAGAGGCAGGGGGACAACTTTACCTCTGTAGTCGAGAGCCAGGATGTGGAAGTCAGCAGCCCCCATGGTCTGTCAGAGCAGCACTGAGTTATGTCCTGGTGGGGGATTCACCCCAGGACCCCCAGCATGGCCCCTTCACTCTGCACAGGCTCTCTGGGAGTCCCCAGAGCCAGCAGGAGCCTTCCTCCCAGCAGCTCCCAGTGTCCCCACGGGCCACCACTTACCTTCAAGAACTGGACACGGTGACTCGCAGCCCTGAGGGGGTAAAACAGGGTTAGAGCTTGGGGAGACCCCAAGGGACCCTCCCCTCAGCACCAGTGCAGGTGAGGAACCAGGGTGACTTATCCCAGCAGGGAAGAGCTGGATGCTGTGGGGTGGGTGCATTTTGACTTTTACTTTTTATTTTATAGGGCTTTTCCTTGGCTGCTGAGGTCAGAGCCCACGGCAGCAGCCCAGCCCTGCAGCCCTGCTGGCTGCTGCATCGAGTTTGCTGCTTCTCACCCCAGAGCAGCCATCCTGCCCTGCTCCTGGCCCTGCAGCAGCAGCTCAGGATCTCACCTGGTGCCCCCATTGCCGTGCAGGTAGATGATCACGGGGTGAGCATCAGCAAGAGCCTCCTCGAACCAGCGCTGGTCCTTGCCCTGCGCCTCGGCCCCTCTGCTGCCCGGCACCGTGTGCCTGGGGGGACACTGGGGTCACCCTGGGGGGCTCCAGCAGGACTCTGCAGTCCCACAGGGCACACTGAGGACGCCCTGCTCACCAGATGCCAACTGTGACGCCCGGCTCGGTGGTGAGGTACAGGCTGATGGTGTTGTTCACCAGCAGCTCCGGCCGCCGAAAGTCCACGAAGAAAGGGAAGGCCACTGATGGAGAAATCACAGCCATCATCCAGAATCCTCCTACCCAGCTGCTTCTTATACAATTCTTTCTAAACCAGCGTGTTATTTGATTTAAATTATCGAGGGCCATGCTGAGACAGGCGAGCTCAGCCCTCTGCCGCCTCCTCGCACCCAAATTTCCAGCCCTGCTGATGCTGAGCCTGCCTGGGCGTGTTGTGACTGCAGGCAGGAAACAGGGCTGGCAGCACCACGTTATTACAGCTTGCAAAACACGGGGAAAGATCCCTCTGTGCCTCCTCTGCAAGCACATGGCACAGCAGGAATTGGTCCCACCCATGTTTTGGGGGGTCTGCAGCAGGCAGAATCCCTCTGGGGGATTCTGGGGATACTCACGGAAGTTCAGGTAGACAAATTTGGTGAGCAGGCTGGGGAAGAGGCGGACGAGGAAGGGCACGGAGGCGTAGGTGAGGAGCGGGGCCAGGAGCAGGGCTCGCAGCCCCGGGAGCCAGGAGCGCCGCGCCCTGCAGGGGAGGCACTGCTGAGCACATCCCCCATCCGAGGGTTCGGGGTGCCCGGAGCAGCCCCCCCATCCCCAATCCCAGCCGTGACGGGCGGATACAGCCGATCCCAATCCCTCTGGGAGCGGGAACTGCATCCCCATCCTGGTGTTGTATTTGGCTTTTGGGGACAGAATCAAGGTGGGGAGCAGCCCCGCGGTGACACAAGGTGACAGAAACCCTGATTCGGTCTCCCACGCCCTCCCACGGACGCCGGGAGGCAGGAAGGGCAGGGAACGTGCCAGGGCTGAGAGCTGCAAGTCCAACCAGCAATAAGGAGCAACCGATACTCTGTGACAACACCCCGAGTCCTGGCTGGAAAAGCACAGCCACAGATGTGGCCCCGAGCCTGGCAGTAAAGCTTCTGCAATACTGCAGGGAAAAGGAGGAAAGTGGGAAAAGGGGCTTGGGGGTGATGTTCCCAGTGCCACCAGCACCACACTTGCAATAACAAGGAGGAAGGTGGGAAAAGGGGCTTGGGGTGATGTCCCCAGTGCCCTGCTCTGAAGGGCTGGGGACCACATCCAGCTGCTGTCTGCAGCACCGAGACACAGCCCCAGCCCCCCAGGTGAGAAAGGAAAGCCAAGAGCTGCAGCTTTCCCAGAATCAACCTCCCTCGTGGGCTAATGGTGATGGGGAAACCAGTCTGGGCACGGGGGATTAGGGCAGAGGTTTGTGATGGGAGCCAGGCACAGCACAGCAGGATCAGCATCCCCCCTGCACATCCCGGTCCCTTCCCTGCCCTGGGAATGCTGCAAGGCCCGAAGGAAGGACTGCACAAGGGTGTGATGGCACAGACACCCTTCCTGGGATGGGGCAGGATGGCAGGAGCTGTGCTGGAGGCACGGGCAGCTCCTCAAATCCCAGTTATCCCCCAGGACACGGGGCTGAGCACACGGGCAGCGATGGAGCGCCAGGAATGCCCTGGAGAGGCTGCAGGGATTGTGGGTGCTGCAGGAATTGTGGGTGCTGCTGGAATTGTGGGTGCTGCTGAGATTGTGGGTGCTGCAGGAATTGTCAGGTGCTGCAGGAATTGTCGGGAGCTGCAGGAATTGTGGGTGCTGCTGGAATTGGGTGCTGCGGGAATTGTGGGTGCTGCAGGAATTGTCGGGTGCTGCAGGAATTGTGGGTGCTGCAGGGATTGTGGGTGCTGCAGGAATTGTCGGGTGCTGCAGGAATTGGGTGCTGCAGGAATTGGGTGCTGCAGGAACTGGGTGCTGCTGGAATTGTCGGGTGCTGCAGGAATTTTGGGTGCTGCAGGAATTGGGTGCTGCAGGAATTGTCGGGTGCTGCTGGAACTGTCGGGTGCTGCTGGAATTTTGGGTGCTGCAGGAATTGGGTGCTGCAGGAATTTCGGGTGCTACAGGGATTGTCGGTGCTGCAGGAATTGTCGGTGCTGCTCTCGGTCCGCTCGAGTGCGGCTCGGCCCGGCCCTTGCACAACACCTGGTGCAGGTGAGCACCGACAGGGGGGACAGGGCACCTCCGACAGCTGGCACGGTGACAAACGCGACAGGAGGGTGACAAGCCACAGCGCGGCCCCGCGCTGGGTGCGACACGGCCACACGGCGGGATCGTGTGACAGGGTGACATGGGGACAGGGCCACTGCCCCGGGGTCACGGTGGTGGCAGGGTGACACGGGGACAGCACGGAGTCACCGTTCTGGCGAGATGATCCGGGAGCATGGCCACAGTGACAGGGTGGCAGCGGGGACAGACACGGGGTCACGGCCGCAGCAGGGTGACCAGGCCACGGCGTGGGGACACGGGAGCAGGGGGTGACAGCCCCGGCACGGCGACAGAGCCACGGCACGGGGGACAGCGCGTGGGAGCGACAGGGGACACGCCCGGGGACGGGGACACGCGGCTCGGGGCAGCAGGGCGCTGTCCCCACGGCGATGTCCCCACGGTGGCGAGTACTCACCGTCCCTGCCGAGCCGCGCCGGACCTGCCCTGCCCGGGGCCAATGTCGCCGCCTCTGTCGCCGCCTCTGTCGCCGTCTCTGTCGCCGCTGTCGCCTTCCCCGCCGCGACGCCGCATCGCTGCGCGCCCGACAGCGCCGACAGGCCACGCCCACGTCACGGGGACACGCCCGTGTCGCCAGGCCACGCCCACAGCACGGGGACACGCCCAGACATGGCCCGCGTGTCGCTTGTCACCAGGCCACGCCCACCGGTCACGCCCACGACACGCCCACCCGCGCCTCGGGGACTGGGATATGGACAGGGACAGGGACAAGGACAGGGACAGGGCCACCCGCGGTGTCACCACCCGCGCCTCGAGGACAGGGACAGGGACCTAGGCAGGGCCAGGGCCACCCGCAGCCCCTGTCCGCCAGCGCTGGCCGTGTTTTGAGGGACACCATCAGGGTGACAGTCCCCTGTCCCCCAGGGACGGGCGGGTTCAAGGAGAACCCCAAAAAATCTGCAGCCCCCAGAGGTCCCAGAAGATGTGCAGTCCCCCTCTGGACCCAAGGCTGGATGGGTTTAGAGGGTACCCCAAAAAATCTGCTGTGCTGTGTCCCCCAAAAGAAGCCAGGGGGAGCACGGGGCCAGCAATAAGGTGACACACCGGGAAAACAGCCTTGCCACAGGCAAGGAGCACAGAGGGAAAGCTTCCAGGTTAAAATATATATATTTTTTTTAATGGTTTGACATTAAACCTGGTGTCCCTAGGATTGAGCAGGAAGGGTGGAAAGTTCTCCTCTCAGCTGAGCCTCCCACCTGCAGCTCTGTCAGGATGAGTCAGCTGCACCTTTCCAGGATGAAACTTCCCACCGGGAAAGGAATATCCCTGTTTCAGCAGAATTGCCTGTGAAAGCTGCCGGGTGTGGGAGGATGTGCTGCTGGAAGCTCCATCCCTTGCATCACCTCACCTGTCAGTGGGGCCCACAGCAGGGACCCCATAAATCGACTGTGGGACAAACCTTTTCCCAGAGGAGCAGCCACCCAGGCTGGCATCTGAAGCTGCTTTTATCCACCTGCCCTCCAAAGTAAAACCTGTGCTGCTCTTCCTGAGTTGGAATCATGGAATCCCAGAATTTTTTGGGTTAAAGGGGCCTTGAAGCCCATCCCATTCTAGTCTCTGCCATGGGCAGGGACACCTTTCACTATTTCTGCTCCAAACCCCAATGTCCAGCCTGGCCTTGGGCACTTCCAGGGATCCAGGGGCAGCCACAGCAAATCTGGGCAATGTTTGCCAGGGCCTCCCCACCCTCCTAGGGAACAATTCTTTCCCAATATCTTATCTAACCCTGCCTCACCAGCAAAATGCACATGCAAAGACAGGCAGGTCCAGTCAGACCGGGGCTGTGAGGTGGTGTCTGCGTGCTCCCCATCATCAGCTGCTGCAATCAGGTGCCTCAAGCCAGCCCAGAGCTGCCCACAGGGACAGGAGAGCAGGGGAAATGTCCAACACACCCAGCTGCTTTCACAGGAAACAGCTTTTCCCTTCCACCCCCAGCATTTCCCCACTCCCAGTGAGCGCTGGGGCTGAATTCTCGCGGAGGTGATGGGCGAGGTGATCCCCAGCAAGCCCAGTTTGATGCCCACAGGGATGGGCAGGGTGCCAGAGGGCTCTGGCACAGAGCTGGGAAGCGCAGAGAGCTCCCCAGGATGGAGGAACCACCCAAATACTTCTCGCCATAAGAACCCAGCACAACAAACGCGGAAAACACGAGGATTTCCTGCGCCGAAGGGAAAATCCTACGAGGGAATCAGCGCGGGAGGCGGCGCTGGGAGCGGATTGTGCAGCTGGACATGGGATGGCAGCAGCGAGCCGCGGCCGCGGTTAGCCGGGCTCGCCTTTGTTTTGCGCAAAAAATAGCAAAGTTTGGGCTGATGTCATTCCAAACTTCTCCCGGCACCAGCTGGGAGATGGGGACGTTCCCTCTAGATTTTTTTTATTTTTTTTTCCACAGCGTCTTTTCCTTTTTTCCTTTATGTTTTGCTCATGATTTAATGACGGGGTTTTTTTTCTTTTTTTTTTTTTTAATTTTTTTTTTTTTAATTTTTTTTTCTGTTTTATGTCCCTTCTGCCCGTGTTCTGGCCGGGGTGAGGGGTTCCTGTGCCCAGCACGGCACAGCTGGAAAGAGCCCAGGAATGCAGGAGCAGCTCCCCCCCCGCTCCCCGTGCGGCAGCCGGACTTTTCCTCGCCCCAGAACAAAGCACCCCATTGTTCAGGGGAAAATGGGAAGGAAAGCGTGACGGAGCAGCCAGAGCCAAGCCGGGAGGGTGTTTCTGCACCCACGGCCTCGCACAGGGGTCACCCACTGCCTGCGCAGCCGCTGGCCCGGATTTTGGGTGGCTCTGTGCCAGCCCCGTGGATCCATCTGATGTCCAGAAATCCCGGTGTTTCCCACGTGTCCCGATTTTTGTGACAGCGTGAGCCGGGGTTTCCTTCCTCACTGTAAATGCCATCCTGGAGAGCAGCTGCTCGCTGGAAAAGGGGGTTCCAAAAATAGTCTGGCGTGTCTGGCAGGGCTCCGTGGCTCCCTAGAAACTCGCTTTTCTCCGATGGGAAAATAAAACCAGGATGCCTCTGCTAACAGCTGGTCCTAAAAATGAGCCGGGAATTTGCAGTGGGATGATTCCCAGCGCTGCTGAGGCGGGGGGCTGCACATCCCAGTGGGGTGGGGACATGGGGACACTGGGCGTGCTGCCTGTCCCCATCGCCCAGCCCTGCACGCGTGTGCTTTGTTGGGGCACAGGGGGCGATTTTTCGGGGCTGTCGCTTGGATTAGCGAAGAGGAGGAGGAGGAGGAGGAGGGTGAGGGGGATAAAGGTCCTGGCACTCGCCGGGCTCGCAACAAAACAAAGCACCAGATGGTTCCAACTTCAGCATAATACGCGGAGAAAAAGTGTTTGAACCGGGGATGGAAAAGCAAATGTGGAAAGAGAGGGAGAAAGGAAAGAAAGAAAAACCCTCAGCAAGTGTCAGAGCAGAAGAAAGCGGCGGAGAAAAATGGCAAATGTTAAAAACCGAGACAAAAAGCACTTGGCCGGCACAAAGCCACGGCTGCTGACATCTGTCCGGCAAAGCCTCTCGCCAAGGGCCCCTTCCCTTTGGAGTCACCTTGCCTCGCTTCTGTCACCGCAGGGACACGGCCACATCCCCGGCCAGGGCTTTGCCGGGGACACGGTGACATGTGCCACAGCCACAGCGCTGGCCCTGGGCCAGGTGGCAGTGACGCGCAGCAGAGCTACCCCTAAATATTTTATTACACTATTTTCTTACAGCATTTTGAAGCTCTTTACAGTGTTACCGCACACGTCCCAGATGTTCTTGTGCGGCGGCAAACCCGCCCGGCTCCGCTGTGTGATCTCGTGGGGTTTTAAGCCTGGCTTACGATCTGAGCGAGGTTTATGCAACCCCCTGTGCGAGGCTTTTGTGTTCCCCACGAAGTTTCTTGAACCCGCAGAGCAGAGCCACCTTGAAAAAGGGAAGAAGGCTAAAAAGTCATCTCGCCCCTGGCATTTGCACCAAAAAAAGCCACAAAATGATGTCATGCAATTGCTCGAGAGAGGGTTGCAGCGTGGGTGGAACCTCTTATTAGCCAGCAGAGCATCCACAGGCCGTGGGGACCGGCGGCTCCCTGCGGCTCGGCTGGCGCTGAGCAGGAGCGGGGGCGGCTACAGCCGGGACTGCCGGGCCTTAAGCGAGGGCTGGAGCTCTGCTGGTGCCCGTGGCTTGTGTGTCACCGCCCCAGGGATGGCTCCTGCTTTTGTCACCCCCCCCAAAAGGAGTGAGGGGCGCGGGGGGGCAGCGCGGGGCCACCGCTGGGGCTGAGGAGGATGCCACGGGCACTGCTGCTGTCCTGTGTCACCGTGGCACAAGGATGTTGTCCCCCAGGCCCAGGGGTGGCAGGGAGCTGCGGTGCCGTGTCCCCAGGGCAGGGACAGCGATGTGCTGCTGTGACCTTCAGGCGTGGGACAGCCCAGGTGACGTGCCACTGTTTTTTTGGGACAATGAGGAGCTGCAGGGCCGTGTTCCCTGGGGTGCAGGACAGTGTGGAGCCGGGGTGATGCCACCTTGGGGGACAGGACACTGTGGAGCCGAGGTGATGCCACCTTGGGGTAAAAGGACAGCAAGGACTCGGAGTGGTGTCCACTTGGCTTGTGGCATGATGAGAACCAAGGTGATGTCACCCTAGGGGACAGGATGGTGGGGAACTGGGGTGATGCCATCTGGGGGACAGGATTTGGGAAACCAGGGTGATGCCATCTGGGGGGACAGGACTCTGGGGAGCTGGGGTGATGCCATCTGGAGTGCAGGGCAGCAGGCAGCCAAGGTGATGTCCCCGTGGGGTGCAGAATGATGGGAACTGAGGTGATGTCACCCTGGGGGACGGGGCATTGGGAGCTGGGGTGATGCCACATTGGGGCGTGCGATGACAGGAGCTGTGATGATGCCGTTTGTGGGGGATGGGACATTGAAGGGTCGGGTGATGCCCTCTGAGGTGGGGACAGTGGCGACCATGGTGGGGACAGGACAGTGGAGAGCTCGGCTGATGCCACCCAGGGGCTCAGAACCTGGGAGGGTTCTGCAGGGGGAGGTGGGATGATGTCCCCTGAGGTGCAGGGATGATTGGGAACCGACGTGATGCCACCAGGGGGCACCAGGACTTTGGGGACCGATGGTTATACTGTCCTGAGGTGCAGGACATCGGGAAGCTGAGGTGATGCCACCTTAGGGGACATAACAGCGGGGAGTTGGGGTGCAGAACAGCGGGGACACGCCGGGCGGGACATCCCGGCAGACCCCCAGAGCTGTCCCCCGTGCCGGGGGCGGTCCCGGGCGGTGCCGCCGCACAAAGGCCGCCGGTCCCCCCGCCCCGGGGCCGTCCCGCACCCCCGGGGCCGCCCCCGAGCCTCGGCCCAATAAACGCGGCCGCATTTGAACGCGGCGCCTCCCCCGGGCCCGCAACGCTCCGAGCGCTCCGGCAGCGCCGCCGCGCCCGCGGCACCGGCAGCGGTGAGACCGGGCGGGACGGGGCGGCCGAGGGGAACGGGAACGGGGAGGGAAAGGGGTTTCACGCAGCCCCGGCGCGGGGGGAGCGCTGCCCGCCCCGGTCCCTCCTCCGCGGGCGGTGCCGGCGCTGCCCGCCCCTTCCCGGCCCTTCCCGGCGCGGCGGCCGCGTGTGCGGGAAGGGACCGGCCGGAGGGAGGGGGCGCAGCGGCGAGGTGGGTGCCTGGGGAAGGGGCTCTGGGGGCGCGGGGTGCTGGGGGAAAAGCGGGGATGCTGGAGGAATGAGGTGCTGGAGAGAAGGGGGGATGCTGGAGGAATGTGGTGCTGGAGGAATGGGATGCTGGAAGTGCGGGGGTGCTGGAGGAAGGGGGTGATGGAGATTAGGAAATCGCGGTTTCTGCGGTGTCTGTGAGTGGGATCCACGCCAAACCCCCCCCCCCAAGGTCGCTCCGAGGTTCCTTGAGGTCACAGGTACCGGGTGCCGCTCGCCCCCATCCCGGCTGCATCCCGGGGATGCTCCAAACGCTGGGAGCGGGTTCTGGACCGCCCTCCCCGGGCTGAGCCCTGGGAGCAGCCGGCTGTGCCTGGAGGAATTAGTAACAGCGTTTGTTTTGTCATCGGCAAAGCTCTGGCTGTCACCAGGGTGGCAGACAGCATCTGCTGTCTGGTCACCCACCGTGGGCCCGTCTCCCCTGGAGCATCCCTGTAGGGATGGAGGGAGGCTGGCAGCCAGGAAAGCCAAAATCCGCAGCCCGGGAGCATGCAGTGCTGGGGTTTTGCTGGCTGGGTGGGGGACACTTCGGGTGCATCCAGCTCATGTTCCTCGTGTGCTCCCCAAAACGGAGCCGAGGGAAGGCGCTGGTCGCGTTATCGCCGTGATTCAGCAGAGCCTTATCGGCAGCTCTGCGCCCCGGGAATTACCCAATCCTCATCTCCCGGTGCTGGATAAATGACCGGCTCGCTTTGTTTACTCCTGAAATAATCAGCTTTGTGCCTCCACCTTGGGCTTTATCGCACCCGGGGCTCCCCGTGTTACTGCAGAGCGACTCCAGCCCGATTTGCAAAATCAAACCAGATGGGCGCTTTGTTTTTCCTTACGGAGAGAAGGCTGGCAGTGAAAAGCCCTATTACAATGCAAATACCGGGCTGGCGTGAATATTCAAACCGCTGCGCTGCTTTTGAAGCTCTTTACATAAATTTATAGTGCTTTTATACGCCATCGCTGCTTTGCTAATCTGGAGTGGAGCTTGGTTAACAGAATCGCTGCTCTCTGCCAACTTCGGAGGGTCTGGGGGTGTTTTTGGGGTGCGCTGGGAGAGGTGGCTTTGAGGTGCAAAGGGAAAATGATGAGTGTGGTCGATGGGGAGGAGGGACCGCCAGCTGTAGGGCTGGCTCTGGTGCTGACCCTTGGAGAGCTGGGCGTGCTGTCGAGTGATTTACTGATATTTAGGTGCTTCATTGTCCTTTTGGGTTTTGTTTTTCCCTTTGGTGTGACCCTTTGTGGGGCTGCTGGGGTGGGCTGAGCTGGAAATTGCCCCGACACGGTGTGGGGATTTTGGGGTAGGCACAGGGACAGGGCGCTGAGCTCTTCTCTCTGGTGACCAGTGACAGGACAGGGAGTGGCTGGAGCTGTGTTGGGGGGGATTTAAGTTGGGTATCAGAGAAAGTCTCTCCCCCAGAGGTGCTGGCACTGCCCAGGCTCCCCAGGGAATGGTGACATTCCCGAGGCTGCCAGAGCTCCGGGAGTGTTTGGACACCAGGGATGCCCAGGGTGGGAATGTTGGGGGGTCTGTGCAGGGCCAGGAGCTGCTCTGGGTGATCCCTGTGGGTCCCTTCCAGCTCAGGGAATTCAGTGATTCAGCAGAGCTGCTGTGATGGATGAGATGCTTCATTAGGGGAAGGAGATAATGAGTGTGAGACAACCTCAGCTCTGCCTTTCCAGCAAGGGCTCCACAGTCTGGTTTTGGTGGCTGCTGGGCATCTCATATAAACCCCAGCATTGCAAACTGTGGGGTCCTGGTGGGTTTTAGCCAGCTGTGTTCACATCACCCTGCTTGCCACAAGTGCAGTGGCAGGGGAAAGTTGCTTTAAAGTGCCCAAGTGTGGCCGTGCTCTCCAGCACAGGGGGGACACTGGAGCAGTGACATCCCATGGAGTAGGAGCTTGTGTTTTGGAGGATGCTGCCCCACTGGGTAATTACTGCTAATTACCAGGCCTTCATTTGAGTCGAGGCAATCAAAAGCAGCAGCAAAAACAACGTTTTCCTGTTTTCCTCGCTGTCCCTTGGAGCTGATGACTTTTGTGGGGGGCAGCTTGGGATAAGGGCAAGGTACCCATAGCCCTGGTTAGTGATGCAGCCCGTGGGGCATCCAGGCAGAGCATCCCCAAAATCCCCTCTTGTGAAGCAGCAAATGTGATTTTGTGTTGGTCTAGTGGAAGGTGTCTCTGCCCATGGCTGGGCATGAAGTGGCCTTTAAGGTCCCTTCCAACTCAAGAAATTCTGGGATTCTGTAATTCATGCTGTTTACAAATCATCCCTCCCAAACAAACAAAAAAACCCAAACAAAACAACCCCATAATTGTGCTAATTGTGGTGTTTTTTCCTTGCTGGTGCCATTGATTGACCAGGTAATCTGTGTCTTCATTAGCTCCAGGCTAAAGTTGATATTGATTCCAGGCACTTAATATGCGAAGCAGTAATTACTGTTTAAGCTTATATTGTTTGAGTTAAATTTAGCTGAGAATTTAGTCCTATCAGGCCCCTACATTGTGTGCTGTGAAGGTTATCTGGCTCTCAGGAGGGGGTGGATTTAAAGGCAGGAAAGAAATGCCGGTGAAAACTTCCTCTTCTCATCATCCCAGAGCACTTTGCTTCCCCGGGCTGCTAATAAAGAGAACAGAAATAAGGAATAATGTGGTGCTGACTCTCCTAAATCTGCACTTTCTGCTCGAGCTGGTCATTCTGGGGGCCTCTAAAGGACACAGAAGGCCAGCAATAAATCTGAACAAAGTGCTGCCCTGTGCAGGGACCGGCCCCTCTCCTCCTCCTCGGGGGGGACTGGGCAGCCCCCTCTCAGCTGCTGCCTGCCTGCCCCTATTATCCCAGCCACCCTCCTGCATCTCAGCTGCTGGCCCATCTGGAGCAGAGATGAAAGGCTGGCCTTTAATTCGTGCTTTGTGTGCCTCTGCTGTGTCCCCCCCGGTCCCCCGGCACGGAGGTGGCTGCGCACGCCGGGGCTCTGACGATGCTGACCTCATTATTTTGACTGCCAGGCAATGCCAGGCAGTCTCCAGCTCCTCAGGTAGGAGGCTCTGGTGGTTTTTCCCCCCCCTGGTGTGGAAGCACTGCTGAATAATTCAGGCAGGAGGAGGCATCTTGGGTCACCTTGTGCAGCGCTGCGTGCCGGAGCCGCCTGCCTAAGATGGAGGTTGTGCAGGATTGCAGGATCTCGGGGATGCTGGCAGCTCCCTGCACCCACTGACTGCAGGTAGGCAACCAGCCCTGGCCCTGCTGCTCATTCCTGGTGATTTCTGGGCTGGGAAGCAGCAAATCCCTTCCCCAGGTCTCCCCTCTAAGCTCTAAGCCGTGGGGATGTGTGAGGCTGCCACGCTGCCAATATCTCACCTGGCCCATGCACCTGATGCTGTTTTCCTTTAGGGATTGTGTTTTTCCTGCTGGTTTTATGGGGTTCCCAATGCTGGATTGGCCAGGGTGAGTTTGTGGGCTCTCTGCTGCTGTGGCATTGAGAGGGATGATCCCAGTGCTCCAGCAGCAGGGATGCTTGGGGATATATTGGGAGGTGGCATTTAGCTCTCTGCACTGGCTGGGGAAACTGGTTCTGGCAGTGTAGCAGTAGGGTCAGGTGCTGGAGACATCTCTGGGGGGGCAGGAGGTGGCTGACCCTGAAGATAAGAGGTTGGAAAACGCTTGGGAAGCTCTGTGGGTTGGAGTCATCTTTGCTGGAGGCTTGGCTGTGAGTTTTGGGGCTGCTGGAATGTGCAGGCAGGGCTCCCTGACACCAGGACCTGCCAGGCCCTGTGGGTGCAGGTGGGAAATGGGGCTGCCACTGTGGGAATGGAAACGAGTTTGTTGCCTTCCTCCTGCTCGCAGGCACCTGAGTTTTTGGGTGCTGCCTCCTCCTGTGTGCCCCAGGTCGAATGTGTCTGTGCCCTCCCTCCTCCCCACAGGGCTTGGGCACCGTGGGAAACCAGCTCAGGAGGGATTTGGGAGGAGAATGGGTGGGTGTGAGGCTCAGGGCTGTGTGTGTCCCTGTACCAGCCCTGCATCCCTCAGCAGATGTGGGATGCAGAGGATGCTGTGCCTTGGCATCTGCTCCTGCAGCCAGTGGAATCAAGGACACTGCTGCTGCAGTGCTGCCCTGGAGATTTTCTGGCTGTAGTGTGGAGTTGGAGCAGCTCTGCTTGTTCTGGGATGTCCAGGAGTGCTGCTGCTGACACAGGGAGCCACAAGAGCCCTGTGAGGAGCAGAGGGGACTGCTCCATGGCAGGGCTGGGTGGGGAGGGGGTTGGGTAGGACCCCCAGTTTTGGGAAATGTGTGCAGCAGTGACAAAACCAGAATTCCCATGGCTGGCTGTGGGTGAGGCTGGCCAAGCATCCTGGGGTGCCCAGTTGGGTCCTTGGCACAGCAGTGCCCATTGTCACCCAGGCATGGTGGCAGTGCCTGTTGTCCCCCACACCAAGGCTCTGTGGTGGCACTGGGTGACACTGCTGCCACCAGAGCCAGCCAGGAGCCCTGGGCCAGGCTGAGCAAGCAGATCCAGCCAAATCCTTCATTCCAGAGGGAAATTTCCCTCTCCTGCCCTGCCTGAAGAGCTGCTGGGGCTGTGATCCTCCCTTAGCAATGGGTGAGAGGGGTGAAAACTTGACTTGGAGGGGAAGATGAAGGCCTGAGGCAAGTTGGCTCTGGGCTTTGTGTGCCTGGTGCAGGACACCAGGAATATTTTGGCTGTCCCCACGCTGGGGTTTGCTGCCTGTCAAACCCTTCTCTGCCTTCAGCCCCAGGGTTTGACCTGAAATACCTGAGGCTGAGCAGTGCAGGGAGTGCTTGGCAGCTGGGCTTGATTTTGGGAGTTTTGTTCTCAACCTGAAGCATTCCATGATCCCAGCTGGGGTGCAGGGGGTGTGTTGTGTGCCTGGAGGGTTTGGGTTGGGTCTCCTGCCCTCCCCTCCTCGTGCAGAGCCCCTCTTTGCTCCCTGCAGCTGCTGAGCTCTTGTTGGGTTGTTTATCTTCTCACCTGAACACCTGGGGATGGCTGGAGCTCAAGGGAACAATTTTCCCCTGCAGCACCTCAGCTGCTCCAAACAAGCTGCTCCTGGAGTCAGCATGAGCTGGCACGTAGGGACGGGGACGTGCCACATGGGGCTGGCCCAGCCATGGGCTGTCCCCTCCCAAGGGTTTGGCTCTGCTGCCTTTTCCCCCTCGTTTTTCTGCTCTGTCACTTCTTCCCCCAGTGGGATGGGAGAGGCTGGAGCAGTGGTGGAGCACTTAGTGCAACCAGCCACAGCCCCAAACAGCCTCGTGGGCAGCTCCTGCTCCAGCCCTTGGGGGTTTTTGCTGTCCCATGTCCCCCATGGTCACCTGCCCTGTCTTTTCCCCCAGGTGAGCGTGGCAGGCTATGGGATGGATGAAGCTGAGCAGGACCAGTATGAAGCTCGCCTCAAGGAGCTCTTTGACAGCTTTGACAGCACAGGCACGGGCTCCCTGGGGCAGGAGGAGCTCACTGACCTCTGCCACATGCTGCACCTGGAGGAGGTGGCCCCGGCACTGCAGCAGACCCTGCTCCAAGGAAACCTCCTAGGCAGGGTAAGGATCTGGGGAGATGGAGGGGGCTGGGGAGCCAGGCATGCCTGGGATGGTCTTGGGAAGGGATTGATGGCTGTAATTTGTGTGTGTCCAACATTCCTGAGGCTCTGGGGCTGCAGGACTCGTGGGGTCTGGTCTGCCTGTTCACAGGGCAACTTCCAAGAGCAGAATTGATAACAGAGAAGGGAACTGCTCTGTCTGCCCTGACTGGAGGTGCTCTGAAGCTCAGGAAGCAGCACTCCAGGCTGAGCCCTGTGCTCTGGTGTGCTTCCCCCGTGTCCCCAGTGCCAGGTCCTGGCTGTCCTTGTGCTGGCATCAGGCTCACACTGTGCCCCTGCCCCCAGCCCAGCTCCTGTGGCCTGGGTCACCTCCCCAAACCTGCTCACCAGGTGCTTGCACAAACTCTGAGCTGCTTAGGATGGGCCAAGCACCTAAATCCAGGGCTTGAGCCTGTGATTTGGGCTGGCTTAAGCTGTGGTTAGGCTGGCAGGGCCGTGCAGTCACACATGTTTCTGTGAGGTGCAGAATACTGTCCTGCTCAGGCAGTCACTCTGAGCCACCTTTGCCCACACTGCCTGGTGCTGGTGGCTTCCCAAAGCCACTTTTCAGTTGTACCTGTGTGGAGTTAAGTGCCAGGGCACTGAGCAGAAGCTGCTTGCCCCTGGGGGGATCTCCTGCTCAGAGTGGGTGTCCTTGTGTTCTGCACCACGTCTTTCCCAGCACGCAGAGTGCATTAGAGCCTTCCCTGGAAATCACCCTGAAATCCCATCACTGCTCGTTAGAATCAGAAAAATGTGGAGCAGGGCAGCCAGGGCTTTCAACAGACAAGCAGCCATCCCCACTCCAATTTCCAATCAAGCTGCAGTTTTCACAGACAGAATAATTCCTTTAACGAACAAGGGATTTTTGCTTTTTCCTCCTCTTCCTCTCCTGCCCTGGGGCTGCAGCTCCTCTGCTGACAGAAGCTGGAGCAGGGGTGGATGCAGGCAGAGGTTGTTGACCTTTAGAGCTGCAGTGTGGCATTTTCTGGACTACCAGAGACTTTCTGTGCTGCTCTGTCATCTTGAGCATTTAGCACTTGGATGCTGTTATCCACGAATCATGGAATGGTTTGGGTTGGAAGGACCTTAAAGATCACCCAGCTCCAACCCCCTTCCATGGGCAGGGACACTTTCCCCTGTCCCAGGCTGCTCCAAGCCCTGCCTCATCTTGGACACTTCAGGGGCAGCCACAGCTTTTCAGGGCCTCCCACCCTCACAGGGAAGAATTCCTTCCCAATATTTAATTTAAATCTATTTTTCTTCAGCTTAAAAAGCCATTTCCCCTTGTCCCCTTGCCATTTCCCCTTGAGAAAGAAAGGGCAGATGTCTGCACAGCTGGGCAGGGCACCAAAACCCCCCTGTTAAAGCATCCTGAGTGTGCTGCCACACTCAGCCCATCCCAGCCCGGAGCTCCATCCCTGCAGGGCACCAGGCATCCCATTTTACTTCATTCCCCCTTTGTCTCTGGTGATGTTTCTCCCTTCCAGCCTGCACAGGAGCCTCAGGACAATCTTTGTCTCCTGCCTCTGCTCCATCTCCTGTCTCGTTAGCAGCAGATTTAATGGCCCTGGGATCCATGGGGTTTCCTAGGATCTCCTAGGGAGAACAGCAGCAAAAATGCTGCTCCCTGAGCACAGACTTGTTGCACCTGCCCTGGCAGCCCCTGGCTGCAGATGGTCCCAGCCTTTGTCTGCCTGCACTTCCAGGGGCTGGGATTTATGGAGGGCACTGGGAGGGGGGCAGAGGGGGAAGGTTTTTGTCTGCTCAGGGGCAGCTCGTGCTTGCTTTGTGCTTGGGCCCTGCTCCAGGGAGGAATGCTCTGGGATCACAGAGTGCTGGAATGGTTTGGGTTGGAGGGAGGCCTTAAAGATCACCTTGTTCCAGCCCCCTGCCCTGGGCAGGGCCTGGGAGCTGAGCTGTGTCCAGCTGGAAGTGCTGTGAGGGTTTGGGGGTTGATGGGCTCTGGTGTGGGGTGTGAGTCCTGCCCTGGCTCGTGGCAGAGCCAAACCCTGCAGGAGTGTTTTCCTCACCCCTTGTGTGCAGGGGTGATGCTGGCAGCAGCTCCTGGGAGTCCTCAGGATTCCAGTTTCCCCTGCCCTTGGTGGCAGGAGTGAGGGGGTGGGTGTGGCTGTGCCTGTCTGCCTGTGCCCTTTAATTAGCAGCAAACCAGAGGTGTCCTGGGGACAGGGCAGGGTGGGGGGTGAGCCTGGAGCCCAGCCCCCATCCCTGGCAGTGTCCAAGGCTGGGTTGGACAGGGTTTGGAGCACCCTGGGACAGTGGAAGGTGTCCCTGCCATGGCAGGGGGTGGGATGAGCTGAGCTTTAAGCTCCTTCCCAACCCAAATCCTTGTGGGATTCTGTGAAGTTGGCACCTCTGGGCCCCCGTGCGTGCCTGTCCTTGGTGCTGTCCTTGGGAGCTCAGGTTTCACCTGCACCACTGCATCCACAGCCTGCAGCAAGGACACCCTGCCTGGGTTCCACTCTGGGACTCTTGCAAAATATCCTCCCTGTGCCCACAGTGACTGTTCCCCTTGTGTCTGTGGGGTTTGCCATGCCCTGCTCTGCTGTTACTGCAGGGTTGGTTTGTGAGGAGCTGGAGCTGTGCCAGGGCAGGTTTAGGCTGGATTTCAGGAGGGTGCTGGCACTGCCCAGGCTCACCAGGGAATGGTGACATTCCCGAGGCTGCCAGAAGAGTTTGGCAAACACTCCCAGGGATGCCCAGGGTGGGAATGCTGGGCTGTCTGTGCAGGGACAGGGGTGGCTGATCCCTGTGGATCAGGATGTTTGTGATTCCCCAGCAGCCAGGAAGGAGTTTGCAGACAGGGGCAGAGCTTTGGGGAAGGGGCTGGGATGAGAGGAAGGGCAGGATCTGTCAGGAGCTGCTGTCCTGGCTGTGCAAGGCCTTGGCACTGCAGGGAGCAGCAGGTACCTTGGCACAGGCCCCCAGCTCTTTCTAGTGCTAATCAGCCACTTCAGAGGGATTGCCAGGGGAGCTGGGCTTGCTCAGCAGCCACAGCTGTGGCTGGTCCCTGGGCTGGGCTGGGCTGGGGTGCCTCTCTGCTGCTGGGTTTGTCTTGTCTGCCTGACTTGCTCTGGGAACAAACTGTGCAGTGCAGGTGTGGCTGGGGGTTTTTTTTGCAGGGATGTGTGTGCTGTCCCTGATCCTGGGGGGGCACGTTGTGCATCACCTTCCAAACCCCCATTGCCTTCTGGCTGCTTGGGATCAGCCCCAGGTTGCTGAGACACCTCCATGAGCACACACACATTAGCAATACCAGAACAGAATAATAGAATCAGAGTGGTTTGGGTTGAAAAGGACCTTAAAGCCCATCTCATCCACCCCTGCCATGGCAGGGACACCTTCCCCTATCCCAGGTGCTCCAAGCCCATCCAGCCTGGCCTTGGGCACTGCCAGGGGTGGGACCCTGTGCCAGGCCCTCCCCACCCTTGCAGGAGGATTTCTGCAGCGTTTGTGGCTTTGCTGCCTTGCCTGGCTTTGTGCTCCAGCCCAGCTCTAATTTTATCAGGGGTGTTTCTCTGAGCACTCTCTGCAGGCAGACACCACATCCAAGGTCAAACGTGCACCACAGACTGCTGGTTTTGCTGGTTAGTTGGTGTTAGGAAAACCTCTGGCCCATCTTGAGGAAAAATCTCCCTCCTCTGCCAGCTGGGGCTTCACCTGCAGGGTGAGGAGGGCACTGGGGATCCCCCTGGGCCTGTCTCAAGGGCTGATTTGCATTTGAAATCCTGCTGTGCAGCACAGGAGCACGGCCACATCCTGCTGCACAGCCTGATCCTCCACAGGCTCCTCTGGGTGTGTGCTCATGGTAAAATCAGTGTGGCCTGGGCTGGGGAGTCTGTCCTTGTGCAGCTGAGCAGGGGCTCAGCTCTTCCTCCTGCTCCTCCCACAGAGCAGGTGGTGTCAGTGGTGCTGCACACCTGCCCAGATGGTCTGACTCCATTTGATTGATTTCATTCCTGTGTTTGCATGGGGCATGCAAAGTGGATTTTGCTTTCTTGCTGCTGTGAGGTTCCATCCAGCCCCAGCACCCATCCAAGGGCTTGGCTCTGTCTCTTGTCACAGCTCACTTGCTGAGAGGATCCCATGGGCAGGGAACCTGTAATTTGAACACCCTCATCTTTTATTCATCCTCATTTAGTCTAAATGTCAAGTTTGTTTTTTTTTTTTTTGATCGGGGAAATTCTCCTTTCTCTGTAAACTGTCCTTTTTGAAGTACACCAGTGTCTGGAAATGGATGGCAGCAATTAGTATTCAGATGAAGCCATTCCTGATGAGCTTCTCTGCTGAACATATTTTTAAATTATGCTTAAAAAACATTTCAAATTGTTTAAATCCTCTGGGATGGCATGAGGTGCTCCCCTGTACCTCCATGGCTCACCTGTGTGAGCTTGTTGGTATTTTTTTGAGCTTGCTTGACCCCTAAAAAACAGGCTGGAGAACTTCAGACCTGAGCTTTGCTGCCTGTGCCTCCCCCAGCAGCATGAAAATCCCTCTGACTGCAGCTCTGGCTTCACCCTCTGCCAGCAGAGCAGCCTTGCTGGGTTTCTTTAAATACAGCATCTTTTGTTCCATGCTAAAAATTCTCCTAAGATTTATTTAGCCAAAAGAAATGGTAGCAGCCAGCTCTGCCTCACCACTGACCCATGTCAAATAGCTTCTCCAGCTGTCCCTGGGTGTCTGTGTGCCCCCTGGGCTGGAATTGCTGACATTCCCCAGCCCTGGGAGGATGCTGCAGCCTCTGTGCCTGTTCCTGGCTGGGAGGCAGGAGACTTTCCAGGAAGGCACAGATGGGGGAGGAAAAAAAAAAAAAAAAAAGAGGAGGAGAAGAATCCCCTCAATGGCAGGATCATCTCTGTTTTTCCAAAGTACACTCCAGGTTTGGATTCCTAGTTCAGCCCTCACAGAATTGCAGGAGCTGGGGCAGGGCTGCCCTGGAAAGGGAGGGATTTTTCTGCCATCCACATTGGGAAGTGGTTTTTGAAGCTTAATTAGGGCAGTGGAGCATTTCCACAATGGAGTATTCATCCCTGAGAGGAATGGGCTCATTGTAGGAGCCACTGACCCTGGCCAGGTCACCTCAAGTGATGGAGATGCTCCTTTGGACATGATTTTGGCTTCTTGCTCAATGGAAAAACCCAACCAGTGCATGAAATCTGTGGCTTTGGGTCCTTCTGTGGTGGCACTAATTCCTCCCACGTGCCCAAAGGTGCTGGCTGTGTCTTCATGTCCCTTGCTGTCCCCTCTCCAGGGCTCCTTTGTCCCCCTTGCTGAGGCTGTTGGCACAGGGGTGGTGATCTGAGTGATTCCCACTGGATTATTTGCCTCATTTTTAACTCCTTTCACCAGCTGATTTCCTCTTTTCTTCCTTTTTTTTATTTCCACAGGTCCACTTTGATCAGTTTAAAGAAGCACTTATCCTCATCTTATCCAGAACCCTGTCAAATGAAGAGCACTTCCAGGAACCAGGTAAATACTGAAATGACCTAAAATAATCCATTTTCATTGACAAAGCAGCTGTGGGTGGCTCTCACAGGAGAATTTGGAAGAGAAAGTGCATTTTAGGTGCTGCCATCCAAGCAGGAAATATCTTGGGAGAAAAGGGAGTTGAGGTCTGTTGTGGAACTTGCACAAAGGTATTTTTAGAGTCACTGACAAAGGGCTTTTTCCCAGTTGGTTTTTATGTTTAAAGGTTGTTTTTTTTTTTTATGTTTCAAAGTCTATTCTGTTTCCTTGTGTCTGAGATGAGCAGGGTGTAGGAAGCTTCTCTGTATTTCTCCCTGGGGACAGTCAGGCTGCTCCAGAGATGTTCCTGAACAAGTGAAGCCCCTCATAAACCAGGTGGGGGCTGGTCAGGGAATTCCAGGATGGTTTGGGTGGGAAGGGACAAATTCCACCCCATCCCAGGCTGCTCCAATTCCCAGCCTGGCCTTGCACACTTCCAAGGGATGGGCAGTGCTGTGACTCCTCAATATCCTGATTTTTCCTTGCTTTGTTTCAGTGTGCCTTGAAAATGTGGTTTTTTTAGGCTTTCCTTGATAGGAAATCTGATTTAATCTTCAGTGTTTTCCCCCTCTCAGTGCACCAGGGACTGGGAGCTGTGGGGCTGAGCCCCTGCAGCCCCAGCTGGTGTCACACCTGTATGTAAATCCCTAATCCTGTCTTTGGAGCAGCAGGGGAGTGAAATCCCCCAAGGAGAAAAGAGCTTAGCAAAAGGGGAGAGGGAATTCTCCAGGTTTCCTCTCCTGCAGCATCAATCTCAGCTGGAGCATCCCACTCTGGAGAGAGCAGCCTGCCAGCAAAATTACAACTTTCCCCTTAAATAGGCTGCAAAAACCACAGGGCTGGAGAGGTGTGATTGATGGATTATTTTTATTTTCCACCTCTCATTTCCAGAGCTCTTTAATGCTTTGAGAGGGGTGGTGGCAGCTCTTGCATCTGGCATTCCTTAATGGAATTTCCAAGTGCAGGTGAGTGGGTGCATCCCTTCCATCCCCCCTGGGGAAAGGAGCTGGCCCAGAACAAGCAGAACTAATCCAGCATTCTGCATTTATTGGGGTATCATATGGCTCAGAAGCTCCAGCTTGATTGAAATGTAAATAAACCTTCCAGAAACAGCTAAATTTGGGGTTATGACAGGGGAGATGCCAAGTGAAGCTGCAGAGCCCTCCTTGGGGACACTCTCAGCTGGGGTAGGAATGGCAGCAAATCAAAGGGTGTGGGGCACAGGTAGGGAGCCAGAGCCAGGCAGGCCTGGGAGGCATTTTATTTTTAATGCATTTTGACAGGTTGGTTAATGCCAAAGTCTTTGCTTCTTTTAATTTAGATCAAACTGGAGATTTGGAGAACAAGCTGCTTTGTGCTGGTGGTGTCAAACTGTCAGGGAGTGTGGAAATGCTGGTGTTCCAGCCTGCCCCAGGCTTGGGGGGGAAAAAAATCGAGTTAAGAGCTCTAAATCATATCATTTAAATGAAAATTTAATTTGGGGGGGATTGGAGGAGGAGGAGGGGAGGGGGAGAAGCAGAGGTTGCCAGGCTGTTTGCTGTGGAAGTGGCTGTGATGGTTTATCCAGGGATCTGGGTGGTGGGGAGGGCACTGGGGGGTTGGTGGCTCTGTGCTGCACCCCCAGCCAGGCTGTGTGACACATCCTTGTCCCCATGGATGCTCTCAGCACCAGGAGGGTGGCAGGAAGGACGTGGAGCTGTTGGAGGCACAGAGGGATGCAGCCCCTCTGCTGTGAGGAAAGGCTCAGAGAACTGGGGGAGTCCAGGCTGGAGAAGAGAAGCTTTGGGAGCACCTTAGAGCCCTTTGGAGCTCCTGAAGGGAGCCAGAAGGAAACAGGGAAAGGGATTATTCACAAAAAAGGAGTGACAGGACAAGGGAAAATGGCTTTGAGCTGCCAGAGGGGAGGGATGGATGGGATATTGGGGAAAAATTCCTCCCTGTGAGGGTGGGGAGCCCTGAGGAGGTGCCCAGAGCAGCTGTGGTTGTTCCTGGATCCCTGGCAGTGCCCAAGCCAGGCTGGAACAAGCTGGGGCAGTGGAAGGTGTCCCTGCCATGGCAGGAGGTGATTTTCAAGGTCCCTTCCACCCTGGTTCTGGGACAGGGCTCTGGGGTGGCAGCAGCAACCAGGGCTGGGGACAAGGAACCAGAACTGCTGCAGTTCCTGCAGAAGCAGCCACGGGGTTTCCTCATTTTGGGAGGAAGCACTCAGGCTCACAGAGAGCAGCTGATTTATTTCTTTCTATATATTTCTTTCTATATGTTTCTTTCTATATGTTTCTTTCTATATGTTTCTTTCTATATGTTTCTTTCTATATGTTTCTTTCTATATGTTTCTTTCTATATATTTCTTTCTATATGTTTCTTTCCATATGTTTATGTTTCTTTCCACTCTTTTTTTCTCAGCAAAGAGGCTGAATTCCCTTTGCAGAGGGGAGACTGGCAGGGAGGATGGTGCTGCAGGCACTTTGCAGGGAAGCAGCCCTGGAAACTGAGGCAGGCAGAGTTGCAGAGCTGCTGTGGTGTCCCCTGGAGGGTGTCAGTGTGGGGACACAGACCCAGCTGTGAAGCAGAGCATCAGCTGCCTGGGCAAAGCCTGGCCCTGCTGGGAACAGCCATGGGGACATTCCAGGAAAAGCAGAAAAATGCTTGAGTGTGGTTTAAAATAATCATTATTTTAGTTTTTGAGGTCCATGAGATCAGGCTGGTGCTGCTGCCACTGCTGCCCTTTGTCCCTGCAGCAGTGAGGGGGGGCTTGGGGACAATAAAACAGATTTAAGGGTGGTGAAAGGAGAAAAAAAATCAGTTGTGTGGGTGATTAGGGGGAAAAAAAACCCATGCATTTTGCTGCCCATTATAGCAAATAAAAAGTGGGTGGAAGCTGGGCTAGGAGGGGATTATTGGGGTGGAGTGCAGGATTACAGGAACACCCGGGAGAAATTAAAGAGCAGTGTGACGCCATCGCCCCTCGGTCACGGGGGTTTGGGTTTTTTCCTCCTCGGTTTTTTTTTTCCCCTTTCCTTCCTATTTTTTCCCCCTTCCTCGTGGTGCTTTTTTTTCCCCCCTTTCCTTCCTCCTCGTGCTTTTTTTTCCCCCCTTTCCTTCCTCCTCGTGTTTTTTTCCCCCTTTCCTTCCTCCTCGTGTTTTTTTTCCCCCCTTTCCTTCCTCGTGGTGCTTTTTTTCCCCCCTTTCCTTCCTCCTCGTGTTTTTTTCCCCCTTTCCTTCCTCCTCGTGTTTTCTCCTCCCTTTCCTTCCTCATTTTTTTCCCTTCCTCTTTTTTTTCCTTCCTCCCTCCTCGTTTTTTTTCCCTTTTCCTCCTTGGTTTTTTTCTCCCCTTTCCCTCCTTGCTTTTTTCCCCCTTTCCTTCCTTGTTGCTTTTTTCTTCCTTCCTTGTGGTTTTTCCTTCCTCATTTTTTTCCCTTCTGGTGAGAACAGAGCTGCCCTCTAAAAGAAGAGTAGGGATGATTCCCTTTGGAGACTGTTCAGGTGCCTGCAACAGAGGGATAAAATCAGTGTCACTGCCCAGACAGGTGTGCTTGATGCCACAGAATATTTTTAGGTCAAAACCACTGATTTTGGATTGTGGTGACCCTGCCATGACTCCTCTCTTCCTCCTCTGCTGAGGCTGAATTATGAAACAGGACTTGGAGCAGTTCAGACATACCTGGTGCCTCAGGGGATTAGGATTTAGCAGATCCTGCCTGCCATGTGCTTTGCCCAGCAGTTGGAACATCCCTCCCTTCCAAATCTTAAGCAGCAGAGGAATTAACTTCACCTCTAAACGCTGGGATTGTGGGATGAGGGTCTTCCTGCTCTAAACCCCCTTTTGTCTGCGCTGCAGGGCTTTGATGCCAGAGCCAGGGAAGGGGAGCCCCCCTCCCTCCCCAGCTGAGGGCAGAGCAGGATTTTGAAATGACTTATCTGGTGCAGAAAGGCAGAAAATCAAGTGTAAATCTCCAGCCATGGAGATGTTTCACTGCTGGGATGGATGGGGGAGTGAGAGAGGGAATTGATGGTTTCTGTCCATGGCACTGAAATCAGACTTAGGGGGGTTATTTCATTTCAGGGGGCACTTTGAGGGCCACAAACCCTCTGGGCAGTGGGCAGCAAGGTGAAAGTTTCTTCTCTCAGCCTCCTGCTCTTGCCCCCAGCCTGGGGGCAGTTCAGGGGGCAGATCAGACCCCAGTGTCTAATTAGGCACCAGCTCTGCAGTGTGTTTTACTAAGCCCATGCTTTGCCAAGGGCTGTAGGAAGCAGGGAGGGCTCAATCTATTTTATTTTTTTTCTATTTTTTCGCTTTTTTTTTGTTGATTTGTCAGCTACACAATAGTGGTGGAGGTTTGGGCAGCAGCACCTCACCCTGCTCTTGGTGGGAGGAGTGGGTACCAGAGCATCCTCTCCCTCTGTTCTGGGGGATATTTGGCATTTTTGGGGGATAAATAGCACACAGGGCTGTCTCATGGGGATCTGCTTGATTTTGAAATCTCCTTCTCCTGTGCCTCTGAGAGCACATGTGGGTTGAGCAGCTCTTTCCATCTAAGGTTGGACTTGATGACCTCAGAGATCTTTTCCAACCTTAATGATTCTCTAACCCTTTCCTCCTCAGTTTGGGCTGGAAATGAGATCCTGTTCAGCTCATCAGGGATTTTCTTGCATTCTGGCACCATGGATGGCTGCTTTTTGATTTTGTGTGTGCTCAGCATTCCCTAAATAATGGGGAGGGTGAGAACATCAAGGGCACCAGGTATTGTACTGGGGGGTTGGGACAGCAGGAGATGGAGAGGCTTGGAGGATGCTGCAGGTGTGGGAGGTGATGGTGCTAGAGAGGAATTTGTGCTTCCAGGGATGGGGCTGCAGGATGTGATAAGGGAAGAGCTGGAACCCAGTGTTAACAAAAGCACCCTGGCTCTGGAAATGGGATTTCAGGGTGCCTGAGCTGGGATCCCCTCAGCAGCTGGGCTCAGGCACAGCTGGTTTGGAAGTTGGAGCAAACTTTATTCTCCTCAAGCTGTGAAGGGTCACCTTTCCCTCCTGGGGATGTTCTCAGGCTTCACAGATTTTTAATTACAAAAGGCAAACAAGCTCACCCGTGGTGCTCAAAGAGAGAAATCAGCTGCCAGCCTGCAAATGCTTAAAACAGAGAAGTGGGGAGATGCTCCTGTGCTTGCAGGGGGCACTTGAGCTTCAGAGAGTCCCAGAGCAGTTTGGGTTGGAAGGGACTTTGAAAACCATCTCATTCCAACCCCCTGCCACGAGCAGAACACCTTCACTGAATTCCCAGCTGCAGCAGTGGGTAAACACAGTCAGTGTGGCAGGAAACAGGATTCTTGGGGAAATCCAGAAGGAAATTTAGCTGTAGCTTCACTATTGCTGAATTCCAGCTTCTTCCCCCTCCTCCATCTCTCCAAAGACAGATGGAGGTACTGCTCTGTCTCAGGAATAATAAAAATGATTTCTGAAGAAAAACAAAGCCCCCAGCCCTCTCTTGTGCGGGAGGGAGAGAGTGACTGGGTGAATGAGTCGCCACAAATATTAGCATTTCAGAGAGAGCTGCTGGATGGAGATTGTTCACCACCAGGCAGGCTTTAATAGCAGTGATAAGGTTTGCTTTTGTTCTGGGGCTCTTCCTTAATCAGCCTGGCTCCTCCTGATTTTTCTATCGGTGCACTCCATCACCCAACTTTCATGTGCTGAGTCCCAGCTGCAGCAAATCTTGTTAGAATGGCCTTGTTCAAACACGGGTGCTGGGTTTGTTCCCTAGAGCTGCACCGTGGCTGGATGGAGTGTGGGGCTGCAGGAATCAAAGCACTCCTCAGCCTGTGTATTTTATAATTCATTGCATAGCTAAGTTGTGGAATATATATATATTTTTTTTCCCCTCTAACAAGCTTGAAGCCTTTTCTTCCATATCTAAAGGAATATTATCCGAGGAGACATTTGGGTAGGGGGGTTTGGAGACCTGCTGCTTTCTCTGTGTCCTTTGTCAGTGGTGGAACAGCTTCCATGTGCCTTATTAGTATTGCACTCTTGCATTTCTTTTATATCAGAGCCCTCTGCAAATAAAATTTTCAAAAGCTGCTGCTCTTGCCACCGCGAATGGCGGAAAATAAAAGATGATGGAGTCCTGGGGGGGTTTCAGCAGTCAGGTTAGCAAACACTGAAACAAAGCATGGCACAGTGCCTTCCCCTAATTGAATCCCTGGTTAATTTGGTCCTTGGTTTAATTTGCCCCCTGCTCCAGACATTGGAGGATTCTCACAGAAAACAGCCCAAAACGTGCTTATTTATTTTGTGTTTTGATCCTGGCCTGCCAGTGCTCACAGATAATTCAGTCCCCAAAGGCAGGAGCTTGCTGGGGGAAGCTGGAGCCGGGGAATGTGGAGCCCCTGTAATTAGCTGAGACTCCAAAGGGTTATTTAGATCTTGCAGTTGGCTTTGGCTGCTCAGCACAGGCTGGGACCTGCCCCTCTGTTGCCTGGATCAGCTGCTCCTGTCGGCCCCGAGAGGCTCCAAACTTGCCCAATTTGTTTCCTCTTGCCTGGTTGTTTGGGCATTTTTAATGGAGCTGAAATTCAAACCCACAGAAAGCTGCAGTGGCCGCCCAGGTGTCTGCAGGGTCTGGAGACTTGAGCTGCCTCAGTGCAGCTCTGTCCCTAATTAAACCTGCCTGGTGCTGCTAATGGAGATTAGTGCAAGGAGGAGAGGCCTGATGGACTTTCCATCCAAGGCTCTTGGCAGGATTGAGGGGATTTTTCCCCCCACTTCCTGCTAAGTTGATCTGGGAATTGGGGAAGGGTGAGGAAGAGGAAGATTGCACTTTGTGACAGCTTTTTTTTAGCATGGAGCAGCACCAGTTTTAACCATCAGAACCAATGGCAGGGTGAGGGTGGTGCTGATCCAGGCATGGAGCCTCCATTGGGAATGATGGCAGCAGTTGGCTTCTCAAAATTCTGCCAAAAACACCAGCCCTGAGAGAGCTGCAGCCCCACACTCCTGATGTGTGTTGTGTGCTTGGATCCCCCAGACTGCTGCCCAGAAGCCCAGCCCAAGTACGTCAGAGGAGGCAAGCGCTACGGGCGCCGCTCGCTGCCCGAGTTCCCGGCGCCAGGCCGCGACTTCGCCGAGGTGACGGTCATCGAGCCGCCGCGCCAGGAGGCACATCCTGCTCACACTGCTGCTGCCCAGGAGGTGAGCAGGGAGGGCTGGGGCTTGGGCTGGCTCTGTCACCTCTGAATGTGGCTGCTGCCCCCACACCCAGAGAGGTTGGGATGTGCTTGGAGCCTTCCCAGCAAAGGCATTGCTGCTCTCCTTGCCTGTTGGGGTGGCTCTGTCACCTCAGGTTGTGGCTGCTCCCCACACCCAAAGGGGATTGGGGTGTCCCAGTGCCTTTCCTGGCTGCTGCCCTTGCCTGTCCCCAGGGATCAGGCAGCTCCATGTGCCGTGGGAAGCGGGGAAGGAGCGGGGCTGACTGCTCCTGGCTGCACTGTGGGCCAGCAATTAAGCCAAGGCTGAGCTGCTGCCTCCGTGGCTAACGAGGTGTGGGCTGGGAGCAGACTGAGCACGTCCACATCCATTAGTGCAGCTGCCAAAATCTGGCCCTGGCTCCAGCAGAAGGGATGGGGAAAAGGGGTGGTGGGCAGCAGAGCCCCCCCCAGCCAGCAGCTGCTTTGGAACAGTGGCATCTAATTGCTCCAAAAAAATCCACATTCCTGGTTTTGTGCTCCAGATTTGTGGCTCTCTTTGTGGCAGTGCTTTCCATCCCAGAATCTCCTCTGGCTTCCCCAGCCAGGAAAGCCAAAGGAGCTGAGCTGGAATTGGTGCTGTGTGTCAGAGCACAGCCACAGCAGCGTTTCCCTGGAGCTGGGCTGCTTCCAGCTGCCCTGCTGTGCCAAGTATTGTTGATTCAGGAGCATGTGGTGGGAGTTTTTCCACTGGGAAGGAGAAGCACTGCTGCTTTCTCCCTCCTTTCTCTCATGACCTCACTTGGAGTTGGGATCCTCTGCAGCCACTCTTGTAGGGGGACACCCAATCCTGTGTGAAGGAGTTTCCAATTTCCATGTTTTCAGTGTTATTCCTATGCAGCTAGCCTTGAAAATGATAAACTCCTCAAACCAACACCTCAAAGAAAAATTTTTCCACCACACCCAGCTGCTTTTCCCTGCTCCTGGTGGTCTTTGCTCACCACCACAGGGATGCTCATCCATCTCCTGGTGTTGGCCACATGGGCTGCCCTGACCTTGGGATCGATGTTAATCCACCCACACTCCCCAGGGAACTGATGACCTCGGTGGAAGAGGCTTCTCTAATCTTACCCCTTGGTTTTAGCTGTCACAGAGGTGTAAAAGGGTAGTCTATTAACAAGGGCAGTTAATTAACCAGCTGGTGTGGGACCATGGGGGCTGGGCCAGTCTCCTGCTGGGAATGCCTGTTGCACCTTTTGGGCTGGTTAATTCCTTTGCAGCTGGAACAAAAAACAGGCTAAACTTGTGAAATCCCTACTTTATCAGCATTGCTGCCTCGGTCTCCACAGCAGAACCTCTTGGTATGCATGGCAGTGACTTGCTGGAAGGTGCTGAGGGGTCCCAGGGGAGGGTTGGAGGCTCCTGGAGCCCTGACTCCTTGGGGTTTGCCAGGGAGCAGCCTGTGCCCAGCTCTGTGCTGCTGTGTGTACCAACATGCTGCTGCTGGCCTGAGAACTGGGGCAGCCTGCCTTAATTGGGGCTTGCTCTCAAGCAGTGCCAATTAAAAGGGCTCAGGCTCTGTCTGAGAGGTTTCCTTCTCTCCCTCCCTTGGTAAACACAAGGGGAAAAGGCTGGCAGGCTGCTCTGGGATGGGCTGCCCAGGGAGGCTCCCTGACCTCCATCCCCAGGGTTTTTCAGGTGCTGTTGGAGTAAAGTAATGAGCAGCTGTGTTTGGATTTGGCATTGACCCTGCTGTGAGTAGGGGGCGGTGCTGGTGGGATCCTGAGGGTCCCTCTGGCCTGCAGGAGCTTGTCCCTATGGATGCTGGCTGTGCTGACTTCCAAACCTCACTGGGAGCATCCAGCACCTCCCTTCCCCAGCTGCTGGCTCTGCTCTGGGGGAGATCCCTCCTGCTTGCAGCTCATGGAATCCCAGAATGGTTTGGGTTGGAAAGGACCCTAAGGCCCATCTCATTCCAGCCATGGGGCAAGATCAGTTTCCACTAGCCCAGGTTACTCCCAAGCCCCATCCAACCTGTCCTTGAGATTTTAGGATCTGCTGGCACATCCCAGTTCTGTCCCTTCAGTGCCTGCTGGAGCTGCTGGCTCCCAGGCTCTGTGTGTTTGCTTCTGCATAGAATTGTTTCCAGCATAGGCCTGGCATTGGAACAAAACATTCTGGGAGGCTCAGGTTGAAACTCCTGCTTTTGGGTCCTTGTTGTGAGGCTCCCAAAGTGGGACTGTCCTGGAAAGCCAGGATTTGGGAATAACAGCTCAGGATAGTGCCTGCTCCCAGAAAAAGGGATTTGTCATTGCATTGTGGAGTGACTGATGCTTTAGAGCTGAAGGCACCTGGCAGAGCGAGGTGTGGGGATCTGGCAGCTTTTTTGGGGTGGCTGCTGGGGCTGCTGATGTGGGGATGTGGGGAGAACAGGATCCATCAGCACCGAGGTCGGGCTCACCTCGCGGCGCGCTCCTGATCACCATTTTAATTAGCAATATATTCCAGGGAGAACAAAGGTCTGTCTGGCTGGAGCAGATGGCAGGGGAGAGGTGGCTGCTGCCTCATTCTGGGCAGAGCACAGGGCCAGGCTGCAGATGCTCAGCCAGCCCTGTGCTGCTGCATTCAGAGCGTGGCCATCTGCTCCCCGGGCCGGCCCAGCACGCGCCTCCCGGAGGGGAGGCATTCCTGGCATCCCCCTGCCTGTGACCCGTGGCCAGCTGTAGCCCTGCTGGGGCTAGGGGACAATGAGGGGCTGCCACTGGGATGTCCTGGCCCCTGTGCCTGCCCCAGCCCCTCTTTGTCCCCTCGCTGGCGGTGGCCGACCCCGAGCCCTGCGCAGGGAGGGAGGGGAGGTGACACCAGTGCCCCGGGGTCACTGCAGGGGTTTGCCAGCCCCAAATCCCCTGGCTTTGTTCAGCCTCTTCAGGTTGTTGGTGTGGTTTCATTGAATCCCAGAGCTTAAATCCCATCCCATTCCACCCCCTGCCATGGCAGGGACACTTTGCCTGTCCCAGGCTGCTCCAAGCCCTGTCCAGCCTGGCCTTGGACACTTGGGACAGCAGCAGCTTGTCTGGTTTTGCTGAAAGTGCTTGAAGTGAGGGGCTCTGGTGCTGAATTAATCTGATTCTATACAAAAGTCTGTATGTTGCTTGTGCAAAAAGACTTGGACACAGAGGATCTGCCTTCTGAGCATTGCTGCCAGCTTCCCCTCAGTCCCCAAGAATGAGGATGGGTGGCTGCAGGGTGACATCTCTGGCACCCAAGCCAACCCTCTCTCTGCACAAAGCTTTCTGCATTTTCAGATGGCAATTCCATCCAATCCCAGAGTGGTTTGGGTTGGAAGGGACATTAAAGCCCATCCAGTCCCACCCCCTGCCATGGGCAGGGACATCTTCCCCTGTCCCAGGCTGCTCCAAACCCTGTCCAGCCTGGCCTTAGACACTGCCAGGGACCCAGGGGCAGCCACAGCTGCTCTGGGCACCCTTTATCTTTGTAAAGAACTCCCAGGGATGGGATTTAATGCCACCTGTTGCCTGAGCTCCTGCTTTTTGTCCCTTGTGGGATGTTGTGATGCTGTGGCAGCAAAGGGCCCTTGCCTGGTCCTGCAGCTGAAACGGGAACAGCAGCAGAGCTAAAAAAACTCCAGTGACTTAATCCAGTTCCCATGGAAACGTTGTAGATTAATGGCTTTTAGCTGTAATCTGAATGAGACGTATTGAACTTTTCTGTGGTGATTTAGAGCCTCTTTATGTCCTGGGTGACTTTGACTCCAAATCCATCAGTCACGTGCAGGCAGAAGTATCCCCTTGTACCACTGCAGGAGCAACATCTGCCACTGCTAAAGCAGAAGTTAATGTTGTGGGGCCTCACGTGGGAGTAAATACCCTGGGCTGCTACAAGGGTGGCAGAGATGAGACAATGTGTAGTACATGAGGAAATCACCTTAAATGCTGTGCTTTTGCTCCTGGTACTGCCTGAGCTGGTGGGATGATGCCAGAGGCAGCAGATGGTGTAAGACCACCAGAGAGTGTTGTTCTTGGTTTTTTTTTTCCTCTGTTAAGGCTTGTTGATAGCATAGCTCTCTCCTAATATACAGCTGTACTTAGTGGGGGAATTCTGAATTTGGGTTGGCTGAGTGTGGGGAAAATAAGGTGGTGGAAGGAAAGGATAACCCAGCTCTATGCAGCCCATGATCTTCCCTGCATCCCCATCCCCTCAACCATCAATACCTCAGAGAAAAGCAGCATGGTTTGCTCATGGTTCCCTCGCTCCCCAGCAGCCTGCCAGGCTCTGATCTGTCCCCTCTCCTGGGCCATTTGTGGGGCTTTGGGCATCTCTGTGGGTTCAGGTGCCAGAACAAGGCAGGATCAAAGAGCCCTGGATTCCCAGCCCAGCCTGCAGGGAGATGAAAGCCTGGTGGTGTTTCTGCAGCTCCTTGGATGCTGATCCCAGAGTCCCTTTCAGTCAGGGATGCCTTGTGAGACTGGTAACTCAGGAACCTTTTGTTTTCTCCCCAGCACTGGAAGACGCGAGGCAGCGAGGAGTACGAGGCCGAGGGTAAGAGCAGAGAGCAGCACTGGGTGTGCTGATTCTATTTCAGCTTTGAGCAGGGATCACAGCAGCACGTGGGGGTGTGGAGCATCCCAGCCTGGCAGCTGCAGCTGGGGATGAGAGCTAAGGCAGGGCACATCTTGTGCTGTACCCTCTCTGCCCTCTTCATCCTGCTGTGGGTGCTCCCTGACCTCTGTCCTGGTCCCCACTCCTGCCCCCAGGGCTCTGGCTGTAGTGGAGCCTGGTGGGCACTAGATGTCAGCAGGGACCAGTCATTAGATGTTCCCTAATTGTTACAGGATTATAAAATCCTGGAATGGTTTGTAAGAGACCATAAAGTTCATCCAGTCCCACCCCTGCCATGGGCAGGGACACCTTCCACTGTCCCAGGTTACTCCAAGTCCTGTCCAACCTGGCCTTGGACACTTCCAGGGATGAGAAGTTTCTCTGGGCAACCTGAGCCAGTGTTTTACCATCTTCATCGTCAAAAACTTCCTTTTAATTACATTAGCATGTTTTCCATATTACAGCTGCTCTCTAACCCCTTCCCCATCCAAAGGGGCCAACATGTTTTCTCCTAAAGCTCCTTTTCCAGCCCCAGCAGGTGACCTGGCAGCTCCCTTGATTCCATAACTGCCCAGGGGAGGAGGAGTCCCTTTTCCTACATCAGCTGAGGCAGCAGAGCTGCCCTTCCCTGGCCACCACATTCATCCACATTCACAAAGTTCCTCCTGGCCACAGTCCCAGCTGCTGGTCAGCCTGCACCTGGTCAGGCACAGGGACTCCCCATCCCTGGAGGCATTAAAAGCTCTGTGGATGTGGCACTTGGGGACCTGGGTCAGTGGTGGCCTTGGCAGTGCTGGGGAGCAGTTGAACTCAATGGTCTTGGAGGTTTTTTCCCAACCTGAGCAATTCCATGGCTCTGTGGGCACGAGGCTCCTTCCCTCTGGTGACACATGAGTGAAATGCTGAGCAGAACCTTCTGGTAGAGTCTGACACTGCAGGGGCCAGTATCCAAATACTAAAATCCAAAGTGTGCCCTGGGCAGAGGATCTGCAGAGCCAGGAAGGAGCTGGTCCCTGTGGGGTGCAGGCCCCCCTCACTTGACACCAGAGCAATCTCCCCCATCCCCAGGACAGCTGCGCTTCTGGAACCCCGACGACCTGAACGCCTCCCCTGGTGCCTCAGCCAGCCCAGAGTGGATTCGAGGAGAAGCTGCAGGAGGTGTGTGAGCACCTGGGCATCACCAGGGATGGCCACCTCAACAGGAAGAAGCTGGTTTCCATCTGTGAGCAGTATGGGCTGCACGCAGCAGCCGGGGAGGTGAGCGTCCCACCCCATCACTGCCCCTGCCTGGGCCCCCAAAATCCCTCCTGGGATTCACCCCAAGCACAGGTGGCTGCTTGGAAAGGAGTTTCCAGCCCCTGCTTTTCCAGTGAGGTTTTTGGTCCCAAACCATCAGGCTGCTGTAGGAGAAGCCAGACCCTGTGTGCGTGTCTGCTCATGCAATCACAGAGTGAGCTGGAATTTAAAAGCATGGCTTGGATTCCAAGCATGTCTCCTTAATCCTTGGAATTTTCTAGCTAGACAGCAAATATGGGTTAAATATTCATAGGTGGTTGCTTTTGACTTTGTGGAGGCCTGTGGGCTGTTTCTGTCCCACGAGAAAATGAAATCTTTAGCAAAAACAAAAAGGCTCTTATCAACTAGGATTTAGTTTTATTAAAAAAGTCAGATTGTTTGCATCTTGAGATAACATGGCTTGTAATAATCTCCTCCACAAAATGTTCTGAGCAGGTATTCCTTTGCAGCATCCACAATGAAATGTTTTCAGGGCATTAAGGCAGAAAATGGAAAAGATAAACTGTAGACAAAGAAATAGTGAGGGACTAATCAGAACATCTCCAGTCCTACTTTTGAGAAAGCAGTGTGCCCTGAAGCATAAAACAGATTTATGATAACCTTGCAGTGTCTTAGGGTTGTTTTTTTTGGTTTTTTTTTGCCTGGTCACTTCAAGCTGCTCAGGGTTTGGCATCTGTCTCAGTTCCTTGAGCTGAATTCCTGAGGTCACACTGTCTCAGGAGCAGAAGGAAATTAGTTTTGTTTTTTTTTTTTTCCTACTGCCTCATTAAACAGCAGCTCCAAGATGACCAGGAGCTTTTTTTCATGCTGCATGTGTGCCTGCAATTGTCCACATGGAGAATGTGGAAATGTGTTATGCTGATGTAGCAGGTGACTCTTGCCTTGCTCTTTTTGGAACCTTGGGAATAGGATGTTTTCTCTGTGCCAGATTTTTTTGGCCTTTTACCTGATTTCTATCTCCTTGCAGATGCTTGAAGAGGTGCTCCATAACCTGGAGCAAGATGGGACCATGAGCATAGAGGATTTCTTTTATGGCCTGTTTAGAAATGGGAAGTCTCTCACACCTTCAGCATCCACTCCGTACCGGCAGCTGAAGCGGCACCTCTCCATGCAGGTGAGACATGAGAGGTGAATCCTGGGGGAAAAGGGGCAGGAGAATTCCTGAGCAGCTCCCACCCAGCCTGTTCCTCAGTGTTTGTCCCTGCAAGGGCAGCTGTGAGGCTCCCCCTGCCCCAAGGAGGCAGTGAGCTGCTGCATACCCTGCTCCAAAAGCAGATTTCAGACTCTCTCAGAAAAAGCTCTTTTGGGGGAGATAAAACAGAACACCCACATGGAAAAGGGGACATGGCTCCCCTTAGAAGTTTTGTGGAGAGGGTTCTGGCAGCCTGTGGAGTGCAGGGGGTGAATTGTAGAGCCTTGTAGAATTCCAGGGTGGTTTGTGTTGGAAGGGAGCTTAAAGCTCATTCCATGAGCACACTTTCCACTCTCCCAGGTTGCTCCAAGGTCCATCCAGCCTGGCCTGGGACACTTCCAGGATGAGGCATCCAGTATAAACTGGGTGCAGGGGGAAGCACTGGGATAGGCTGGGGACATGCAGGTCCCATATCTCTACTCTAATTTTTGCTTTTTTCTTGGAGAGTTTGAAATCTGGAAGCTGAGAGCTTTACCCAAACCATTCTACAGGTGCTCCCTGCAGCTGTTTTGGGGGAAGTGACATTCCAACCCAAAAATGACCGGTGGAAAGCCCTCCTGGAGCACTGAGGCCAGCTCTGACAAGCTGCTCCTGCTGGGATTTATTTTAAATCCCGAGTGCCTGCTCGTGCCCGGTGCTGCGGGGTCAGCAGCGACGCTCCCACCGGGTTTTTGCTTGGCAGTGAGGAAAAGCAGAGCTTAATCTTTAATCTCTGGAGCAGTGCTAGGGAAATTCCCTGGAGAAACCCTTGTGGCACTGCCTTTACCCTCATCCTCTCTGGCAGTCCTTCGACGAGAGCGGGAGACGCACGGCCACCCCCTCGGCCATGCCCAGCACCTTCGGCTTCTCCCTCTTCTCCAGCCTGGACGATGGCATGGGCTATGGCTGTGTGGAGGGAGTCCTGGACTGCTGGCACCAGGAGGGCATAGAGAACAGCCAGGAGATCCTGAAGGTAACCCCCAGCTGCATCTCACCCCTGGTTATGTGTATTTTTTTCTCCCTGTGTTGGATGCTGAGTTATTTTTTTTTCCTTTCCAAAGTCTGGTTTTTTTCCCCTTTTAAAAGCTGTGGTTGTTCCATCCCTGGAAGTGTTCAAGGCCAAGTTGGATGGGGTTTGGAACAACCTGGATTAGTGGAAGGTGTCCCTGGCCATGGCAGGGGGCTGGAAGTGGATGATCATTAAGATCTGTTCCAACTCAGACCATTCCCAGTGCTAGTGACAAGAGTTCTGGGAAATTTCCACTCATTTCCTTTATGGTGCATCCCAGAGAGCAAGAAGCTAATGATAAAAATAAACTGTGGTTTCCAGCATAGCTTGAAGAGGTCACCTACATTTATTAGGAAGCAATTTAATTCCTTTCCTTCCCTGAATAGCTGCACCTGCAAACCTCTGAGCACTGGAGTGACCTGAATTATTGCTTGTGCTGAGGTGGAGGACAGCACTTGAAACCCTGCCCAGTCCTCAGTGTTCCATTAGACAGAGTGAAAGGGTGATGGGGGTGAAATCAGGTACCTAAATAAATCCAGCCCTGTCCATATTGTTAGAAGCTGTGGATGGGAGAAGATAATTTCATGTGACCATCACTGGATTCTCAACAATGACTGTGATTCTCCTGGTTTTGAGTTATCCATGTGGATGGAGAACAGCCAGGCTGGAATAACCTCTGCCACTGCTCAGGGTTTAAAACCCACTTGTAACCTTGCATTATTTGAGCAGGTTTTCTTCACCTTCACCAGATTTGTGTGTCCACCTTCACTTTGTTGCTTTCCACTGGAAAATTGCTCTGTACTGATGTCACTGGGATGGTTTCTCCAGTGTCTGCAGTGTTTCAGCCCCACCCCAAGTGCTTTGCTTTGTGCTCCTGCAGGCTGAGGTTGAATTATTTAGGTTGGAAAAGTCCAGCTGTTAAACTTAGCCCTTGTTCACCACTAAACCCCATCCCCAAGTGCCACATCCATGTGGGTTTTGAACACTTCCAGGGAAAGAAAAGGCCTTTCTTCAAGGCTTGGGACCTTTATTGTCCCTTCCAACCTAAACCATTCTGGGATTTTACAAAATTCCAAGCAGTTGCTGATGATAACTTGCTTTCTAAGAGGTGGGATCCTCACCATCAAACCCTTCCTGCAGGGCTGTTTGTGCTGTCTCTGTTGCAAGAGCTGGTTTTATTTAACACAAACATCCCCAACCAGCTCTCTGCAGCAGCTGATCCCTGCTATGTCCAGTCTTGTTAGATCCTGCAGGGAATTAATGCATTTCATCAGGCCTGGGCTTCATTTCCTCCACAACCAGGACACTTCCCATCTCCACAGCAGCTCTGCCTTGCAGGGAGGTGGCAGAGATGTCTGGTTTATTGCCCTGGGGGCGTTTGTGACAGATTAATTAGCGAGCAAAGATCTCTTCTGAGCCTGCTTTTATCCTGTCAATCCCTGCACAAATGGCTCCAGGCTGCTGCAGGAAGCTCCTTGTTGTTTCCACAGGCTCTGGACTTCAGCTTGGATGGGAAGGTGAACCTGACAGAGCTGACACTGGCCCTGGAGAATGAGCTGCTAATCACCAAGAATGGGGTGCACCAGGCAGCCCTGGCCAGCTTCAAAACAGAGATCAGGCACTTGATGTGAGTCCCAGGGATTGCAGAACCAGGAGCTCCAAGAGGGAGCAGCTGATGGGTGGTGGGGACCCCAGGGGCACTGGGGGGCACTGGAAGGCTCAGTTCTCTGTTGGAGTACTCAGAAACTTCCAGCTGTCTTGTTTTGCCTGGGAAAAACACTCAAACCTCCAAGGGATGCAGAAAAAAATGTAGTTGAAAAATAAAAAATGGAAGCAGCAGGCTGTTCCCAGCCTGGGAGTGGTCACTGCTGTCCACAGTGGTCAGTGATGGCCAAGGAATGCACAGCTCAGGGCAGAGGCTGGTGGAGTTTATCAGTACCTTTAATCCAGACTGATTTGGGGCATTGCAGAGGTTCTGCCATGTGACAGATGTGGAGGTGAGGTACAAACCCACTGTAAATCCCAGTGTTTTTCCTTTGAAAGTCAACACAGCTTGACTTTGTGCTGGAGTTGCTGTGCAGGTTTCTCTATTGAAAAAGGCTCCAGGGAGAGCTCAGAGCCCCTTCCAGTGCCTAAAAGGGCTCCAGGAGAGCTGGAGAGGGATGAGGACAAGAACCTGGAGTGACAGGACAGAGGGAATGTCTCCCACTGCCAGAGGGCAGGGATGGGTGGGATATTGGGAAGGGATTGTCCCTGTGAGGGTGGACAGGCCCTGGCACAGGGTGCCCAGAGCAGCTGTGGCTGCCCCTGGATCCCTGGCAGTGCCCAAGGCCAGGCTGGACAGGGCTTGGAGCAGCCTGGGACAGGGGAAGGTGTGCCTGCCATGGCAGGGGGTGGAGTAAGATGGTCTTGAAGGCCCCTTCCAACCCAAACCATTCCAGGATTTGAACTGGGGGGCTGGACCACAGCTGAGGGTCTCAGGATCTGTGGAGACACCAAGACATGTCCAGAGCTATTTGGGTACAGGTTCAAATCCAGTGACTAAATGCAGTTGCTGAGACCCTGGGAGATCTTTCCAAGGTTTTTCTCTGATGTTCCAAATCCCCTTTTTGGGGGGCAGCAGTGAGAGCTGACCTAATCCAGCTCTGCTCTGCCCAGGGAGAGGTTTGACCAGGTGGCCAGGGAGAAGGAGAAGCTGAGGTCAGACCTGGAGAAGGCAGAGAAGCTGAAATCCCTGATGGCCTCAGAGGTGGACGATCACCATGCCGCCATCGAGCGCCGCAACGAGTACAACCTCAGGTAGGGCAGCTGCCATCCCCCCTGCTCCTGTCACCACCTGAAACAGCCATGGCAGCTTTGCACCACTTCAGTAGTGGCTTGTTTTAGTTTTTTCTGCCTTCACTTGGAAAATGGGGGTTTTTTAAAATCAAAAAGTACAGAGCATTCAACAGCACTTCTTTGGCTACTTGCTAGAAGCGAGGAAAATGGAGGAAGATTTAGTTGCTACAAGATTTCTTAAAGCTAAACAGTCCAATAGAGAATTAACACCTATATTATTGATATTTTTAACTTAACTAAATTCCCATGACTCTTAGTGTGACACTGACCAACCAGAAACTGCCTGAAACCATGAAGAAGGAAGATGAACACCAAAAAAACCACCACCAAAAATCCTCCATCTTGTCCCATACCTATTACTATGCTATAAAACCCTCAAATTTAAAACCTTTTACTATGTGAAATCACACACTTTTAATTCACTATACACCTGTGATTTTAACTTCATTGCTCAAATTTAGGAGCCTTGTCCAAGGCCTCAGGTCAAAAGCAGTGTTCTCCAGGGGGTCAGTGCCTGACAGCACAGAATGCTCAAACCCCCCAGGTTTCTGGGATCCAACAACCACCCAGCTTCACCCCCAGCAGGGTTTGTCACCTGTCTGAGGAGCTGCTGTCCCCTGTCCCTGCAGGAAGCTGGATGAGGAGTACAAGGAGCGAATTGCTGCTCTGAAGAACGAGCTGCGCAGAGAGAGGGAGCAAATCCTGCAGCAGGCCAATAAACAGAGGCTGGAGCTGGAGCAGGAGATTGAGAAGCTGAAAACAGATGAGAACTACATCCGAGACCGCCTGGCCCTGGCCCTGAAGGTAACAGGGGCCAAACACAGCCAGGGTTTCCCCCAAAAAACAGGGATACCCTGGTGGGGGAGTGATTCTTGCAGTGTAGTCTGGGTCCAAAGGATGAGTTCTGGGCTGTGTTTAGCTGGCCAAAATCAGCTAAATTTAAGCAGCAGGATAGAGGCATGTCCATGAGAATTGGTGTTTGGGGCACCTTGATGGATTCCTAACTCCAGTTCAAATCTCTGCTGCCATCAAGTGCAGAGTGTGCATGTGGCAACTCTTAGATGAGCTGTCAAGCCAGGAGATAAAACATCTTGATCAAGTTTAGAATGCTCTTTTAAAAACAAACAAACCATCCAAAGCAAGCTTGCTGTTAAGCCTTTTGGTAATTTATCAAAAGTCCAATGTTCACACTTGCTGTGGCAGGAGTGGGTTGTGTGTGGATGGATTCATAATTCCTGTCATCACCTGAAGCTTGAAATAGTGTCATGCTCTGGCTTGATTGGGAGTTACCTTTATTTTGATGAGTTAACACATGCTGATTTTTCCTCCTCCAAGTGCTGAGGCTGTTGTGGGGTTTTTTTTCTTTTGTTTAGGAGAACAGTCGCCTGGAAAATGAGCTGGTAGAAACAGGGAGAAAAACTGGCTGAGTATGAAAGTCTGGCAAGCAAACTGCAGAGGAACTTGGAAAATGTCCTGGCTGAGAAGGTAAATCCTCCTTTTCCCAGTGGGGTTTCAGAATTAAATCATTTTTAAGTTGCTACATTCGAGCTGCCAGTTTAAATGATTTCCAGAGGCTTTTGGGGTTCCTATCCAGATTATCCAGCACAGCTTGCCTTGGTGATGTGAACTGCCTTCCAGCTAAGGAAAATACAGATATTCCACCTTAGCTGTAATTTTATTGTAATTCAAGCAGGGAGCCTTAGAGGGAAGCAGTCATGCTGCAGATATGCAGTTTTTTTTCTTTCCCCCAGTGCAGGATTTTGGACAGGCCCAACTTGCAGGTCCTTTCCAGGGAAGGTGATGCAGGAGGAGTGAGGTTTTACATGGCATCACTGCTGGAATTAGGTGAAAATCAAGGTGAACAGCTGTTCCTGGCTGAATTACATTAAACTTTCAGAATATCAGCTTCTCCAAAGACATTTTGAGTTTGTGCAGCCACAGCCTCTGGTTCATATATTGGGATTTCCAGCCTTCTTTAAAGCTTGGGATTGTTTATCACACTGAGATGTGCATATGCTAAGCTGTGATCTGGAATCAGAATGAGCATGGGAGCTGTGCTAGATGGCAGACAGGTTTTTTGGGGAAGTTACTCATTCCCTGCTAGGAGAAAAGTGGAGTTGCTTTATTTGAAATAAAAATCCAGAGTGGAGAGGGGAGTGCAGGCTGCAAGACTGCTTGGAATGGCACCCATGCTGTCCTGAGCAGGGCTGGGTGGGTGGATAATCAGATATTCCATCCCTGTGTTCCAGTTTGGTGACCTGGATCCCACCAGTGCAGAGTTCTTCCTGCAGGAGGAGAGGCTGGCCCAGATGAGGAGCGAGTACGAGCAGCAGTGCAGGGTAAGTGGAGCTGAGACCTGACTCCTGTGTCCACCTGGAACATCACAGAACCATTTGGCTTGGAAAATCCCTCTCAGATGGAATCCAGCCATTCCCCCTGCACTGACCATGTCCCCAGGTGCCACATCCCCACTGCCAGCAGCAACACAAGGCAGGTTGGAAAGCTCTTCCCACAGAATCAACTGCCTGAGCTCAGAGGGTGAGGTGCCCCCAGGGTGGGCCATGGAGCCCTGTGAATTCAGAGCTGCAGGAACTTAGAGGAGAAATAAGATAACCAGCATTTTGCTGGATCTTTCACACCAGAATATTTTTTTTTAAATAAACTTGAGAATGGAAAGTTTGCTCTCCTCCATCTTGTCCACTTAAAACACTTTAAGGTGAGCATGCAGACTTACCTACTTTCTGATGTTCTGCAGAGGTACCAGCTCATCTCTTGCCCAGAGAAGTTGTGGCTGCCCCTGGATCCCTGGAAGTGTCCAAGGCCAGGGTTTGGAGCAGCCTGGGGTAGTGGAAGGTGTCTCTGCCCATGGCAGGGGGTGGAACAGGATGATCTTTAAGGTCCTTTCCAACCCAAACCATTTTGTGATTCTGTGATCAGTTCTGCAGGATCCTTTCCATTCAATAAAGGGCTGCTTTTGCAAAAGGCTGTTGGGTTGGAAACATGAAGCTGCAATTTAAAAGCAAAAATTGTCTAGAAATAGGTTTTGAATCTATACTTCTCAGTATGCAGCTGATTTTTCTATTTTTGAGGGTGGCAGATATAAATTAGTGTTCAGGGTTCACTCCCTGGGCCTTTCAGACCTGCAGGATTCTGTGTTTGCACATTCAGGGAGTTGTTTTCCTCAATAACTGCTGTTCCTGGAGTGGAGTGCACAGCTCTTGGCACAAACCCTCAGGATGTTCCACTGGCAGGCAGGAGGGAAGAACCAGATGGTAAATGCAGTAATGAGGGGATCTCTTCCCTAATTTGATCTTTTGCTTCTGATTTGATTCTTCAAGAAGATGGTGTTTGAGGAGACATTTCCCAACTGTTGGAAAAATGTTACTAAAGCTGCTTTTTAATAAAAGGTCACAGGAAGAAGGAATAAAGGGAGAGCTGGAGTGTGTTACACTTTCACCTTTGAGAGTTTGTTGTAGAATCATCAGAGAATCCCAGAATGAGTTGGATTAAAGGGGACCTTAAAAATCATCTTGTTCCACCTCTTGCTATGGGCAGAGACACCTTCCACTATCCCAGGTTTCTCCAAGTCCTGTCCAACCTGACCTTGGACACTTCCAGGGATCAGAGCAGCCACAGCTTCTCTGGGAATTCTATTCCAGGGCCTCCTCACCCTCAGAGCCAGGAATTCCTAATTCCCAGTATCCCATCTCACCCTGCCCCCTGGCAGTGGGAGCCATTCCCCCTTGTTTGGCTGATAGGAGGATGGCTGTGGCACTGTGGGTTATTGACATTTCTTTCTCTGCTGTAATTCCCACCCAAATGTGCTGTGCTGGGACTGGGTGGATGCTCAGCAGCCTTGGTTCCTTTTCACTCAGCTTTTTTTTCCCCCCTCCTCTCAGGAGCTGCAGGACCAGATTGATGAGCTGCACTCAGAGCTGCAGGAGTACCGTGCCCAAGGCAAAGTGCTCAGACCTTCCCTGAAAAATTCCTTGTCAGAAGAGTTTGACATTGACATGAAGACTCATGGCAATGGTGGGATTGAGCCTGACCAAGGTAAAAAAAATCCCTCCTGTAGGACTGAGATCTGTGCTGTAGCTGTTTATAACATCTTAAAGGTCATTCCATTAAACCTTCCCAGGGAGACTTGGTCACCACCTCTGATTTGGTGTTTCATGTTAATTTGGACTATGACTGCTGAACTGAATTTAAAGCTGAAATTAATGTTTGCAGTTCCTTGGCTGTGTTTGTGATGGGAGACTGAGAGCTGCTAAACAAGTTTAAATGGATGAAATAATTCTGTTGAGAATTATAAATATTTGTCTTCTATAGTTAATGTTTTTATGGTTATATTAATTATTACCTGATTGCTGTTTCTAAAGGACTTGGTTCAGAAGACTGCAACCCATTAAATATGAGCATAGAGGCAGAAATGGCCATTGAGCAGATGAAGGAGCAGCACCACAGGGATCTGCATCACCTCAAACAGGAGCTTGAAGACACAGTAAGTGTTGGAATGAGATGGTCTTTAAGGTCCCTTCCCTCCCAAACCAATTTGGGATTTTATGATCCCAGTAAGAAATAAAGCTGAGCACTTACACATTCTTTCCAGGGAAATTAATATAAGATGCTGCAGTGCAGGTCAGAATATTCAATAGAATGAATATATAAAACTAGATGGAAATATTGAGGAAAGATCCCTGTAGGACATTCTGTGGAAAATAAATGAATCCATCCTGTTTTCCCTTCTGTAGGTGAGCCATTATGAAAAGCAGCTGGATGAGACAAAAGCCCACTGGGAAAAGGAACAAGAGGATATGAGGCAGAAGTATGCTGAGGAGATGAATGTCATGGAAAAGCAGATCTCTGGCCTTAAAAATCAAATAGCAGAGCTGCAGGGAGAGGCAGCAGAGCTCAGAGAGCAGCAGGAGAAGCTTGACTGTAAATACAACGAGGAGAAAAACAAATTACAGATGCATTTTGATGAGGAGAAAGCCAATCTGCAGGAACTGTTGAGGCAGGAGCATGAAGATGATGTCAGGGCCAGACTGGAGCAGGTGAATGAGAAGTTCAGGCAAGAACGAGAGGAGCTGATCCAGAACAGTGTCTGGGTGGAAGAAAAGATGAGAGTTCTGGTGCAGACCCTGCAGGAGGAGAAGGGGGAGCTGGAACGTGGCTTCCAGCAGCAGGTGAAGAGGCTGGAGGAGGTGCATGCCCTGGAGAAGGAGGAGCTGCTGAGGAAGCACCAGCAGGAGCTGGAGGAGGAAAGGTGAGTGTCACCTCTGCTGGGGACAGTGCTGGGCGTGGTGGCCAGGGTGAACCCAGTGCAGATTCCCTGCTGGGGAATTCTGACTGCCCAGAGCTGTTCCTGCTCTGTCCCACAGCACTGAGCTGTGTTTTTTCTCTTCTGACCTTTAGATTCATTTTTAGCTCACCCACAGGCAGCAGTAGTGTTAAAGCATAACCAGGAGTGATTAACTCGAGCTCTGTTCAGGATTCCTGTGCTCCACAAATCCCTGCTTGGTCCTTTTAAAACTCGTGGGTATTCAGAGTTCTTTGCTGAGGAAGGAAAGGGGTGGCTGGGAAGTGCTTTTAGCACTTTGGAGAGTCAAAAGAAACTGAAGCCACCCTGGGGTGAGAGCATCTGCCCCCCAAAATCTGAGCACAGGGACTGAAGGGCACATACTGCACATGAAACCTTTTCTGAGGACATTTAATGAGTTGTTGCACTTTTCCAAGGCAGTTTTTCTTTTTTGAAGTTTCACCAAATTGCCTCAAATTTAACTTGCAGCTCCCAGAAACACCCATCCAATAGTGAGTGGAAAAAAAATTAAAAGTAAATTTCCAACTTGTTTTATTCAGCCTAAAAATCAACTTTAATCTCTGAGGTAGTTTAGTAATATCTTATGTTAACCATGTCTAGGAAAAAAATGGCAAGTGACTATAACAGAAGAGCATCTCATGCACAAAGTCAGTTTTCTGTGGACACACAAACACTTGTGAATAAATATGAAGAAACCCTCCAGAGTCTGGAAGGACGTTACCAGCGAGAGCTGCAGGAACTTGCTGAGCAGCAGAGAGAGGAGAAATCCCAGTGGGAGTTTGAAAGGGATGAAATTGCTCAGGAGGTTGCTGAAGCCCACGAGCAGCTGAAGGAAAGCTTGGCAAGTCAGAAGGCTGTTTCTTCTGCCCTGAGCCAGGAGAAGGATCTCCTGGAGAAAAATTTCAAGGAAGAAGTGAACAAGCTGGTGTGTGAGAGGGAGCAGCTGGAGAAGGAGCTGCAAGAGCTAAGGAATGCTGCCCAGGAGCAAGAGGAAAAGATGAATGAGAAAATAAGGCAGCTCCAAAATGACCATGAAAAAGAGCTAAAGGAGAAAGATGAACAAATATCAACAGTGGAGCAAAATGGAAAACTGGTTAGGGAAAAGCTGGAGAGACTGGACAGTGAGTATAAGCAAGAGAAAGAAGAGCTCAATTCCAGACTTCTTGCTTTGGAGAGTTTAAACAGAGACATTTGTGAAAGAGCAGAGACAGAAAAGACTGAGATGGGTTTGGAAATCTCAGAGCTCCGAGGGAAAATACAGAAATTGCAGTGGGAAACACGGAGTTTTTCTGCCCTGCAGAGCCATTACAGGGTCCTGGAGAGTGAGTATGCAAAAGCCAAGAGCCAGATCGCTGCTTTTCCTGGGGCAGCTCCCTCTGGGAGAGGATGGGGATGTTCTCCAAAACCTGCAGAGGGTGCACGAGCAGGCAGTGAAGGAGAATGTCAGGATGGCTGCCCAGATCCTGAGGCTGCAGCACCGGCTGCAGGCAGCAGAGCAGGAGCTGCTGCCACCTCCCAGCCCCAGCTCAGAACCAGAGGAAATAGATCCCAGTTTTGAAGGGTTGCCCAGTGATTGTCAGGATGTAGCCATGGGAGCAGATTTCAGTGTCCTTCCACCTCTGGAGGCTGATACTACAGACCTGGAAGAGATGTCAGAGATGGATTGGGATATGGAGGAGGGATGTGTGAAAGCCAGAGCTGGTGGCCCCCCTGAGGCACAGGGGTGCTGGGTCCAGGGAAGTCAAGCAGCTCTGGATGCTGATGGCAACCAGGATTGTGACAAGAACCTTTCTTGGGTGCTGCCAAAAAAGAGAGATCTGGAGAAAGTTCCCAGGCCAAAAACGCTGCACAATGGTGTCAAACAGCAGAAGGTTCATCTGTTAAATCACAGAACAGCCCCCCAAAATAAAGGGTTTGTTTCTGATGCTTTGAAGATGCAGGTGGAGCTGGAGGGGGCTGAAGAACTGAGTGAAGCCTCTCTCCTGCTGGATCACACTCCTGGGGCAGCAAATGGTGACCTGAAGGGTGTCATAGCTCAACTTTGGAAAAGGATGGAAGAGCTGGAAGACAGATCCCTGGCACAGGCTGAACTTCTGTCACTACAAGAAGAAATTCAGATAGAAAATGAGGATCTGAAAGCTGAAGTGATGCAGCTAATTGAAAAAAATGAAGTGCTGGAAGACAACCTGCGTAGGCTGAGAAGGCTTCATGGTGAGCAAGAACAAAGTGAGGTGGAAAGCGTCAAATTTGAAGAGGAAAACACCAAATTCCTCGTGGAAGTTAAAGAATTGGAAGATGTTAAAGAGCTGGAAGATGCCCCAGAACAAGGAAACTCAGAAGTGCCCAGTGACAGGAGAGGTGGGAAGCTGGAAGAACACCCCGCTGCACTTAGGGGCCAGCAGGACAAGAACTCCCACAGCCACAGCGCCGTGCCAGAAGTGGGAAAAGCAGGAATGAGGGAGCCCAGAGCAGAGGGGAAGGAGAGAGCTGTGGCTCAGCCAGAGGCAGAGCAGAGGAAGGCCAGAGGGAGCCAGGGCTTGCAGAGAACCTGCACTGAGCTGCAGCACAAGGTTGACCTGCTGAGGTAACGTAGCGCGGCCTTAGCCACTAACCCAGCGCTGCCTTGGCTGCTCCTTTAACCTCCCCAGTTTAACTCTGATTTAACTCTGAGTAGCAAACAGTGCCATGGACTCCTAACTCCTCTAATCCTGGATACAGACCACTGGAATAAATTCCTGTGTGTGACTTACTCCTCTCCTAAGCAGGAGCACCTGCCAGCTGTCCTGTCTGTGGATGTCACCGTCACCGTGTCTAGCTCGTCCTCCAGCACAAACTCATTGTATTTCCATGTCCAAAACCCATGGTAACACTTCCAGAGTGCTTTGTAGCTTTTACTAATATTCACTTCACTCAGTTTGTTCCCTCTTAGAGCTGAATGTTGCTCACAAGGCTAAAATTGCTCCTGTTTTTCCTCAGTATTGCAGTGAATGCTGTAGAATTATGGTAATTTGAAATGCTAAAAGTGCTTCTATTTTTTCTCAACATTGAGGTTAATATTAGAGAATTATAGAGACTTTTTTTCCCAGTTAGGAACCCCCCAGGAGTGTGATATATGGTAAATACAGTTATAAAACATATATTCATTATATTATATTCATCATAGGTTTTACCTATTAATTTTTAACTGCTGTACTCCAGCAAGGATTTTTTTTAATGGATAAAGTGGCTACAAGTCGTTTAATTATTGTTCAGCACCAGCTTCCTGCAGGAAATTGGTCTTTCAGGTGTCCCACCATGGCTAAGTTATTTCTGTGCAGTCTCCTGAGGACAGAAAAGACAATTTCCAACCGTGCTGTTCCCAGAATTCTGAATTCCAGCTGGGGAAACAGCTCACTCTCCTGGCAATATTGTGGTGTTCAGTTATTTGTAGCTTAAGGACTGAAAGATATGCAGAATATTAGTGTGAAAATTAAAATTTTAACACATTTTAGCTGCTGAAAAACATGTCCCAAAATCTCAGGTTTTTTAAAAGTTAGTTGTAAAAATTTGGGGTTTTTTGAACAAACTGGGGAGTGCTCCTGCTGAATTCATGCAAAATATAGATATACCTTTTATCCATAAAGCAAGGCAATTGTAGGTTTGTTTTTGAAGCATTACAGGTAGCTCTGAGTTGTGGGATTTTTTCCCTCTCTTGGTATCCTACAGGAGCTGTTCTCACTTGTCTCCTGTCTCTGCCACAGGTGTGAGGCTGAGAAGCTCCGCGAGGAAAACGCCGTCCTGAAAAACGAAGTGACTTTGTTAAATGAGGAAGGGAGTGCTTCCAGCCTGAAACTGAGGGAGCTGAATGGATCCAGGGAAGAAATGAGGTGAGAACTCCATGAGGAATGTGCCCTGTGATGGCTTCAGGCTGCTGCTGGGGCTCAGCCACAATGGGTTCAAGGGAAGGGATGTTCTGCTCCTCTTGATTTAGGTACAAATCCAAAATGGGGTTATTAACGGTGCTGTTGGAAATCCAGCAGGTTGACAGGTTATTCCTCATCCTTTTCCCTGCCCATCCCCAGAGCCAGGCAGGGTTTAGCTGCAGGCATTGGGGTGACCCAGTAACACACACGAGCACAGGACTGGCTTAGGAGCTGACCTGGTGCAATTATTTGTGCTTCAGCAAAGGCAGGGAGAGAGAGGCTCATCTGACAGATTATTCCAGTGGCTGGGTCTTTGGCAGTGCAGAACCATCCATGATCCTGGATTATTCTTCCCCTCTAGCAAAGTCCCTCTTGGGGCACCTTGAGAGGTTGAGCACTTGCCAAGTCAATGCAGAACAGGGATGCTGAGCAATAAATAAATAAATATACACCATTAACATTTCTGGGGGTTTTAAAAAAAAAAGCACAGCTCATTTTTGGAATCATTAAGGTTGGAAAAGACCTCCAAGACCATCAAGTCCAACCATTAACCCAGCACTGCCAAGGCCACCACTGCTCCATGTCCCCAAGTGCCACATCCACAGGGATTTTAAATCCCTCCAGGGGTGGGGACTCCACCACTGCCCTGAGCAGTGAAGAAATCTTTCCTAATATCCAGTCTAAACCTCCCCTGGCACAACTTGGTGTCCTCCCGTGCAATTATGCATATTGATAATTGATTTGTGTTAATGAGCTTTTATTTTTCCACAGGCAGAAGATAGAGGCTGTGAGAAAGGAGAAGGTGGCTGTGCAGAAGATGGTTGACAACCTGAAAAAGCAGGTGTGTGCCCTGAGCCCAGAATCTTCTCTGTAGAAATCATCACTGCATCAAAGCTGTTCCTTGGATAGGCACAAAGGCAGCAGAAAATGAGCATTTTATAAATTTAAACATTTTGATAACTGTTTTATTTCTTCTTTGGGATTGATTTGAGGCTTGCTTGACCTGCTCATAAGTGAAAAGCTGTAATTGTCCAGTTTACAGGCTGGAGAGCACTTTCCACAGTCAACTTGCAAATTTTATCCCATAGAAACACAGAGTTTAAATCTTTTGTTTTGTAGTTTTTGGGCAATAGCCCATGGGAAATAGAGATTCAACCTCTACTCATTTCCCAGCTGGCTTGGTCTAGGAATGCTGCCAGTTGTATCCATGTGGCTGCTACTTTTATTTTAGGTGTGGCTTGTTATAATGGGTGAAATAGAAGGATTAATTACCTGTTACATCCATGTCATCTTGGTTATTTTATCCATGTCATTGCTTAGGAAAATACTTGCTCAGAATAATCTATTGGGATAATCCTCAAAATCCACACCAGCCAAGGTGTGGCAAAGGGTTCTGTGCTGGGTAGATATGAGTGGTCTAATTAATGCCAATTATGACAAATTATTTGTTTGGAGTCACTGTCAGAGTGAGACTTGTCAGATCTTTGATCATCTCAATAGAAAGGAAATATCCAAAATCTCATTCCTGGTCTAAAATCATCATTGTCCCTGCTCAGGTGGCAGATCTGAAGACCAGGAACCAACAGCTGGACTCTGAAAATACAGAACTCAGCCAGAGGAACTCCAAAAACCAAGCAGATGTGCAGGACCTCAATCAACAGCTGGCAAAGGTGCTCGAGCAAAAGGAAAGGGAAGAGGGGAAGTGTACCCTGGAAGAATGGGAAAAGGAGAGGCTGCTGCTGAAAGAGGAGCTGGAAAACTCCAAAATAGAGGTACAGGATTTGGTAGGACAGCTGGACTTCAGGGGCTTTGGAACTGGCATCCCTGTCCTGGGATGTGCATGGGATTTCAAAGCTGAGCTTTGCTAAGTGCTGGCTTGAACAGCAGCCAAAAACCAGGAGGGGAAAATGTGCAGGTTTGTCTTGAAAGCACAGCTTAGTGATGGCAAATAGCTCCCTGCACTTTCCAGCATGGCTGCTGTTCATCCAGTGCCCTCTGAGCTCCATGCAGTGGCTGCAGCCTCCTCTGCTTAAACTTTGGTGCTCTGTGAGTCTCCTAAATTGAAATCTGAGCATTTTTATTTTTTTTCAGTCATCAAACATGGTGTCATCTTTGGAGATGGAGGTGTCAAAAATGAAGGTGCAAGCTCATCTCCTGGAGCAGGAGAACCACATCCTGAAGCAGGAGCTGGAGAAGACAAAACAGGTATGGCATCCTATTGCCCAGAGCAGCTGTGGCTGCCCCTGGATCCCTGGCAGTGTCCAAGGCCAGGCTGGACAGGGCTTGGAGCAGCCTGGGACAGTGGGAGGTGTCCCTGCTGATTCCAGAGAGATTGGAACTTGATAACCTTTAAAGGTCCCTTCCAACCCAAACCCTTCTGGGATTCTGTTTGAGTGCAATAGGATTAATTTTCACCATCTCTTAATGGATGAAAATTAAGAAGTAAAAAGAATTAATTTCTTTAAAGAAAGGTCATAAAAGTAAAGGAATGTAAGTCCTCTTGAAACAGTTGGCAGCACAATGCATCAAATAAGGTTGGGTTCACTTTGCCAAAAGATTTTTGGGAGCAGTGCATCTCCAAAGAGAAGCTTTGGTGAAGATAAAGATTTAAAGCACTAATTAAGGAATAGACAGGGCAAATGGGATCTACAAGAGAACATTTCCCTTGTAACTGGAGATAACCCATTTTAGCTCCATTTAAGGAGTTAGCTCTTCCAGCATGTCCTGTCAGGGAGAATCCCTGTTGCTAAACCCATCTGGAGATGTCAGAGCCTCACAATATTTGAGGATAATTTCCTGGAGAGCTCAGTTATCTCCTGTACAAGCACAGTTCAATTGGCTGTAAATATATGCTAATAAACACAGATAATGAAGGCTTCAAATGAGTCAGGACCCTGATTAGGGCTCCAGAAAATCATTTTCTGCAGAGTGTAAAACACTCAGTTGAGGCACCCAGTGCTCAGGGTAGATAATGGTCTTAAAAAGCAAAAGTAGCTGAGGCCTATTCAGAAATGAGTGGATTGTGGCTGGAGTGTAATTACAGGCAGGAGATGGAATGAGGAAAGGCAGTGATAAAGCACTGGGTCAGCTGGGAGAAGGACTGGAAGGCAGCAGTGCAGTGGTTTTCCCTCAGTGTGTTTTAACACATGGTGATTTAGAGGGGATATTATGGAAAATCCTTCCCTGTGAGGGTGGTGAGGCCCTGGCACTCAAAGGCTGCTCAAAGAATTTGTGGCTGGAAGTGTCCAAGGACAGCTTGGACAACCTGGGATAGTGGAAGATGTCCCTGCTTATTCCAGAGGGATTGGAATTTGATGACCTTTAAAGGTCCCTTCCAACCCAAACCATTTGGGCATCCCATGATTTTCATGCCAAATTTTCCAAGAGCACAGAAATGCAACTGAGGGGTTTGTTTCCCACAGCTGCCCAGATGTCCTGATCTTGCTGACCTTCAAAATGAAGTTTCAAGTTTAATCACAAAAAATGAAAAGCTGCAGGAAGAGAAAGAAGCCCTGAGTGAGGAGCTGAACAGATGTATTGATAAGGTAAGAAATCCAGATGGGCTGTTCAAATTCCTCTATCATTATCTGTGTAATAACCTGTACAACTTCTCTGGATGTTTTTTCCCTCACCCTCAAGCCAGATAAAAGCTTAATTGCCACTGCCTAGATTTTTTAAGAGAGGAAAGCTTAAATTCTGGAGCACAGCTTTACTGTAATTTGATTATGTAGAAAATTCCAAAGATTGCAAGGAAGAGAGGCCTGGATATAAATACTGCAGCAGGACAAGGAAGACAGTGTTCTTGGAATTTATTGCATCTCTAACCTACTGTAACTCTGAACTGGAGCAGAGCAGTCTGCACACTGTAAATAATGATCCCATTGTGTAGAAATTCAGAGAGCTGAGGGGCTTTTTGCTTTCCTGTGTTTTCCTTCCTTCCTTAGCTTTAAATCCCTCTTGGATAGCCCTTGAAGTCAAATTGAGTAAAAAAAAAAATCCTGAGTGAGGATTCCTGATGTAATCTCATTGCAGGTAGCTCAAGTCAGCTGCTTGGAGAGTGCAGTCAGCAGCTTGAAGCAGGAGCAGAAATCCTGGGAGCAGCAGAGTCAGGCACTGAAAGCACAGCTCAGCCTCTCCCAGGACAAGGTATGAAACACTGATTTGTGTTACACCCCTGGATAAAAGCAGTTTGATCATCTTTTTCTCATGAAAGCCTCCTTCTGATGCTGTGCAGCTGAGAATGGCTGCTTTGAGGGGTTTTCAAAGTGTTCTTAAAGGATAAAAGGAAACTTGTTAAACACAGTGAGGGATTTTTCTCTCTACAGCCAAGTTACTTTTGCCAGTTCCCTCTGTCTGCTGATTCCTAAAATGCTGCAGAGACTGCTGTTGCTCCTCTGTCTTGGTGCAGGCTCATCCTTCCCCAGGCAGGATGGGATCAAGTGGTTCCCTGCTTGGCTGAGCATTCCTGGAGTTTCTCCTTGGCCATGGGTGCCAAGAAGAATAAATAATTCAAGGAAAAGTTTCTTTCTAGCACATGACAGTGAATGCTCAGGGCTGGAAGATGTTTCTGGTGAATTGTGGCTCTATTCAAAGTGGTGGCTGTGAGCTTGGAACAGAAAGTGGAAAATCATTTGGAATTAGAGAGTTTTAAGGATAGAAAATCCCTCTAAAATTGAGTTCAGCCATTCCCCCAGCACTGCCCCATGTGCCCAAGTGCCACATACTCACAGATTTTAAATCCTTCCAGGAATGGGACTGCACCACTGCCCTGAGCAGCTGTGCCAATGCTCAAAAACCCTTTCCATGAGGAAATTTCCCCCATATCCAATCTAAACCTCCTCTGACACACCTTGAGGCTGTTTCCTCATCCTGTTCCCTGGGAGCAGAGCCTGACCCTCTTAGGCTCCACCTTCCTGTCAGGGAGTTGTAGAGAATAATAAACTCAATTCAACATTTTCAAAGGGGGAAATCAGTATTTTTAGCTTCACTCCCTCCACCAGAGATCCTAAATACCTGGGATACCTGATCCACAATCTTGGTCCAGCAAAAGCCAAGCTGTGCTCCTGCTCTTTACAGGTTCAGAGCCTCAGTGAAACTCTGCAGAGCACCAACCTCCAAATGTCCCAGCTGAAATCCGACCTGCAGGGGACACAGCAGGAGAAGGAAACTCTGAAACAAGAAGTGATGGCATTGCACAAACAGTTGCAGAACACCAGTGAAAAGGTAAAGGGCTTCAGGGATCTCAGTAATTAGCTGTAATTATTGTGCATTGGATACAATGTGCAGGTTTTAAGCTGATTTTTTAAAATTGGATTTTATTTTAATGTGGACAAGCAATGATCAGTCCCACTCCTGAAGTCTCCATTCTTCCCTAAAAGAAACCTTTTGCCAATAAAACCCCCAAATATGTGGACAATGTATTATTTTACACCTATCAACTCTAAAAATTAAACCAGTCATTGGCAGAGGATCTAATTTTCAGTGCAACCTTGGGTTTGAAAGGTACAGAATTATATCAGCCTCTCAGCTAATGAGGATTTGCAACTGAAGGAGGTTGTAGACAGCAGTCTTGGGATTGCTGTTATGAATTCAGTTACTAATTTGGCTTGTTTGCCATGTAATTAAGGAATATTTAATGTCCACGTGGAAAAGAGGCTGCTTCAGAATTGTACAACAGGAGCTAAATTACAGCTATTAGTGCATAATATATAATACTGAGTTCTGTTTGCCTCTAAAGAGAGCATAAATTGCTTTTTTTGTGCTGCTGAACTCTGTTCACCATGATTTTAGTAGAGGGCAGCATTTGAGATTTGCACATTGGATTTCTTAAGGGAAAACAGCAAGTGGGGCTGGGAGGGAGATGGGAATGCTGCAAGTTTGGAGCCTGCACTTGCTGAAAATCCACCTAAACCCCACCTGAATAGAGCAAATGTCTGCTTCTTTGTTGAAGGCCTAACCCTGCAATTCTGTCTGTCTTAAGAACCGGGTTCTGGAAGTGGCTGTGCCTCCCTCAGGGCTGCAGGAGCAGCAGGGACTGATCCCCTGGGACGAGCTGCAGCAGCCAGAGCAGGAGCAGAGGCTGCTCAGGCAGGAGAACGAGAGGCTGCAGAGGGAAGTGCAGAGCACTAAAACAGACCTGGCTCACTCCAGGGAAAAGGTAACCTGGGCTGGGAGCTCTTGGAGGTCACTTTGCCTAGATCACAATCCAGGCAGGTTTTGAGTATCTCCAGAGAGTGAGACTCCACAACACTCTCAGGATATGTCTCTTCTTCAAAAGACAGTCCTGGTAATTCTTGTCCAATATTTCAGTCCAGCTTCAAGTTAACAAAAAGATTCTTAATATTCCTGACATTCTTCTTGAGCAATTTCTTGGCTTGCAGTATTAAGTGGATTATGGGGGGGAGGATGAAGGGAAAAAGGCCAAGATATCAAAGCAAGTATGTCAGAAATACCCCAGAGTTGCCCAGAGAAGCTGTGGCTGCCCCTTGATCTCTGGAAATGTCCAAGGCCAAGAACTTAGAGCAGCCTGGGATAGTGGAAGTTATCCCTGCCCATGGCAGGAGGTGGAATGGGGTGGGATTTAAGGTCCTTTCCAACCTAAACCATCCTGGGATTCTGTGAGTCCAAAGTCAACTGGTATTTTAGATGAAGTGGAGTTGTCTGGAACATCTTTTCACATTTGTTCACCTCTGATCTCCTCAGATCCGACAGCTGGAATCCACAGTCCTTTCCCTAAAGCACCAAAAGCATCAGAGCCAGTCAGGGATTGTCAAAGCCATAGAGCAGGAGAAGCTGAGCTTGAAGAGAGAGTGTGAGCAGCTTCAGAAGGAGCTGTCATCTGCAAACAGGAAGGTGAGTTTTGGGTGGTGAACTCACAAATCAGTGCAGTGGTTTCCATCTCTCAGAAGCTCAGGGGATAAGCTGGAACTTTGTTCTCTTGTTCTGAATTTTGTGCTCTTTGCCTGTCACAGATCTGTGTCTGAAGGAGCTGACAGGGCTCTGTGCACAGAGACAGTTCTTGTAGCAAAGCACTTTCCAAATACTCCTGGTTTTAGACTTGAGTTCTCTTGGTATTCAATGGTTCATGAGGGGGGAAAAACAGATAAAGTGAGAAATGGCTGCTTTTCTAAGGAAACTTCTTGTCTCTGATAGATCAGTCAGATGAATTCTCTTGAACGTGAACTGGAAACCAGCTCAGAAAACGAAGGGCTGAGGAAAAAGCAAGTCAAGCTGGATGATCAGTTAATGGAGGTACTTTCCAATCAGTGACTCTGGGCCTTTATCACTATTTTACTCAGTTTATTCCATTTTAAACCAACTTATGGATGTGTAGCAACAGAGAAAACTAATTGAAACTAGAAAACTTAACCTCTCCTGATGTTTAACCTCATCTTTCATGACCAAGTTGTGTGGCAAACATTCTGCTCTCTGAAGCATGTTTTACTTAATCATAATTCACATACAGCTTCAGATATAAAATCAAACAGCAAAGAAATTTGTTTCTGTACTTGAGGCAAGGCTGACACTTCCCTCTTCCTTCCTAAAACACTTAAAATTTCCTATTAATATTTGTGTGATGCTGCTCTTAATGTAGAAACTTGTTCTTATTTCCTCTGGGAATAATTTGCTGAATTTAAGCTTAATATTATCTAAATCATGATAAAATATTAATTTGCACAGCTTACTGTTAATTTAAAGGCACAAGTGAAAACTTCACTGGAGATTCTTCCAAAAGCTGCTGTAAAAGTTCTGCTGAAGATGGATCATGCTGGATATCAGAACCTAGGAGTCCTTGATTATAGGAATGGGCAACTTAACTGTATTTAGTGTCCCCTATAAGGCCAGCCCAGACCTCCAGGTTCTCTCTCAGTAGTCTTGCCTATATTTGATGTCCTGGATTTGAGTTTAAAACATAACATTAAAAAAAAAAATCACAAACCTAGATTTTTTTATTTGCTCTATAAGTCAGAGCATCTTCCAGATGAGGCTTCTATAACATTTTATAAATGGCTTCATGTTTTTCATCCAATGGGAGCCATTAGGCTGAAAATCCTATGTAATTAGCAATAAAACTGTAAAAACTAATTAGGAAATACAAGATTTTGACAAGTTAATGAAAAGACTGTTTATATTCCCTGTTAATTTATTTATATAGTCTTAATTAAGCTTTGGGAAAATGCCAAACACTTAAACCCATAAACACCAAGCCTGGGATTGCATTTGCTCCTGAAATGTGCATTTCAAACACGCAGGATTTTGTTCCTTCTGGTAACCCTTTCCCAGCAGGTGTGTGCAACTTTCACTCAGTGATTTCTGACTTCTAACTCTCTCTTTTGTGCCTGTTCTCCTTTTGTCCATGGCTAACCTGGCTAGAAGTCAGTGGTTGGAACTAGCAGAGAAGGGGGCAGTTCTCTCTCTGAAATAGTGTGCGAAGGTAGAGCAATAATTTTTAATGTACCTTCATGGCATGGAGAAAACATTCTTTTTTTTTTTTTTTTTAATGGATTTCTTTTCTTTTTATTCCATACATCTCTTAAGTAAAGAAGCCACTCTTCATTTCAATGTCAATTTTGGAGAGCTGCACCAGGTTCTTTGTGGTTCCTGTGTGTGGCTCTGTATCCCAATGAGCTGTGTGTTCCTGGGGGTTGCCATCAAAATGGAGAGAAATCACCCCATTGCTTCCAAAAGAATTAAAATTGGAAGTGAGAGAATGAAAAGTGGCTTCCTGCTCCCCCATTGACTGTGAGGCTTGAAGGTGCCTGCATGCTTTTCCACCAGACTGTCCAATGTTTCCTTAAATTAATTAATTTCTGATTCCACTTGGCATCATCCTGATAGTTTAGCAAGCTCATGATTGTTCCATTTTCTTCCACAGATGAATACAGCAGGGCTGTATTGTTTTCATTGCTGTTTCATTAGTCTTTATTTTTAAGATGCTGTTAACACTAATTGACTGTTTCCTCATTAGCTATTCATGTGCTTCATGAGAGGAACCCTGAAAGAAATTCCACTAAAAGCTCATTGTTTTCACTGGTTATATTGTCAGGAAAAGAACAGCTCCTTTACAGACAAAGAGAACCCCTAAAAAGCTTTAAAAAGTACAGATAGTTTTATTTTTAAGTATTTATAAACCTATTTTCTGTTTACCTGCACCAGCAGAGATAGGGCCAGAAGAGATGCACCATTGTGAAAAATATTTAGTTAGAGGTAGTCAATAACTGAAATAATATCCAAATTTTGCCAGTTGGGAAAGGGAATTAAAATCAGTTGTGAAAAGGAAATGAAAATCAGTTGTAAAAGAAAAATTAAAATCACCAAGATAATCTTATACACCTTTTCCTAAGGGAACTGAGTAATGTTTTTAAGGCAACAGGATCTTTATGGGAAGAAAGTATTAATGCTACACGAATTCCAGCTGCAAATGAGTTGATCTGAACCATCAGGGATTTTTACTGTTCAGTTCTGGTCCTTTTTAGTATAATTAACTCTTCCAACTGGGTTTTGCTTTAGTCTGGAAAAAATAATGAATTATTTCACGTGACTATCTTAGCTCTCAATATCTCCACAGTTAGGAGTGAACATTAGGAAATATCTAGAGGGTATTAAGTACTGAATTCTGAAGGTAATAGCAAATCCCTCAGTATTCTAAAGACTAGAAATAATCAGCACAAACTAATAATCAGCACAGCTTCAGCCTTCCCCTTGAAATGAGAAATTATTACTTAAAGCTCACCAACTAAACTTTGATAGGAGTTCATCAAAAATTCAGTGACTGAAACGATGAATCAAAGCCCAGCTTCCTTTTGTGTGAAATTCCATCTTTTTTTTTTTTTTTTTAAATGGGAAAAGTTGCCTGTTGACCTTGTGTCACTGAGTCTAGGCTTGTTTCTCAGAAATCTGGGAGCAAGCTGCTGCCTGGAGAGCCATGGGCAGAGGGAGGAGGTGCTGAAATTTTGGCTTTTCCTTCCCCAGATGCTCCAGTCCAGGGGGATGCATAGCCAGAGCTCCCAGCAGCAAGGCTGTGCCACGGTGCCCAGGGAACAATTCCTGCAGCTCCAGCAGCAGCTGCTGCAGGCAGAGAGGAGGAGTCAGCACCTGCAGGAAGAGCTGGAGAGCAGACCCTCGGGGACAAACATGCAGCAGGTAAGGCTCCCCCACCTTGGGAGTGAACATGTTTCAAGTATTTCATTTAGTTGGTTGTTTTTTTATAATTCTGGTAAGATCCATTCTCTGTTTATGCCAGTTCAAAAATGAAATTTCATGCCAGCAAGGGTATGTGCAGAAAATGCTGTTTGGCATGGTTAGCCTGAGCCACAGCTTCCTTCTGAACTCCTCTTAATTTTTTTTTGAGATCAAACCACATTTAACTGGCTTTTCTCCTTCTGCTCCATGTGCAGTAAATGTTTATAGGGGCTTTTTTTTGTTTGTTTGTTTCTTTACCCAATGACTGTATCTGGAACTATCATATTTAAAATACACAGGCATCCATCACATCAAATCCTAATTTGGGCTGTTGCTGTCACATGGAGCTGTGTCAGGTGTAGCAGAGCAGAACACAAATTAATCCTTTTTCTAAAGTCAATCTTGCTGATTTGGCCATGAGACAAGACAATGTTGCTGTTGGACAGAAACTCTGAGGAAAAACCAATTCCAAGGAAGATTAATTCATCCACTGCCCACCTTGGGCAGAGCCACTTTCAGTGTTAATTTTTTACCTTGTAAAATTGAATTATAGGCAATAGAAAGGTTTGCACCTGCCACATAAAAATTGCTAAATGATCCTTTTCTTCAAAAAGTAATTGGATTTCTAAATCTCTAAAGCTTTGGCTCAGGTCAAATAATGTCTTAAAATAATGTTACATTTCTATTTTATAGAAAAGGTAAAGCTCTAAATAACCTAAATGTATATTTAGTATTTTATCTATTTTAGATTAGATATTTTTGTAGATGTGTACTTAGATTAGATAAATTAGATAAAATACTATTAGCTATTTATTCATCTGGTAGCATGGAAAAAAACACCCCTCTTATATTTTAAATTTAGGTTGCAGTTGTAATTTAAAATAATACCTTAAAATAATAATAATGATGATGATAATAATAATACCAATACTGTGAAACTAAAAAATCTCTGAATATGGTAATAGGTATTCCAGAAAATAAAGTATTATGAAAGAGTACAGGCAGTAATCAGTTTTTAAAGTATCCAAAACTTGGAGTAAAAATTTTTTTATGAAAGGCATAAAATCTAAATGTTTCTTTAAAAAATAAAAAATAAAAGCAAATAATTTCAAGTTAAATAGAAATAAATTGATTGTAAGGTTCCTTTTCAGAAGTACTTGGTCCCATACCATGGGGAGCAAAATGTGCAGTTTAATTTCAAAATCAATCAGAGCCATATTGCAGCAGTGGCAGCTGCAAGTGAATGTGCTGGGATTGCATTAGGAGTGATGACTTTGTAATTCGGATTTTGGAACAATCTGCAAACGAGTCACATCCTGGAACTTGCAGTTCTAGAGATGAATTGCTCCTGCATTTCCTGGCAAAGCTTTGTGAATTTAAAAATACTTAGAGGCTTTGCAAATATTTGCTGTCAATGCACTAATGCACTTAATAATTTTAGTTTTTTTTCCTTAAATGAGTGGATAATCTGGTTTATAACACCCCTTTTTTACTACATAACTTTCTAAACCATTTTTAAAAACCTGCAGTTATAAAGCAAAGCCAGATTTATTTGTTTGTCTCCACTTTGTTGCTTCTTGTAAGCACCTCCTGCTTGAAACTCTGATTTTTCTTTGCCATCCTGATTTTTAGGGTTTAACATTTAGTTGAGCTCATGTCCCTTTTAATGTCCCCTTTAGCACCCTGAAAACTTCCATCCTAATCCCTCTCCATCATCCTTTCACCAGTGAGTACAAGGTCAGGTTGTCTCCATGCTTTCTGTGTAAAATGAATTATTTAGTTCTGCTGCTTTGCATTTTGCAGCTTCATTAGATCCTGTGTAATGAGGAAAAGTTATCCCTCTTTTTTTTAATGGAACTATTTTGTGTTTATCCTGCTTTGCAGTTTTCATTTGCTTTTTTGATCCTGGTTGTCTGTGGTTTTTAATTCATTTTACAGTCAGTCCTGAGTTATTTTCATCCAAAGGCTGCTGTTACAAATTTAATAAATTAATTTAAATTATAACTTCTGAGCTGTTTCTACTGTGTTAACCTCTGTCTGGACTCTTCTAAATTCCCAGTGACTATTTCTGCTGTGATTACCTCATATCCCTTTCTCAATAACTAAATTTGGGAGCTTATTAATTACCCAATATTTCCCAAAGTTTGCCTAGCACTGATTGATATTTGAGTTGCTCAATTCCTCCTTTGTACAGCTCTTTATTTCAAATTTCATACCCCCTCTGACCAGCTGCTTGTTCACTCTGAGGGAAAAACAACAAGGTTTGAGATAGAAATGCAAAGTTTTCAAATGAGGGACAGTTTGGCCACATTTTTTCCCAAATACTTGGCAATCTGTGAGGTTTTATATATATTACATGAGATTTTTGCTATAAATGAGATTTTGAGAGAGAGAGGAGCATTTCCTCTAGAAAACTTGGTTAATTAATTACTACCACTGATCTTTTAAAAACCATGGATGAGTCTTTAGCTGTAGAAAATTGCCTCAATCTCCCAGCTGTGCAGTGCTCATACTCACATTTACAGATATAAACTAGAAGATACTCTGCATGTTTTTCTCTTTGTGTGTGTGTATTTTTTTTTGTTTGTTTGTTTTTCCGATCCTGTGTTGCTTGCTTTGCTTGTATTGGTGATTTTTTTTTTTTTTAATTTTTTTTTGCTTGAAGTGTGCATGTTTTGAAGACAAAGCTGGATATCAGGGTGAAGTATTCCCACTTGCCTTCTTTCTCTAGGCCTTGCTACCGGAGCAGCGAGCAGTGCATGCAGATTCCTACAGGAGGATCGGGCACCTCTGACACCTCTGGCTGCTTTTGATCCCCTTCCCTTCCCATGATATAAACTCACAAAAAACACAGAACTGGCATAAGCTGAGAAACTTGAGGATCAAAAAAAAATTTTCCCCCCCTTTTTTTTTCCCCAAAAAAAAAGTCTCCGCAGTGTTATTTTTATTTATTTGTCTAGAAGCTATTTTGTGAAAGCTCAGAAGCTTCCAGAAAGCTTTTTCAAATTTGTTACAAATGGGTTTTATTTATGTTATTTAAAATGTGCAGTTGTTCAGTATGGGAAAGAGCCTATTTTTCTCAAATGGTACTAATTTTATATGAGATTTGAAGAAAATCTGGGGTATTTATACTGCATTTTTGTATAAGATGTATAAACTTTTTAACAGGGAAAGATGACTTTTTTGATGTAAATGAAAAATAAAAATCTTTTTTTAAGCATAATGTCTCTTGTCTTCATAGAAATCAATAATTTCCACTTCAAGAATGAACAAAATTTAGACAAAATATTGGTAATGAACATTGTTCTATCAGGACTTCTGGGAAAGATTTCTGGTGGGGATGTACTAGAGTACAGAAAATCAATTTTTCTTTAGCAGATGTACCTGAAAATTTAAGAAAATGAGGGATCTTCTACTACTGTGACCATAAAGTAAAAAGGGGAAAATATTGTTTATTGGATAAAATTCTTTAGTTTTTATTTGTCTCAAACTACTTGATTAAATTAGGATTTTATACTTTATTAGTTCAGCAAAATCTCTTTAAGACCTGTGATTTTTCTAGTTGGAGCCATGAACCATTTCTGTTTTGCTTGTAAAGATCTTTTTTTCTCCTATTTTAATGACCTTAAAGCTTCTGCCTGAGCTGATTTCTCCCATTTAACATGAAATAATATGAAGTGAGAACATTAAAGGCAAAAAACCACCAGGGATCACTGGTATTGAGACCTCTCTAATTCTTCTTTTCCTCATAACTACTCACTCAAGGCTTCTGCAACCAATGGGAAGTGGAACAGTGAGTTCCAGGGGTTTGAATTCCAATCAAATTCCATTAATTGAGAAAAATATCCACTCCACCCACACTGTAAAACTGTTTTTTATGTGACTCCAATGTAAGCTTTTCCATAAAATATTGAATTATCACATAACCTCATACACAGATTTGAGTTTCTGATGTTACAGCAAATAAAATGTTGATTTTAAATCAACCCCCCAAGGGGATCATTTTGTAGGGTTTCAGATGAGGAACTCCTTACCTGAAGCACATTTTCATTTATCCTCCTCCACAGGTGGGATGGGTTTGGTTTGAAGGTGTTTTGTTTTGGGTTGGTGCTTTTTTTGAGTTTATCTCCTCAAATGACTACCTAGAATTTGAGTAACAAACAAGCATTAAAATCAAGTCTCAATTTTCCTGCAGCTCTCAGTTTCTAAAGTTCCTAAATCCAAACAAATTCTTTTTGTAATTCCTGATGTTTCTTATTTATTTGGGAAAGTTTCCCTCAGGTGGGTGTAATGATCTCATGGCACAATTATGATACTTTTAGTTGTCACCTTGCTGAAGAAAAAGAAGCCAGTTTAGGGTTATGAAAACTAAGCTAAAAAGATGTGAAAATGAAGCTTGGAATCCTTCTTCTTTTGGATATTACTCAATTTCAATTCAGAAATTTTCAATTTCTGGCATGGGAGAGTTGTATTATAAAACATGACCTTATGACTTCACCTTATATTTATTCTAAAACCATTAAATTGGCGTTTTGCTTCCCATGTTCATTAGAAATTTGGCAGCACCAAAGAACAAGAAAAGGAAATTATCCAGCTCTGACTGTTACAGATAATATAGAATTTAGAATTTGATATAATTTCTCCTTGATTTGGTAATTTCAAGTGTAACTTGCTTGGAAAACCAGTGCAATGCTGAGAGCATCCTTTAAGTGTTGCCATAATATTTTGCTTCAATGAAGGGTTTATTAATTTAGTTGTCTCTAAATCAAGCAGAAGTGTGGAGAGCCAGCTATTTTCTGGAAAAACAAAACAGACTGGTGAATGGGAACTGATTTTTAACTGATTTTTCACATAAATGTTGCTTTCCAGGGGGGTCATGAGCAGCTTCTAAAAATGATGGAAGAGCGAATGATGGATGTGGAGCAGAAATTAAGGCTTGTGAAGAGGCTTCTCCAAGATAAAGTAAATCAGCTGAAAGAACAAGTAAGTGTTCCTGGACATCCTCAAACCTGCCCCATTCCTTCTGTAAACCCCTAAGTGGGCAAAAGCTGCCAAGCTGTTGTTCAGAATAAAGTTAAAAATGCTTTAGAGCTCAAGTACAGCATATTTGCCCAAAACTTCATAAAACTCCAAATTGGGGACTGAATTCACTACTCACTAATTTCCTAAATCAAGAACCAAAAATTTCAAATTTCAGCTGAGGATTCTAACTGGAAAAGTTGCTTAGAAAAGGAGGCAAAAATAATTTCTTGAGGAGAAAATCAAGTATTGATTTCTTTGAAGCCTCCTGCCCCAGATTCATCCTTTATTTGAAGTGGTTTTGGGGTTTTTTGGAAGTATCTCTGTGGGCTTGTGCACTAAATTTATCCTTAGAGGATAAATGCTGTAAAGCAGAACTCACCTGACAAGTTAAATTTTTCCAGTCTCAAAACATTCCCAGCATCTCTAATCCCTGTGTTTTTAATGAGACAAAATGGGTTTTTCCTTTGATTTCCTTCATAAAACTCCAAACTGGGGACTGAATTCACTACTTATTAATTTCCTAAATCAAGAACCAAAAATCAAATTTCAGCTGAGGATTCTAACTGGAAAAGTTGCTTAGAAAAGGAGGCAAAAATAATTTCTTGGGGGGAAAAATCAAGTATTGATTTCTTTGAGGCTGCCTGCCCCAAATTCATCCTTTGTTTGATGTGGTTTGGCGGTTTTTGGAAGTATCTCTGTGGGCTTGTGGACTAAATTTATCCTCAGAGGATAAATGCTGTAAAGCAGAGCTCACCTGACAAGTTAAATTTTTCCAGTCTCAAAACATTCCCAGCATCTCTAATTGCCGTGTTTTTAATGAGACAAAATGGGTTTTTCCTTTGATTTCCTTCATAAAACTCCAAATTGGGGACTGAATTCACTACTCACTAATTTCCTAAGTCAAGAACCAAAATTTCAAATTTCAGCTGAGGATTCTAACTGGAAAAGTTGCTTAGAAAAGGAGGCAAAAATAATTTCTTGGGGGAAAATCAAGTATTGATTTCTTTGAGGCCTCCTGCCCCAAATTCATCCTTTGTTTGATGTGGTTTTGGCGTTTTTTGGAAGTATCTCTGTGGGCTTGTGGACTAAATTTATCCTCAGAGGATAAATGCTGTAAAGCAGAACTCACCTGACAAGTTAAATTTTTCCAGTCTCAAAACATTCCCAGCATCTCTAATCGCCATGTTTTTAATGAGACAAAATGGGTTTTTCCTTTGATGTTTGAGTTATAATTCACCCATTGCTGCTTGCTCACCCTCCTGTGGAGTTTCTGGTTGTGATTTTCTGAGTGCCTGTGTCCCCCTCCCTCCCCAGCTGTCCAAGAACACGAGGGCAGACGTGATGGTCAAGGATCTGTACGTGGAGAACGCGCAGCTGCTGAAGGCGCTGGAGGCCACGGAGCAGCGGCAGAAAACTGCAGAGAGGAAGAATTATTTACTGGAGGAGAAAATTGCCAACCTCAACAGAATAGTGAAGAACTTGGCCTCCCCCTCCTTCAGCCCAGCAGCAGAGATCAGGTCCTAGCAAAGCTGTTGTGTGACAGCCCCGAGCACTTTACTGAAATGGGAATATTTCAGCTTCTCACTGTGTTGCCTTTTTGTACTCAATGAGTTTTAGTGCCCAAACTGGACACTGCCAAAGGAGAATTTTGTTGGTTCCCAAACTGGTTTTCTGCTAAGTTTTGCCTAAAAGTAATCATCACTCTGTAAAAAAAATCCCAAACTTATGTTTTTCTAGGTTAACTTATTTTGATGCCTTGGCTTTCATTTAAAATCTGAATTCTGAATTCCCTGTACTGGATCATCTAGATTGAGCAAAGGCCCAAAGCAAACTCAGATTGTTGAACTGAAAACCTAACAATATTTTCAGCTAAAATACTTCATGCTCCAGACTTGGAAATGCTGATGGGTCAATCTTCAACACTGTCAGTAGAAATGTAGTTGAAGGCAGGACTTTGCTGGTGTGGGCTGTGTCCTGTAAACTGATTCTGGTTTCTCTAAAATTCTCTAATTATTCATTAGGCTCTGGGTTGTTCTTCATGGCTGTTTCTCTGCAAAGCTCAGGAAAAAAAAGGTTTATTTAAAATACAGAATTAGACTACTGCCTCCAACTAAGTGTAACAGTATTTTATCTGAAGAAATTTCCCAGCTAGCAAATAAAGACTATGATTTCCTTATTTTTTAAGCTGTGCTGCCAGACAACTCTGAATTGTAGAGGCCTTACTGCTTTTGTATATGGAAATAAGTTAAACCAAGGAAGAGCCACTCAGCAGAAGCAAAGATGGGAATTTTGTTTATGTGGTTTGTAAATTCAGTAAAGCAGTGCAGTGTATTTCTTAAACAGCTGGCAGAAGAATGAAGAGGGGCACTTGGATGATTTTGTCAGTGGGATCCTGTTGTTGGAACCCTCACAAACATGGAGCTTTGCCAGGAATGCAGCATTTTTCCTGAGGAATCATTTGGAAAAGTCTTGTCTTTTGTGTTAATCCTAGTACAGAATCTGAGTCTGTCATTAGTTGTGAAGAAACACATTCAGTGAAATTATGAAGAACTCAGGGAATAAGACCCTAAATCAGCTTCCTTCAGCTATAAATGTGGGTATTAATGTCAGCAGAAGGAGATAAACACACCTTAGGGAGAGCAGCATAAACTAAATTGGATTTGCTGAGTATTACCTGGGTGCTCCTTACCCAACAGGCACAGGAGCATCAAGGTTGGGATGAGAGGTGGAACCTCCTCTTTGCTCAGTGCAGAAATGCAAATTTTTTTGGGAACACCTTCAGGACAGAGGGGTTTGTCAGAAGCAGCTGGATAAGATAAACTGCTCAAGGGTTTGTGTGTTAAGCTGCCCTGCCTCCCTCAGACCAGTAAGACACTTAAGTCAAACTGGGCAGAGGGGCCATTCTGGAATACTTGAAACTGGACCTCTTTAAATACACGTGCTTGAGGAGAAGAAGGAAGAGGTGTTTTGTCTGAGACCACTGGCAAGCTCATAATTCTGTCAGGAGCCAAAACTCCTCCAGGAACTGGGGTAACACAAACTGTGGGGGAGCCTCTGGAAAAGGAGTTTTACTGTGTACTGATGTGGCTGAGAGGATGTTCCCTGTATCTCTGGGTTTACTTATCAATTTTGGAGGGTTTGTGGTCTGAACTAGACACAGGAAATGACCTTTTCCTCCTTCTTTTCCTCCTCCATTGCTTTGTGCAGGCCACAAAGTGGAAATGGAGATAGAATCATGGAAGAACATCATGTTGGAGTCCTCATAAATTATTTCACTGCTGTGCTTTTTGAAATGCATGTAGTGGAGATTTCTCAAAGTCATCCCAAAATCAAGGATTTACAGATTTTTCAGAGGCTGCAAAAATATTTTCACAAGCTGGAAATGTCTTAAATTGATAGAAATCTGAGGGTTTAAAAACCCGAAGTAGAGATTTGCTGTTACTTTTGCTATTCATCACCAAGTTGTGTGAATTACTTTATAATAAATCTCTGTGTGGGTACCAGGGCTGTGTATTGGCAAAGTGGGAACTGAGCACACCCTAAACCCATGCTGTAGAAATTAGCAAAGTTCCAAAATCATTCCAGGAAACAAAAGTAATGAGATTCAGAACTGTATTTGGAAAAAAAAAAATATCTAGTGCATTTTAAGACTACTTCATACCTTGACCTTGATTTACTTATGTCTGTGACCAAAATCTAAAAGGAAGGAATGAATATTTCACTTAAATTATTGTGCAATTACTTTCATGTTGCTCAATTTAAAGGCTGGACTACTTAACTTAATTCTTTTAATCTCCTGGTAGTTACCAGGCTTTTATAAACCAAACACAGACGTTGCTAGAGCACAGCACCAAAAGGGGAGAAGCAAAAATAGGGAAAAGGGACTTTTGGCTTTTCCCTTTCTCCCCTATCCTACCTTGCTCTACTTCTCTTTCACTAAACTTAAAAAAAAAACCAAACCAAAAAAAACAACTTAACTGCAGGAGAGAGGAGGAGGAAAATGTCCTGTTGGTAAACACTTTTGAGGCAAAACTCCAATTTCACTGGAAGATTTGTGTGAATGAATTCTCAGAAGTGCCTTTTGCCTTCCTGTACTGTATTGGCTTGGTGTCCACAGGACAATTCAGGACAATCTCTTCCCAAAGGGAGGGATCCCAGAAGAGGCAGAGCTGCTTCCAGTGTCACCTTCTCCTTCAGTCACTGTCAGCTCAGAAGAGAAGCAGCTGTTTTACAAAGTCCAGGCTACTGAAAATGAGCATAGAAACACATCATTTATTTAAGCATTAGGGGTGTTTTGTGCATGAATGTGTCTCCTATGCAGAATAGGCAAAAACCAAAGTATTTAATGTTATTGTTGCAGTCAAAAATCACTGAATTTCTAGGCTTGTTCCTACAACAGGTCCTGCCATGTCAGATATGAACCACTTCATTACCAGAAGGTGTTTTAAATGTTTTCAACTCTTACTTTTATGAATCACTGTGAAAATAAAGGCACATAGACATTTCAGGTTGAGGGTTTTGGAAGGTCTACAAATTTCATGCTGTTGAAGTGCTACTTGTCAATTTGGAATGATTTAAAAGTCTGCATTGTGGCACATGCCCCAAGTAGTACTTTAAATACAAGGAAAATTGAGTTGTTTGAATTCTGATTGGGGAAAGAAAAAGGATTGTAACATATTTGATTTTAGCCAGGTTAGGTGTTAGGTACAGCAGGGGGGAACAGTCTGGATTGATCAAGGGTAAAATCCTTTTGTTTACTTCCAGGAAATGCCATCCCTGTCACTCAGGTTTTCCATCATTTCCCTGTTCAGTGTCATTTCATGACAAACAACTTCTGTATAAAGGAAAACAAATGTATATTTTTTTTTCTATGGAGTTTGTTTTGTTCTGGTGTAATATATTGTCCTTAGAACATCATGTAAAACTGAGAGATGAAGCAACTGACACATTATTTATGACAAGCATAAAAATACATTAATGTATGATGCCTACTTGTGTCTTTAGTTTTTTTTATCCAGCATGAAAATCATGGAATAATTTGGGTTGGGAGGGACCTAAAGCCCATCCAGTCCCAAACCTTCCACTATCCCAGGTTGTTCCAAGCCCCATCCAACCTGGCCTTGGACAATTCCAGGGATCCAGGGGCATGGATTTTGTAAATACTTCAAATTAGTATCTGCAAATTTATCAAAGGCATACACAATAATAAAAAGGCTCTGAGAAAAGTAGTTTCTTCCATTATAAAAGTATGAAATTGGAGTGTAAAACTGAAGGTAGTGAACACACCTTGGCTTATTTTTAACTGTAGTTGCATCCCTGCTCCTCACCTTTGTATGGGAAAGTATTGAGTGTTTGTTGCAAGCCTTTGACAGAGTCATGGAATGGGAAAAGCTGGAGGGGACCACAGTGGGTCCCTGCTCCATCCTTCCTGGTCAAACTCAGTTCTGGGCCCCTCACAACAAGACAAGAGGGGCTGGAGAGTGTCCAGGGAAGGGAATGGAGCACCAGGAGAGGCTGAGGGAGCTGGGAAGGGGCTGGAGAATTCTTGAGGGAGCTGGGAAGGGGCTCAGCTGGAGCAAAGGAGGCTCAGGGGGAACCTTGTGGCTCTGCACAACTCCCTGCCAGGAGGGGACAGCCGGGGGGATTTGGGATCTGCTCCAGGAACAGGGACAGGAGGAGAGGGAACGGCCTCAGGCTGGGCCAGGGGAGGTTTAAATGGAATATTAGGGAAAATTTCTCCACAGAAAGGGTTGTCAGGTGTTGGAAGGGCTGCCCAGGGAGGTTTGCAGTGCCTAAGGAAGGCCTGGACGTGGCAGGGTGACAAGGTGGGCACGGGGCACAGCTGGGACTCGCTGATCTCAGAGAGCTTTTCCAACCTCAACGATTCCATGACTGTGTCACTGTGTGGCTCTGTCACCCCGGTGTTATTAATAAGAAACAAAAGTCTCAATATTCAGCAAAATTTAGATTGGTTTATTTTATATAGCCAGAGCCAAGCAGCGCTGGGGATACATGAGGGCCACTGCCCACTCCATGCTCCACCCAACTTTGGTTTGCAGCTCCTTTTTATAGGATGATTTCCTTGTAGTCATCAATAATTGTTATTTTTTACTGTGATAATTCTGCCAGGTAAGCAGTGGTGGTCGGTGGATCGCTGGACGATGTGAGATTTGTCAAGTCCCACAGATAACCATCTGCTCTTGGGAGATAAGGAATGGCAGAATTTGGGAAGTCTGGTCTTAGGGATAGGCTGCAATTGATCAGACAAAGGCAGGAAACCTGATTTTGCAAAATCTGTTGGGCTGTGTGAAAACCTTGTTTTGCAAGCTGTCAGTAGATACTACTTATTTAGATAACATAATATTCATAACAGGGGATTTAAAATTATTTCATCATACATATTTTCCTTTCTTTATTGCCACGCTTCATTTCAGACCTAAGTATTCTGGTTGACACAAATACGATTAAGGCGAATCTTTTCTCAATTACCACACCGGGATTCGTGCCGTCCCGGGCTCTCCGTTCCCGCCGCTCCGTGAGGGGCCGCGCCCTCCCCGCCGCGCGGGGGCGCTGTGGCCGCGCCCCCTCCCCTGCGCTGCCCCTCGGCCGTGCCGGAGGGCGGCGGCCCCGCCTTCCCACAAGGCCCCGCGCGCCCGCCGCGTCCCCTCAGCGCCCCCCGGCCCGGCCCGATCCCCGTTCCGATCCCAACCCCGCTCCTGGTCCCGGCCCGGCCCCCCAGGGGCGGCCGGACCCCCCTCCCCCCGCCCTGCGGAGCGGGGAGCGGCGCCGGGCATGCGGGCGGTGGCAGCGGGCCGGGAGGTGGGATGCTGTCGCGGAAGAAGACGCGGACGGAGCTCTCCAAGCCGGGCGAGGTGCAGGGGAAGTACGTGAAGAAGGAGACGAGCCCGCTGCTGCGGAGTGAGTGTCGGGGGTGCGGGGCTGAGAGGGGCCGGTCCCGAGGCCTTTGTGTGCGGCCAGCCCGGAGCTGCGCGGCCTTGGCGGGTGAGGGCTGTGAGGGGGAGTTGTGCATATGGGGGTTATTTCTCCCTGTAAACGTGGGTTTAATCCTGTTGTGAGCTCTGGGAGATGATGGAGGGAAGTTAAAACTCAAAGGAAGCCCGAGTTTCAAAGCGAGCGCTGCACGCGTTGGCTCACAGGCGTGCCCGAGCTTGGTGGGTTTTGTGGTTTTTATGATTTGCTCGGTGCTCGGTTCCTCAGTTTCAGCAGGCCGGGGTTCAGGCAGTGTTTTAAAATGAACCGAGGAGATCGCAGGGCCGGCTTGGGTGGGTTTGGAGCAGCCTGGACAGTGGAAGGTGCCCGTGTGGAACGGGCCCAGCCCGTGAATCTGTGACCCCGCTCTTTCCAGAACCGAATGGTTGTTTCCCCGTCTGGGAAATGTGGAATGAGATAACTGTCCCGCCAGGCAATTGCATAAAATCCCTGCGGGAGCAAATGCTCCAGGTCCTATCCATGACTCAACCTGCTGAGGTCACCTGTGATGCACGGATCTTCCCGTGGCTCTGGTGCTCCTAGGGCTGGACACAACCCCACAAATACACACTGAAAGTGTCCTTAGGTTTGGCTTTGTTGGACTTTGAAGACAACCCGAGACTGAAATGGATCTGTTTGCACAGTAAATAAATAATTAAATTTATTGCTGACACCTTCTGGGATGCACCAGATTTTAACTGGAATTTGTAAGAGTTTATTAATAAAAAGTAATTAATAATAGGAATAACTTCATTCTAAATGAAAGTTATTTTCTGTATTGATTTACCTGGTGGGAAACTACTTATTTATATAATTTTGAAAGTAAAAGTAGGGAGAGGAGGAATGTTTCACTTGCTGGAAGTCAGGCAGTGAAATTCTGAAGGAGAAAGTGAAATATCTCCATGATAATCTGAGAGTTTAACGTGTATGGAATGTCAGCGTTTTTCGGGCTGAAGTTTCTGACTGTGGGATTAATGGGGGCAGTGTGAATTCTGTTTCTATCTTGGAGTCCTGTGGGCATTAACATCTTGTAAGGACAACATTCCCAAAGAAGTAGCAGCCAGGTTATGTGGATTTTCCTGACCGTTTTCACAGAGAGATACGAACCCTGACTGATGTAGCCACAGCCACAGTGTGGGTGGTTTGGGGTTATTTTTTTTTCTTGTGTGGTTTTTTTGATGGGTTTGGGGTTGGTTTTTACAGGCAGAACTGCTCTGTGCTGGTTTCTGCTGCACCAGGACACTCTGCAGCGTTACCATCACGTTTTCACAGGCATCAGCGGTGCCTTAAGTGGGTTCTGCACATGGATTCCCTCAATATTAGTGTGTAAATCACCGTGCTGGGTCCCATACTGCATAGGCAGCCTTGTTACTTCTCCTCAGATCTGATGCCTTCCTTCATCCGCCACGGCCCGACCATTCCCAGACGAACCGACATCTGCCCTCCCGACTCCTCATCCTCTGCCTACGGCGATGGAATCGTGTCCAGGAACCAGAGCTTCCTCCGAGCTGCGGTGCAGAGACCCCCTCACGAGATCATGAGGCGAGAGAGCAACAGACTGTCTGCACCCTCCTACCTGGCGCGGGGCTTGGCCGAGGTGCCGCGGGAATACGGCTCCTCCTCGCAGCCCTTCCTGGCAGAAAGCAGCGCCGGGCTGGAGAACGGCGATGCCGGAGCTCGGGGCTATTTCTACGAGCATTTCTACGAGCCCCAGAGGCGGCGGCAGCTGAACGAGCGCCTGCACGAGGACTACAGGTATTATGAGCACAACAGTGATCTTTTCCAGAGGATGTCCCAGAATCATGGGAGGCACACTTCAGGTAAGGATTCCTTGTTGCTTCTGTTAAAAATAGGGGTTTGGTGAGAGTTGGGGTGCAGAGATGTGTCTGGGGTTGTGTTTGAGGTGTGTAGGGCAGAGCTGATTTTTCATGGCGTTTCTGAGATTTGGGCAATTAGAATTGAGAGTTTGTTCATACATATCCAGAAAGGAAAAACAGACTTAAAGCAGGATTATTTTCTTAAATAAATGGAGTAAGGTCAAGCAAGTTTTGGGTTTTTTAATGCCAGGCATATGTACATCTCCTCTACACATCAGTTGTTGGCTAGCAAGGAATTTTATTCATTGGGGGACATCTATTTTCATGATGTAGAGAATAACCAACAGCTCTAAATTACAATATTATTATTATTATTATTATTATTATTATTATTATTATTATTATTATTATTATTATTATTATTATTAAATGTCATTGTTTGAATTTGATTTCCATAATTAAAATAATTCCCTATAAATAGTCAAAGGGAGGAATGACTGCTCTGTATAATTAGCAAATTGGCATCTAATTAGTGTTGGAATTGACTTCCTAATCCTTGACACCTTTCTTTTAGCTTTTAAAATTGTTTTTTAAAATTGTTTTTAAATTGTTTTAAAATTGTAAACGTGCCTGTTCCCCCCTTAGTTTCACTGGAACTTGCCTTTGTTTCCTAAAACAGAGCAGCATAAGAAAGAAGAATTCATTAAATATTCCTTTTCTGAAATACTTGATTCTGTATTTGATACCTCAAAAACTGTGCCCAAGGAAAAGTTTGAAACAAACATTTCAAACCTGTAAATAATGTACCTTCAGTATGAAATCTTTGTCACTTGTAATCTGTAAGCAAAATAGTAATTAGTGTCTAATGAAATTAATCTCCTGTCTAGAAAAAGAAATCTGCCAGGAAGAGCAGCAGCTTTTAATGCAGCTGACCTGGTGTGTGGGATTAGAACCTGTCAGTGCTTTGTGCTTTCTTCACCACAAAAACACTTCCATGAAAAATGGAAATGCCAGCCAGGAAATTCTGAAATACTGGGGTTTAGGGCCTGCTACTTCAATCCTCTTTTATTTTTCTAAATGTTAGTATCTACCTGGATTTTGTGTGCAAACCCTGCATCTCTGCCAGCTGTTGTTCACCCAACAGTCATTAAACCTTTACCTGGTCCAGGTCACAAGCACTGGGAGGCTGTGCTGGGGTGGTTTAGGGAGGATTTCCCAAACCAATCCATCCGTGTAACCTTCAGAATTAAACAGTAGCTGTGTCTGCTGAGGAGATTTCCCAGAAATGGAGCTCTAGCTTGGAAGTAGAGTGTCATATACCAAATTTTTAAAAGGAGCTCCACAGCCATATTTTGCTCAATTGTAGCAACATCTTCCTAAATAGATTTTTCTTCCTGCTGTTTGTTGACCTGTGCCCCCTCAGCCCTGGAAATAATAAAGGAGCTGCTCCTGTTTGCTTGGTTTGGTCATACTTTAACATTTATATTTTGAACAAATTCTGCACAGGTTTTGTGATGGGTGAGTATTTAATATTGTGCACTCATAGGGAGAGACAAAGGTGAGCCTTTCAATTGCCAGTGTTTTCTCTTTCCTCCGTTTTTTTTTCATCTCCATGTGAACTCTTAAAGTCCTCTTTTCCTTTTTCTTAAAGAATTATGTGCCCCAAAATAAGAAAATTTTAGATTTTGTTACTTCCTTCATCTCACCATTAAGCTTCTTTTTATTTGACCCATCCATTGCCTTCACACCTGCAGTGTTTTCCTTGAGTTACACAAATCTCTCTGTAATTCCTTGTTTATTTTTCTTGCATTTGCAGAGCCTGTTGCTTTCACTGTCTTTGTCTAAATTGCTTTTCTTTACTCGTCTCCATTGTTGTTTCTCTTCATTGAGATGGCAAACTTGCCTGCAGTTCCAAATGAAAAGTCTGGTTTTGTAAATGCTGCCTTGTTCCCTTTCCCTCCTCTCCCACCCTCCCTCCAAAGGTCCCCTTGGTCAGTTCTGGTGTGTTCTGGGTGGATTTTTTGGGTGGATTCCCAAGGAAATGCTGCCTGGTGAACACGAGGTGTTCCTGCTTTGGTGCTACTTCATGGTGGTCACACTGAGATGATTTTTGGGAGCAGTCTGGAATTGAAGAGGTGCCTGTGAATTTCAGCTTTCATTCAAAACCGAGATTCTCCTCTTTGTAATTTGGAGAGAAGTTGCAAATACATTCTTATCAAGGCTTCAAAGTGTTCAGCCAAGCCTTTAGGGCGGTCCTGTGGATGTTCAGCAGTTGTGTTTTAGCATTGCCATGTCCTTCCATGGGCATTTCTCCTTCAAGTCACGTTTCTCTCTCACTGTGATCCACTTCTACCATCTCCTCCTTTCCATATTTTCATTCAGTTTGTTTCTAATGAGCAATTCAGTGCTACTGATTTTCCTGACCAGTATTTTCAGTTGAGATACCTCCTAATTTTGTATGTTTAGCTACCTCTGTGGCATTTCTTAAATTTTTAATTTTTTTTTAATTTTTTATTATTAGTATCCTTTTCAAACTTTTAATTCTAAGAGACTTTACCTGTCTTTCCTCGCCATCTCTTTCCTCTCTTCTAGGTTAAAGTTTTGGGGAGGTCTGTGGTTGAAGTTATACCTACAGTGTAGATTGGAACTAACTTGTAACCAAGACCTCAGAGTTATTTGTACCTGTGTGAGCGGTAAGCTGAACCATTCTTCTGTGTCTATGAAAATTGCTGAGCTTGACATCAACTCTGTAAAGGCTGGTGGTGGATTGTGATGAGTTCACTGGGATGTCACAGGAGAAAAAACCAATTTAACAGAGAACTCAACGTGCTTTTGGTTCATCTGTTAAGTTGTACCCCTGAAAAATTGGAAAATTGTTCAATATAAGAGCAAAGTAAATACAAATTATGACATGAAACCCATTTAGAGCTGAAATAGCCATGCTTTTATTTTTCTGTGTGAACACGTCTCTCATTTTTAAACAATTAGCAGTTCCTGCCCTTTTCTTCTTTTGTGCTGATTTTGCAGGAATTTTGCAGCATAATTCTTGACTCTTTCAGAGTTCTTCCTGTCATTTCCTATTTGTGGATTTGTGCTTGGTTGGAACACCCCATTCCCACCAACAAAAGAGGTGCTTGTGCTCAGGAAGTTCCTTCAGAAGCTTTGGAGTGGGTTAGGAAGGCCTGGGAGCTGCAGGAGAGTTATTGGGACTTTTTGTTATTTTATTGTTACTTACTCTAGTAAAATTAAACAGTTTGTGCAACTTCTCTTCCTGCTCTTCACCCCACTCTGATGAGGGGAAGGGAGAGGATTTTGGCATCCTGAGAAAAGGCTCTCAGGACAACTGGGCTAATTAAATATTGTTCTGTAAGATTTGTTCTTCAACACTTGGAAATTTGGGTGAAGTCACTTGTGGGGAGTTCCTGGGCTCTGAAATTTCTCTGCATTTTCTACCCAAGTGGGGCTTTCTCCTCTGGCTTTGCTCTTTTCCCTTTATGCTGCTGATGAGATTTCTCTGCTGCCCTTTGCTGGCCTGGAAATCTTTGCACCAAAGGCCTTGGACTTCTTTCCAGGCAGGTTCCCTCAGAAAAAAATCCCTTTTACAGGGCTGGGAAAGCACTGACATCGTTTCCAGTTCCTTTGTTCCTTCCTAAACACAACTCCCTTGAGTGAAGAGCACACTACAAATTGTTCACACTTGTGACTTTGTTAAGATTATTAAGAGAAGAAACTTCTTGCATTGATGAAGTGCACTGGAATGTGCTGCTCAAAGTTAAAATTGACAATTCAAGGCCTTAAGTTGAAGATACTGTATTTTAGAAATTAAAGCCTCAATTTCAACATCGATATTTCTTAAAAGCAACAGCTGAATGAAAAAATACCCATTATATCATATATTATATTATAATATAATATTATAAACAGAATTACCAGATGAGGCTTGACAAGCTCAAAGAGACCTTTTGAAAAGGTTTTACAAATGCATAAATTTAAATAAATTTTTGACCATCCTTTAGGTTTGATCGTGCCACTCCAGAAAGTTCTCATCCCTAGGCAGGGAAAAGGAGACATTTGGCAAAAGTGGAGAATTCAAATAATTCTGTTTCTTGGGAAATTTTTGTCTTGTTACAGCTAAAAGTATGTGTGGGCAAGAAAACCCTGAGAGGTACTGTGAACATTCTGAGTTTATCTTGTGGTAGAGATCACATCATCCATCCCAGGAAAATCCCAGGTTTTACACCAGATGATTTATAAAAACTGTCCAGCTTTTCTATTTGGGATCCACAAATCTGGTGCCAGCCCCTAAATTCAGGGAATATCCCTGGTGCTTGCAGGAAAATCCTGTGTGGAGCTTTGGGCTGCTGTGAAAATGTTTTAGGGCTCAGATTTTACCTGGAATTTAAATGCAGAAAATGTAATTCCTGGCAATTTGCCATGGAAAAGGCAATCCATGAGTTCAGGCTGTCTTGGAATTTTCTTCTTTGGGTTATACTTTGGAAAAGATCACAGAGGAATTTATTTTTCCAAGTGTTGTTTAGTCTTATTTTTGAAATTGCAGGTGTGTGTGTATATATTAAAAAAAAATATATATAAGGTAATTTTCCTCTTCTCTTACTGTTCAAAACTATAGGAGGAGATTTTTCTCTTATGTGTGTGTCCATCCTCCCACAAAGGAACATCAGGAAAACCAACAGACAATTTCTTTTGATCTCTAAAAAAATAATTTCATAGGGAAAAATATCTAAATTGTACTCATTATTGATTTTCATGCCACAGTGGGTTGATGGCCTTAAGGCCCTATGACTATCAACATCTTACAACTTCCAGCAGAGAGAATATTCAATATAATCTGTGATAAAAGGAAAAAAAAGATAGTTACAACCATCAGTTTATAAGTCTTTGATTTTATATCCATGGAATGTTGTTCAAAACTGGTAATTTCTACATCTCTCCAAGTTTATTTTAATGGTTTGCCTCTGCTTCTTCACATATGAAATCAAAATGGCAAAAGGAATGGATGAAATATTTGTGATCTGGTGTTATTTTTGTTCTTTACCTCTTGGAAATTAAAAATAAGCTGGCATTGGGAGAATCCATGTGTCAGGAAAACTTCAGTGCAGAGGCACCTCTTCCAAATGTTGGGAAGCATTAACCTTTTCCTTCAGTAAAAATAAATATCTGTGGATTTGAGGCCAGAATTTAAGGAGAAGGAACATTAAGAAGAATACAGGGATGTGCAGGTTTTAACAGTAAACAGAAAAATATGAAATTTTTTCCCCCCCAGTCAGATTTGTGTGTTCAGATCTCCTGGCAGTGGTGATTTAACAATCACTGTTTACACATCCATGGAATCACATCCCAAAGGTTCAGTTCATTGGGGAAAATCCTGGATTTATTCAGCCCAAGCCCAGCATTTTCAAAAGCTGAAATGAAGGAGCTTCCTGCCCCAGCCCTTCCAAAGGTCAGCAAACCTCCAGGGTGTTTCTTTTCTCTGGAATTAAGGTCTAGGAATTAATTGTTCAATAATCCCAATTAAAGATGGACACAGCCATCAGCTTGCCTTTGTAATGCTGACAAGGAGGTAAGTACAAGAGGAAATCCTTTAAGGCCAAACATTTCAGAACATGACAATGCTGGAAAAAGATTTATGGATGAGCACAAAGTTTTAAAGAATAGTACTCAGGAGGATGTTTGTCAGGGGGGTTTAATTAATTTTTTATTTATCCAGTTGTTTTGGAGCCTTCCTGTAACTTTATTTTCAATTATTATTATATTTGGTTAGGATATAGCTCACTCAGGTTTCAGGCTGTCATTTTAGATGAGAGAGACTCTGTCTTTCCCTTCTTTCAAAAAATAATCACACAAAAATGTTATTCATGAACAAAAGGAGGAGGGGGTGTATTCCTGTCAGTAAATTTGTGGGGGATGATTTCTGACTTCTAAAAAGTGGGAGAAGTGGCTCCCAAATCCCTTCTGCTGGCTGTGGGAAATAGACACAAACTCTGGTGATAATGGGGTTGAATAGATGCATTTGGCTGTGGGATGGGAAGATAATTGGAATTTCTTTAAAACCAGGGAGTGTTTAACTGTAGAACTGTGAGGGACTGGAGGGAACTCCTTGAAAAGAATTTTAGAAGAGAGTTGATTTAAAAAATTTAAAAGAGAGATGAATTTAGCCCAGCACATCCATGAGCTAAAGAATTCCCAGGGATGGAAAGAAACCTAAAAAATGCTCAATTATCTCACTGGGTTTTTGTGGTTGGGTGTCTTGGGGGTGGTTTTTTATGAGTTTTCTGCACTTGCTCATCTGGCTTTTACTTCACCCAGCTTCCCAAATATCCCTGGTTAGGGATGGGACAGGAGCTGTTTCTGTGCTCATCTCTCACCTGCTAGTTTGTAAAAAAACTCTGTGTGTTACAACAAATCACATATTCAAATCTCATATTCAAGGTGCTGGTGAGCAGTCTCTTAAATTTAGTGATGGAAAAACCCCAAATGTGGTGTTTCCAGGGAAAAAGTGGGAATTGAATCAGCTGCTGGTTCCTGTCAGCTCTTGGACCCCAACCCTGCCTGTCCCTCCTCTCTTGTTCTACCTCGTCCTGTTCTGGTCTTGACTGGTTCACCTGAAAAGCTTTGTTGGGACTCACTGATTTTTGTGGATAGTTTTAATTTCTGACTTTAACTTGAAAGAGAGCTGTGAGTTTTGTTTTGTTGATAAATGAAGCAGCCATAACAATTTAATTCTAATTTCTGCAAATCTTTCCCTAAACCCCCATCTCCCTTTGTTACAGGCATCGGGAGAGTCGCTGCTACATCTTTAGGAAACTTAACAAATCATAGTTCTGAAGATTTACCTCTTCCTCCTGGCTGGTCAGTGGACTGGACTATCAGAGGAAGGAAATATTACATCGATCACAACACCAACACAACCCACTGGAGCCACCCCCTGGAGCGGGAGGGGCTCCCGCCGGGCTGGGAGCGCGTGGAGTCGGCCGAGTTCGGCGTTTACTACGTGGATCACATCAACAAAAGGGCTCAGTACAAGCACCCCTGTGCTCCCAGGTGAGCCTCACCCCTCCCTGCCCCCCCTGGGTTTAGTATTGAGGAGCTGGCTTTGCATCAAATACAGCACGCAAAAAAAAAAATCTTATTTTCAGCATGGTTCTCAGATTTTTAGCATTTCAGGTTTCAAGGTTTGGGGTTCTCACATTTCAGGGTTAGAAGCAGGATGTTGCTCCTAAATCGAACAGAGCAGCTCTGCAGCTGTCAGTAAAACAGCAAAGTTGCTGAGAACAGAATTGAACTGGAAACTAAAAGGAAATTTGATCTAATGTGCCTGGAGATGCTCTGAACACAAGCAAATGTGAATTAAGTTTTGTCTGGAATGAAAATGGGTGTTTCAGCTACTCGTGATTTCAAAGTAAAATAAAATTAATAAACACCAAATCTAATGTTAATTGTCAATTCAGACCAAATTAACAGTTAGTTGTCAATATGCACCAAATCTGTTAATTGTTAATATACACCAAATCAAACTGTTAATTGTTAATACACACAGATTAACAGTTAATTGTCAATATGCACCAACTCCAATGTTAATTGTTAATACACACCAAATTAACAGTTCATTGTTAATACACACCACATCCAGCTGTTAGTTGTTCTTTTCTACTGCTCAGTCTGTTCTGCTGATACCCAGGAAGAGAAAGTTCTTGAACTTGTGGCACAAAACATAAATATATGGAAATATTTTTATATGTAGTAACTGTGATCAGCTGCTGCATGAATACCTCTGTTCTAACTCATTAAATGGTGGATTATGTGAATCAGTACTTCTGAAATGTTTCAAAAACAGCTCCAGAGCTTTGTTGTTCTCTGGTGAGTGGGGCTGAGGTGAATTCAACCAAAATAGCAGCAGCACATTGCTCAGTGCAGGGCTGCTGAGGCAACACCCACGGGAGATTGCAGCAGCAGCCTTTGCACTGATGGATCCCTGTGAGATGTTCAGGAGTGAATGGCTGCAGTGTGCTCACAGGGAGTGACACTGTCCCTGTGACACTGTCCCTGTGTGCAGTGTGCTCACAGGGAGGTGACACTGTCCCTGTGACACTGTCCCTGTGTGCAGTGACACTGACCCTGTCCCCATCACTGTACTCATACTGACTGTTCCTGTCCCTGTCCCCACACTGTTCCTGTTCCTGTGCTCACATTGAGGTGACACTATCCCTGTCCCTGTCCCCACCCTGTCCTGTCCCTATGCTCACTGTCCCTGTGCTCACTGTCCTGTCCCTATGCTCACTGTCCTGTCCCTGTGCTCACACTGACCCTCTCCCTGTGCTCACTGTCCCTGTGCTCACTGTCCCTGTGCTCACTGTCCCTGTGTTCACACTGTCCCTGTCCCTGTCCCTGTTCCCTGTTCCCTGTTCCCTGTCCCTGTTCCCTGTCCCTGTCCCTGTGTTCCCTGTCCCTGTGTTCCCTGTCCCGGTGTTCCCTGTCCCGGTGTTCCCTGTCCCTGTGCTCCGTGTCCGTGTCCCTGTGCTCCCTGTCCCTGTTCCCTGTCCGTGTCCCTGTGCTCCCTGTCCCTGTGCTCCCTGTCCCTGTTCCCTGTCCCTGTGTTCCCTGTCCCTGCTCCCTGTCCCCGTGCTCACTGTCGCTCCCTGTGGCGCAGCGTGCCCCGCTACGAGCAGCCGCCGCCGCTGTCGGTGTCGTACCAGGCGCAGCCGGCGGAGCGCAGCCAGGCGCTGCTGGTCCCTGCCAACCCCTACCACAGCGCCGACATCCCCGACTGGCTGCAGGTCTACGCCCGCGCTCCTGTCAAGTGAGTCCTGTCCCCTGCTTGGCTTTCTCACTGGGAACAGACAAATTCATTTCTATGGCTGGCTGCAGAGCTTGTGCTGGGTTTGGGTTTCAGCTGAGGTGACAGCATCAGGGTTGTACCAAGTGTTATCACATGGCTCTGCTTTCTTTCAGGCCCTCATTGAAGTGATCACTTCTTGCAGCTCACACAGCTGGCAGAAAGCTCTGTCAGACAGTGAAGGGTGTGTTGTGCTTGCAGACTATTTACAAGAGTGGTACCACGTGCTCAGAAAATATGTGAAACATTTTTAGGGTGGAACTTCCTAGTGTCTCTTTTATTTCTTTTTAAGCAGCACAGCTTTTCCTTCACCTTTAAGAGTTTTAAATCATAGAATCGTGAAGTGGTTTGGGTTGGAAGGAACTTAAAAATCATCAATTTCCACGGCAGGGACACCTTCCACTATCCCAGGCTGCTCCAAGCCCCATGTCCAGCCTGGCCTTGGACACTTCCAGGGATCCAGGGCCTCCCACCCTCCCAGGGAACAATTTCTTCCTAATATCCAACCCAAATTTACCTTTTTCCAGCTTAAAGCCTGTCCTTCCCTCCATCCCTTGTCCAAAGTCCCCTTCCAGCTCTTTAGGCCAAATACTGGCTGATATCTTCATTTCTATTTCTGTTCAAGAAATTGAATTAAAAACTAAGTGGTAATAAAAAGTCATTTTGTCAGAAAAACTGCTGCAGGAAGGAGTCTCCACCAAAAAAAGGTTTGAGTCAGCATAAAGAAATGAGATTTTCTAATGGGTGCAGCTCTGCAGAATAGTAACACTGAATAGAAAGCAATAAAAATCCCAAATATGGTTTAGTAATTATTAAATCATGCTATTCATAAGGAGAATATGGAGAAACTCAGTTTTACAGCAGTGAGGTCAGTCTGTAACTGCAAATTCAGGCTGGGGTGTTCAGTGACTTCCACTAAAAAAAATTCTCTTATTTTATTACCTGCTCCTAGTAACTACAATTTGAATGAGTTTTATTACTTCTTGTGACTGCTGGGTTTGCCAGCCCCATAAAGATTTAAATTGCCCTAAAATCCCCTAAGTGCACTGAGGCTCCACACTTAGTTCCTGCAGCCTGTAGGATTTGTTTCCTGAAATACTTCCAGATTTTGGCTGCAGATCCATTCCTTTATTTAGGTCTTTAGCACATCCAGACAATGTAAATTTAAATAGCTCAGCCTGTGTTGTGTGGATTATTTTGGATATTTTCTTGAGAATTTGAGAAACAAACAAGACACATTAAACAATTCATCAGGGATTTCTTTATATCAAGTGGGCTAAGACAAATTTTTATATTTTTAATTATCAGCACAGTTTTGCACTGAAATAATTTGTTTTATCTTGTCATGATTTGTTACTTACCCCTGGCACTGTAAATTGATTTAGCTGTAAAGCCTAGTTATTTTTGTTGAGAGAAGTAAATAATTATGGAAAAAAATAAGAAATATTAAATTTTGTTTTAACTGATTTCTCTAGAAAGGATAAGAATTTGGGTTAGAAAAAGCCTGATAGAGAATCCAGTAGGTGTTAAGCAAAATAATCTCTATTATAGGAAAAAATTCCTTCCTGTGAGGGTGGGCAGGCTCCTGCTGAGTGGGAAAGGAGAAGGAGGGAAAGGTGGTGTCCATGTGAACTCCAGAATGCAGAGGTGCTCCAAAGGTGGCTGTGCCTGGAAACCTTCAAACCCTCTTTGTCAATTCACACCTCAAACTCCAAACTGCTGCAATTTGTTATTTCTCCTTTTTTTGGGGGGTGGGGAAATGATTTTAGCAGTGCAGCCCAGTCAGGATTAGGGATAATTTCAGTACAGAAGCTGTTCTTTAGGAAGTTTATAGAAGCTGTGGTAAGTTTTAATAAATTCTTAAAATTCCTCAGAGCATCTTTGGAAGTCACCTGCAGGTCCTGGTGCTTCTGTGATGACCTTTCAGTGGGGAATGCAGTTTATTTCCATAAATTCACTGATATTTCAGCCTCCACTCAGGTGAATCCATCTTCTCCTGTGCCTCAGCTGCATCAGATAATTCCATTATTCCACGAGTTTCTCCTGTTCTGGAATAGTCACAGCAGCAGCAGCTCCCTATTTCCAATCTGAGAAATCACATTGTGGGTAGATTGTGTGAGGGAAAAGCAGGAAATGAGCGTGGAACCACATCAGGGTTTGCATTAAATATCTGTTGTAGATTATTGCTGCTAATTAACCAGGAGGGGTTAATTGGAGAGGTTAAGCAGCCAAGAACTTGTTACAGCTGATTGAGAGGGAAGGACAGGACCCATCTTCTGGGAGGGGCCTGAGCTGCTGAAATAATTCATTTTTCTGTGTGACTCTTGTTTTAACAGATGTTTTACAGTAAATATTCCAGGTGTGTTGTGATGGGATTGCTGTTCAATGCTCCAAAATGCATTTCCATAGAATCCAAGAGTGGTTTGGTGTGGAAACCATCCCACCCCACCCCTGTCCTGGCAGGGACACCTTCCCCTGTCCCAGGCTGCTCCAAACCCCAGTGTCCAGCCTGGCCTGGGACACTGCCAGGGATCCAGGGGCAGCCACAGCTGCTCTGGGAAACCTTCAGCCCTCACAGGGAAGAATTCCCAATTCCCAATCTCCCATCCATCCCTGCCCTCTGGCAGTGAAGCCATTCCCTGTGTCCTGTCCCTCCATCCCTTGTCCTCAGTCCCTCTCCAGCTCTCCTGAAGCCCCATTAAGCTCTGGAATTGGCTCTGAGCTCTGCCCTGGATCCTTCTCCTCTCCAGGTGAGCACCCCCAGCTCTCCCAGCTGTGTTTTCCTGGTTTATTCTGCCCACTTAAGGGGATCTCCTATGTGCTGGAGTATTGTAACCCAATACCAAAAGGTATAAGGAATGTTTAAAGCCTTCCCCCCTGTCCCATTGGCAGAAAGCCAGATTCCCCTCCCTGACCCCTTTCCTAGAAAAGACCATTATCTGAGATCCTCCTCCTCTTTTGCCCTGGGACCACCATGAAATAAACTGCAAACTGTAAGAAAGCCAAGGAGCCTCTTTTGCTCCTTTGTTCTCTCCTATGCAGTGCCTAGCTCTTCTTAGGGCCCAACACAGTAAATAGCTGGGAAGGAGCTGCAGCACTGCTGCGCTGGGGTTCTTTGCTGTGCCCCCTGGATGAAACCCGTGCTGTTCCTAGGTACGACCACATCCTGAAGTGGGAGCTGTTCCAGCTGGGTGACCTGGACACGTACCAGGGGATGCTGAAGCTGCTGTTCATGAAGGAGCTGGAGCGCATCGTGAAGCTGTACGAGGCGTTCCGGCAGGCGCTGCTGGCGGAGCTGGAGCAGCGGCAGCAGCGGCAGCAGTGGTACGCGCAGCACGCCAACTACTGAGGCAGCTGACTTCTGTTCATGTTGCACCTTTGTTATTATCCTCTTGAGTATTTTTCTACATGTATTATGTGTTGTTTATAAAAAGAGGAAAGTGTTTGTTAATTTGTTAATTTTTCCCCCCCCCCGTGCCGGGAGTAGTTTTGTTATCCTGAGAAAGCAGCAGTTCCACATCACTCCCCTGGTCCTTGATCTCTTTCCTGCCAGTCAGCTGCAGTATTAAAAGCTGGCTCTGTGGTTTTTTACTGTCATGTCCTGCCTTCCAAACGTTGTCCCAGTCCAGATGCCTCGTTCAGGGTGTTTCTTTCCCTGGGGATTTGGGATCCCTCTCCTGAGAGAGCTCTGCTCTTTGTTTACAGCTTTAATGTACAGAACCAGCCCCGGGCCTGTTCACCCACACCAGGAGCTGATCTCACCCTTCAGAACCGAGTGCTTCACACAAGTGAAGCCTGAGTTGCCTTATTTTTTACTTTAGCTCATTAGTACTCCAGATTTACTCCTCGTTTTCACACAGATTACTCAGAGGGGAAACACTTGTACCTTCCTAAAGACCAAGATCTCTAAGCAGAGTGGTTTTGATCCTGCATTTCCCAGAACCTGACCCGCTCCAGTGGAAAAGCAGTAGCATTGCTGACCCACTGTGCCACCCCACGGGCAAAATCAGGGATGTAACAGCAATTACTGGTTTTTTTAATGAGCTTTTTGTCTTAAAGCTCCTCACTTGTGGAAAATTTTTGATTGTCCAGTTACCCTCTCCAATAATTTCATTTGGTTCATTAATTGTCCTGGTATGTTATTTATGGGTTCTTTTCAGTGCAATAAACACTGCAGACAAAAAAGGACATTTCTTGTAAATCCTATGAATTCAATAAAAATCATTTTGTTCGATGAACGAAGGGTTTGTGTGAGTGATTTGTGGCCTTTTAGAACATCAAATAAACCCTTAGCAGCAGGAAGGGCCCCATGGGCTTGAGATGATCAAAGCTCTTGGTCCAACCCTCAAAACTCTAGAATCCCAAATCAAACCAAACGTAAAAAACCCCAGAGGAGAAGCTCTTGCCTAGATAATAAATAACTTTTCCCTGTAGAACCAACTTCTTAGGAACCAAAAGCAAACTTTAATAGTCCTGACAATAAAAGAATAGAACTGTACCACACATCCTATGCACTATCATGGATAAATATGTACAGAAATACAGTGAAACTTCCTCCAGCACAGCTACAAAGTGACACTTTGTGCAGACAAACAGCACCGTTCACAGACCACAGCAGAAGTGCCCTTACAGTGTCTGATAAAGCAAGTTAATACATTTTAATTATGTTTATGTCATTGAACAGTTAAACGAAGGAAAAAAACGTGGTTACATGTTATAACTTCTTCAAGTACCTGAAACAAATTGGCTTTTGGATAAGCTTCGGCCTTTTTAGTCGTGGTATCACGTAATGATCGTTTCCTCGGTGGTGACTAATTAAGGGGAAATAAGGCTTCGTAAAGGAGCCGGGAGTCGCTGGCAATGCCGAACCAAAGCTCTGGGCGCGGCGGTGCCGCGGGTACAGGGATCGCCGGGCGCGGATTCCTAGAGCTTCTTCCTGTCGGGGGCCGGGGCGGGCTCGGCGCGCGGCGCGGGGAACGCCTGCTGGTACAGGTGTCTGTGCGTGGCGGCCGCGCTGTACAGCTTGTACAAGGCCTGCGGGGAGACGCGCGGTCACTGCAGCCCTTCCCCGCCGCGAATCCTCGCTCCCGGGAATCCCAAACCCAGGGAATCTCAAAGATAGGGAATCCCCATCCCTGGGAATCTCAAACCTAAGGAATCCCAAACCCAGGGAATCCCAAACCCAGGGAATCTCAAACCTAAGGAATCCCAAACCCAGGGAATCCCCAACCCCGGAATCCCAAATCTAGGGAATCCCAAATCTAGGGAATCCCAAATCTAGGGAATCTATCTCAGGGAATCCCAAACCTAGAGAATCCCCATCCCTGGGAATCCCAAACCCAGGGAATCCCTATCCCTGAGAATCCCAAACCTAGGGAATCCCAAACCTAGGGAATCCCAAACCCACAGAATCCCCATCCCTGGGAATCCCAAACCAGGGAATCCCAAATCTAGGGAATCCCAAACCCAGGGAATCCCAAACCTAGGGAATCCTAAATCTAGGGAATCCCAAGGGAATCCCACACCTAGGGAATCCCAAACCTAAGGAATTCCCATCTCAGGGAATCCCAAACCCAGGGAATCCTAAATCTAGGGAATGCCAAACCTAGGGAATCCCCATCTCAGGGAATGCTAAACCTTAGGAAATCCCAATCTTAGGGAATCCCCATCCCTGGGAATCCCAAACCCAGGGAATCCTGATCCCTGGGAATCCCCATCCCTGGGAATCCCCATCCTCCGAATTCAGCACTGTGTGCTGCCCAGGGAGATGCTGGGGGATGAGCTGTGCCTCCTGGGCTCTGCATTCAGCTTAATCCAATATGGGGTGGTTTTTTCCCAAAAAAAACCCAAAACAATTCTAGCAGCACAGTGAGGCCTGGCCAGCATGGGGGCTCCTCTGCTGTCCCTGCCTGCACCTGCACAGTTGGTGCTCTAAAGCCATCTGGGGTTTGGGTTTGACCTCCTGGCACAGCAGGAAAATCCCCAAACAGAACTGATGGGAGGAAGATGAAAATCCCCATCACATCCTGACATTCCCCACCCAAATCTCTCTCCCACTTGGCTCCTGGAGCACAGTGCCCACACCCACACCCTTCCTCAGGAATCTGGATCCCAGCAACAGCCAGAGCCCTGGTGACTCCCATCCCCCACCAGCCCAAAGGTGCTTTTGGGGCCCAGATGCTTTTCCCAGGAGCCCAGGGCCCTGCTGGCCCCAGCAGCATGCACAGAACAAGAGCCACTTACCTCATTTGTGCTTCCCTGGGAGAGCATTGCCAAGGGGGAGACAGAAAAAGAAACAGCTCTGTGTATCTCAGTGTCCATGGAGCTCATCCCTGGGGGGCTCATCCCAAGCTGCTCCCCTCTTGCAGGACCCTCCCAGCTCATCCATCCCTCCTGCACCTGCTCCCACTGCCATGGCACAGAGCTGCTCGTGGTGGGCAGAGCCACCCAGCCCAGCAGCTCCCCTCTGCCACAAATCCTTCCTGGGAGAACTTTCCCTCTGCTTGGAAAGCCACAGCATGCCAGGAACAGCTCCAAGCACTTTACCCTCTTTATTTTCTCCCAGCTGGACATGTTGCAAGTGGGCAGCACCTCTGGCTTCCTGTGTCCTGTTCTTGCTGAACTCCCACTGCTTCTGCACTGGGATGGGTTTAAATACTCCAGCACATCCCAAAGGCTCCTGGGAATTGTCCCTGGGCAAAGAGCCACTGCAGGGGGCTGTGCTGGGGGTGCTCAGGTGCTGGGGTCAGAGCAGCCAGGATGAACCCACCTGGGGCACTTCCCTGCTGAGCAGCACCACTGCCCAGCTCTGAACAAAGGAACACCAGCAAACGCTGCCTTTATTTCCCCCAAAGCTGCATGGGCAGCACAGGAAGCAGGGAAATGTGCTTGCTCTCCATGAAAACCTCACTGGTGCAGGAAAAGCAGGGAAGGAGAAGGGCCCTTCCTGCCAGAACCCAGAGCTGGGATGGCTGCTGAGGGATGAGCTTGTGCAGCTCTGCTGTGGGAAGAGCAGGGGGGCACTGCAGCCTTTGGCTCTCTGGGCACATGGACTGCACCCCTGGATGGGTGCAGGCCTCAGGGGGAGTCTCTGGGCTGGGCTTTCCCTTTTCTGCAGTGGGAAATCAGGGTCTGGTGATAAACAGGCAGAGCCAGGATCTGGCCTTGACCTCTGGCAGAGCTGGGAGAGCCAAAATCCTGCCCTGGAGCAGAGGAGAGCAATGGCTGCTCCTCTTTAACAGCCACAGCCAGGCACACAGCAAGCACACAAACCAGGATCCTGCCCAGGGGATCCCTGCAGAGCTGCCCATCCCCACGGGGCTCCACAAACCACATCTGCTGAGGGGCAAGACAAGAACCAGGCAGAACAAAGGAGCTTGCTGGGAGTTTTCTCAGATTGTTTTCCACACTGGACAGGAACTGGAGGCTCAGGGACACAGCTCCAGCCTTGCTCACCTCCCCAGTACAACAAACTCCACAAACAATTCCTCTGCCCCTCCTCTCCCCATCTGTAAGTTCTAAGGAATGGATTAAAACTTCAATTAAAACTGTAAAGGTGTCCTTGCACTGATCACAGCACAAGCAGCTGGATCTAACAACCCTAAACCCCAAAACCATCTCAAAGAGGCACAAAACCCCCCCAGAAAACTCAACACTTAACCACCACGGGGGTGAAAAAAAGCTATTTTTCACGTGCTGCTTTGAAACCAAAAACTCTTCATCCTACCTGATCCCACAAGGCTGCAGCCACTTGATCTATTACAGCTCCCAGTTCTCTGTACTCCCCAGAGTATCTGATATAAGCCCAGGTGCAGAGTGTGATCAGGGTCAAGCCCAGGACCATGTTGCACAGGCTGGCTACGATGTCCAAGCCCACGAAGCCGGTGACGCCGGCCAGCACGTAGGTGATGAAGATGACGACGAAGAGCGTGGCCGGGGTGCGGGCGGCGTGGAAGATGTTCTTGCTGTCGTTGTGCTTGATGTACTGGATGTAGAGCTCATCAATCTCAGCCTCCAGCTGCTGCAGGTATTTCCTGCTGAACTCCTCCCCTCCCATCTTCTTGACGCCGCGGAAAAGCCGCACGGCCTCGTCCCGCAGCTCGGCGTGCTTGGCCTGCAGGTCGCTGGGGGCCAGGAAGGGTTTGTCCCCTCCACACACCTGGGGGGCACAGGGGGAGATGGTGGAGGGGGATTGCTGAGATGGGGAAATCACTGGGAGATCACTGCTGACATGGGGAGATCACTGCTGACAATGAGAGATCATCCCTGACATGGGGAGATCATCCCTGACATGGGGAGATCATCCCTGACACAAGGAAATCACTGATGACATGGGGAGATCATCCCTGACATGGGGAGATCATCCCTGACATTGGGAGATCACTGCTGACATGGGGAGATCACTGCTGACATGGGGAGATCATCCCTGACATGGGGAGATCATCTCTGACATGGGGAGATCATCCCTGACATTGGGGAGATCACTGCTGACATGGGGAGATCATCTCTGACATGGGGAGATCATCCCTGACATTGGGAGATCACTGCTGACATGGGGAAATCACTGCTGACATGGGGAGATCATCCCTGACATGGGGAGATCATCTCTGACATGGGGAGATCATCCCTGACATTGGGAGATCACTGCTGACATGGGGAGATCACTGCTGACAATGAGAGATCATCCCTGACATGGGGAGATCATCCCTGACATTGGGAGATCACTGCTGACATGGGGAGATCACTGCTGACATGGGGAGATCATCTCTGACATGGGGAGATCATCCCTGACATTGGGAGATCACTGCTGACATGGGGAAATCACTGCTGACATTGGGAGATCACTGCTGACATTGGGAGATCACTGCTGACATGGGGGATCACTGCTGACAATGAGAGATCATCCCTGAGATGGGGAGATCACTGCTGACATGGGGAGATCATCCCTGACATAGAGAAATCACTGCTGACATGGGGAGATCACTGCTGACATAGGGAAATCATCCTTGAAATGGGGAAATCATCCCTGACATGGTGAAATCATCCCTGACATGGGGAAATCATGCCTGACATGGAGAGATCACTGCTGACACAGGGAAATCACTGCTGACATGGGGAAATCATCCCTGAAATGTCACTGCTGACACAGGGAAATCATCCCTGAAATGGCTCTGCTGACAAGGGGAAATCACTGCTGACATGGGGAAACCATCCCTGAAATGGGGAAATCAGTTCTGACATGGGGAGATCATCCCTGACACGAGGAAATCACTGCTGACACAGGGAAATCATCCTTGACATGGGAAAATCATTCCTGACATGGGGAGATCATCCCTGACACAGGGAGATCATTCCTGAAAGGTCACTCCTGACACAGGGAAATCACTCCTGACATGGGGAAATCACTGCTGAAACACAGAAATCATTCCTGAAAGGGCACTCCTGACACAGGGAAATCATTGCTGACATGAGGAAATCACTGCTGACATGGGGAAATCATTCCTGAAAGGGCACTCCTGACACAGGGAAATCACTCCTGACATAGGGAAATCATCCCTGAAATGTCCTTCTGAAACATCACTCCTGACAAAGAGAAATCACTCTTGATACAGAGAAATCACTCTGGAAATGTCACTCCTGACACAGGGAAATCATTCCTGAAAGTAGGATATCATCCCTGAAAGAGCACTCCTAAAACAGTGATACCATCCCTGACACAGGAAATCACTTCTGAAAGGGCATTCATGAAACAGTGAAATCACCCCTGACACAGTGAAATCATTCCTGAAATGTGACTCCTGAAACAATGACATCACTCCTGATATGGCACTGCTGAAATGTCACTCCTGACATGGTGACATCACTCCTGACACAAGGAAATCACTCCTGCAGTGTCACTCCCTGACACAGGGAAATCTGAAATTAGGGTTAGGGGTTAGGGTTTGGGAAGGAGTTCCTGCCTGTGAGGGTGGGCAGGCCTGGCACAGGTGCCCAGAGCAGCTGTGGCTGCCCCTGGATCCCTGCAAGTGTTCCAGGCCAGGCTGGACAGGGCTTGGATCAGTCTGGGACAGTGGAAGGTGACTCTGATATGGCAGGGGGTGGCACTGGATGATTTTTAAATCCCTTCCAACCCAAACCATTCAGGAATTCCATGAAATCTATGGCAGGACGCAAAAAGGGACAGGAAGGGACACAGCACCACCCACCTCTTCCATCCTCTTGCTGTAGGTGTCTTTGGCAGTGGCAACTGCTGCTAAATTGTTGGCTTCTGCTGTGGCCTGGAAGGGCAAAAGGGACACAAAATTTAAGTGCAGGAGGACAGGGTTAAGTTGTGCAAGTGGACAGGACATGTGTGTGGCACCCAGGATTAGCCAAGGGGCTCTCCTAGCCTCCAACCAATCCCAAATAAGCTCATCCCATATTTACACATCCAAAAGCTTCCATGAAGAGGGGATTCCTACAAACCAGAGCTATGAAAACTTTGGCTTCAGCTGTGGGAACCAGCAAGGAAAGAGATAAAAGGCTCATCCACAAGTAAACAGCTCCAGCTGCAACCCCCAGCAGCCAATTCCCATGTGTCACCTCCCCTGTGTGTGTGGCCCCAAGGATGTCATTCACCTGCAGGGAATCATTCCAGCTGAGCTGGCTGCTGCTGTGTGCAGCCAGCAATTCCCCACAGTCCAGCCCAGGTGTGATTCCTCAGCTTTGTCAGGCTCCTGATGCCAAATGCTCCCCAAAGTGCTGCTCCTTGGGTGGCTCCACTGAGGCATTTGGAATGAAGTCACAGCAGACCCACTGTGCTGGACACCTGCCAATTCCTGGGAATTAATGACAATTCCAGGGCAGGAATTCCCACAGCTCCCACTCACCTGCAGCATTGACTTGGGGTGTGGCAACTCCTCCCCTTGGTAGATCTTTATGTAGGCCTGGAAAAGAGCAGGGAAAAGGGAATTGTGTGGAATGCAGCACTCAGGAGCAACACCAACCACCCCCACCCAGCTCCAGCCAGGATTTAGAAGCAGGGGAGGATGTTCCAGCACAAGATGGCTTTGGTCAGAAAATGCCACTCCTTGGGTGGCCTGGGTCAGTCACTGGAGGCTCCACTCACTGCCAGCATCCCTCCCAAAGGATCTGCACCTACCTCTGTCCTTTCCCTGAAGGAGAAGGAGCCAAGGTAGCCCTGGAGAGTAGGTGGGGAGAATTACTCACCAATGTCTCGCAGGGAAATGTCCCAGTAGCCATGACAACAAAAATAAGCTTTTTCCAAAGGCAATTGGAACACAGCCTTCACTTTTCCCCCCCTCAAGCCCTCAATTCTCCAGGGAAGGAAAACAGCTCCTCCCACTTTCTGGGCTCGCTGTGTGGTCAGATACACGACCATGAGGTGTTTGCCCTCTGCTGCAGTGAATCAGGGACTGTCAGTGCTGCCCCTTTAGCTACAGCACAATTCCACAGAGGAATAAATCCACTTTTTCTTAAATAATTACCTTAAAATACTCCACAAGGCCTCGACAGGTGATGTGGTTTCCATTGATCTCCTTAACATCCAGGTTTTCAGGACTAAGAAGCCAAGGAATCAAAATCTTTAAGTTCTTGATGAACTCATCATCTATTTCTGGAAAAAAAAAAGTAAAAAGAGGCATCACAGAGTGCCAGAATAGTCAGGGGTGGAAGGGACATTAAATGTCCATCATGTTCCCTGCCATGGAAGGTTCTTCCCCCAGAGGGTGGGAGGAGCAGGCTCCACAGGAATGGTCACAGCCCCAAGGCTGCCCAGAGCTCCAGGAGGACTGGGATAAAGCTCTCAGGGATGCACAGGGTGGGATTTCTGGTGTTTCCATGAAACTGAACTGTATAGGACTGAAGGCAGAAAAAACCAATGCAACAGGCAGGAATTTGGAAGGTACAGAGAGCAGGGAAGATCCTCCACACTTCTTCCATCAGAGCATAAAAAGATGAGTACAGCTCTGAGGCAACAAGAAAATTGTGCAAATTGTGTCAAGAAGCTGCTGACAGCTCCTGTCTGCACACAGCACTTGTTCCATACTCCTCAGCACCCGAGGTTAAAGGGGGAGCTCCAGGGATCAGCTCAGTTTCCACCAGCACATCTCCCTCCTGCTCAGTGTGGAATTTGCCAGGAGAGCAAGTCTGAGCCAGACCAAACCAGGCAAAAACTCACATCTTTCCCTGCTAATTTATTTTAAGTAGTTAATGGTCCATTTTATTGCTAAGATTGCAGCAGCCTGGAACCAGCCATGCTGGTGAGGAGTTCACAACAAACACCTAAAAATATCCCCAGCACGTGGCTCCTTTCAGGGTGGAGAATCTCACCACAGCTCTTCTCTCCTTCTCCCTTTTTTTTTAACCTGCTGAACCAAGCCTGCCCTGCAGGGAAACCACCAATCAGATAAATCAGGCAGATTAAATATCCCCTGGAAAGCTTTTCAAAGTGAAATAACATTCTGAGAGCTTGTGGAACCAGCCTTCCACCCACCACAAGCACCAGCCTTGCAGCAGCCAGGCTCTGCCTGTGCACTTGAGGCACAGGAATTTACTGCAGGCTTAACACCCCATCCATAAACATCCAGTCTCATCCCTGCCCTTCCCAGTTTTCCTATCAGTATCCTGGGTACTGCAGCAGCTCTCAGCCTTGTCAGCCTCCCACAGCTCTTCTCCCTCCACATGTCTGCTGCACTGGGAAGAAGCAGATGGAGGTGTGAACATCACTGGGAGGAGGATCCAACTCCTCTCCCAGAAGTTTTTTCATGGAAGATACTCATGGGGGTTTCAGAAACCAGAGCTTTGCCTTTGTACCTTTGAGTTTTCCATCAAAATTGGGGTTGGTGGCGACTTTGAGGCCGGGGTGAGGTAAGAGGAAGCAGGAGATTTTGGTGAAGCAGGAATGGATGTGCTTCCTGACATTCTGCAGCTCCTCGTGCTGATTGCCAGACACCTGTGGAGACAATGAATCACAGAATATCCTGAGTTGGAGGTGCCCACAAAGATCATGGAGTCCAGATCCTGCTCCTGCACAGACACCCCAGCAATCCCACCCTGGGTATCCCTGGTGTCCAAACACTCCTGGAGCTCTGGCAGCCTCGGGAATGGCACCAGCACCCTCTGGGGGAAGAACCTTTCCTGAACTCCAACCCAAACCTCCCCTGGCACAGCTCCAGCAGGTCCCTCAGGTTCTGTCAGTGATCACCAGAGAGAAGAGCTGGGTGCTGCCCATGTATAACTCAGTTTGGAGCAGCAAGTTTCCTTCTGAGTGGAATACTGGGATAAAGCTGGCAGGAGCACAGGACACTCCACACTATGGCTGCTTATAGTGGGGGAAAGGAACACAGAAGATTCCATGGGCATAAGGACAAAGAGAAGGAACTGGAATATCTCTGACCACATGCCCTGGACATGTTATTATCATTTGGAAAATGCACATGTCCATGGATGACTGGAATACAAAAACATTTGGGATTTCCCACTGGGGCATTCCTTATCTCACATTTAATTAGGTCTCTCCACTACCAGATCACCCATGCATTTCCTAACTGATCCCAAGCAGCCTCTGCCCATCATTTTAATTGTACAACTCCCTAATCACTAAAGCATCATTCCCAGCCTCTTGGGAATCTGCTGACTCCCATTGCTCTCCCAGAGAGCCCCAGGGAGCTGAGCTTGGGCAGAAACCTGAGCATGGCAAGGAAATTCACCCTCCCCAAATGGCTCCTCTGTGAATTTAATACACTGTGATCACAACCAGCACTGCAGCTCACACCTGACATCCAGTGCTGAGGCCACTCAGCTGAACAGGAAAATCATGGAATCCCAGAGTGGGTTGGGTTGGAAAGGACTTTAAAGACCATCCAGTTCCACTCCCTGCCATGGGCAGGGACACTTTCATTGTTCTAGGTTGCCCCAGAACCAAGAGCAGGCAAAACATACCTTCAGCCTCTTCTCCAAAAATCTTGCACCACCATCAGATCCATAGGAAAATTCATAAGGGAAGCTCCAGTCACGAACAAGGAATATAAGGGACTGGAAAGACACAACAGTGGGGTCAGTGACCTGCACCCTCTGCACCCTCACCCTCATTTCACACCACACCAAAACCTGGCTCTGAGTCTTTCCCCAGCTCCAGCAGCATCTCCCACCTTTCCTGGTGGAAATAAGAGGTCCCCTGTGTGCAGGGACTGAGATTACTGTCCCACAAGGAATAGAGGGAGCATCCCCCAAAATGCTGCACCAGGTTGAGTCCCTGGCTGGGAGAACAACATCAATCATCTGAACTGCCCAAGAAAAGGGATTGTTGCTAACCAGGACAAAAGGCAGCAAGCTCCCTAATTCCAGCCACATTTAGTTCCATCCTATGGGAATTCTACAGGCTCATTTTTTCACTGGGCAGCCTTCCAGACAGACTTTTAATGAGAAGCAGATGCAGAGGAATGAGGGTGAATAAGAAATCATTGGCTTTTGTAATCTTTATTGAGGCATTCAAAGTTCCTGGGCAATAAATAAATAAATACCAGAAGGGTCAAGTTTGAATCTTTGAAAAAAAAAAAAATGTTTTCAGAAAAAAATCAGGTCTCCACTGCCTCATCTGTACAAGGCACCAACATCCATGTAGGAAATAAAGGGTTTGGAGGGGGAAGTCCTGAATGCCAAAGCCCAGGAGGATCTGGCAGAGGTGCCAGGACTCCTCTCATGCACATGGATAAGCAGGTCAGCAAGTGGAACCCATTTCACTGGAATTTCCCTAAAATTTATCTATGTTTAGAACAAAAATCTAATGGAGGGAGGGGAAATATTCCTGCTATTTCTCTTCTACAAAACGTCAGAAAAAGTTGAAAAAAAGGAGAGAACAGTGAGCTGGCCTTTCTGAACTGCAGGAGAAGCCACAGTGGCTGCACCCAGTGAGCTGGTACAGGACATGCTGTTCTCAAACACCATGAGATGCTTTAGACACATGTCCATGTTTAAGACTTTTCCACAAAGTCATTATGCATGCCTTGAATTGGGAATTATTATTTCTTTTCTGAAGTAAAATTGTTCCAGACAGGCTGTGCTTACCATTGCATTTGTGAAGGCCCCACACTCAGAGCCAGCCCCTGGTGAGGGCTCCTCAGAGCAAGGAGAGGAGGGACACAAAGGGAAAGGACAATTTTCCACTGCCAAGTCTCACTTCTCTTGCAGCAGGACCAATGTCACTGCAGTTTATTCACCAGCACACCTGGAGAATCCCAGGATGGTTTGGGTTGGAAGGGACATTAAATCCCATCTAGTGTCACCCTGCCATGGCAGGGACACCTCCCACTGTCCCAGGGTGTTCCAACCCCATCCAACCTGGCCTTGGGATCCAGGGGCAGCCACAGCTGCTCTGGGAAAACTCTGCCAGGGCCTCCCCACCCTCACTTTTCCTTTCTAAGCAACACTCTTACATTTAAAAACATGTTCTGCAGGAACCAGCCCATGCTGGATGTGGACAGGAGATAATTCCTCACCTGGCCACAGCACCACTGACCCTGCTGCCACATCTGTCACACCCACAAGGGCTCCCAGCATCGTTTGATAATTTTCCCCTGATCATTAATGAATATGACATTGAATCAGAGAGAGCCTGGGGGAATCCCAAGGAAACACTTCTGAAGGATGATGATTCCCTGGTACAATTAGTTCAGCGTGCTCTGGCATCTATCAGTTAATGAGTTTTTAATCCATTAACAATGGATTAAACCAGACAAGGCTGACTTCATTTGCTTTTAATCAGCATCCTGGAGAGATAAGGCTGACAGAAGGCAAGGGATCATGGTGAGAGTTACCTTTATCAACCCAACTCCTGGTCCCCAAAAATGGATAATGGGATTGTTTGACAAGACTCACCATCCACAAACTGTGACTCCACAGCAATTACAGTGTTTGGGAAAATCTGAGTCTATTATCCAGCCCTAATGATTTAAGCATGTTTAAGTTTCCCCTCACTCATGGAGTAGGAAGTATCTCAGTTTCACTGGAATATTTGGCTACATTATCCCCACAGATCTGAAATAAGCAGCAGGAATATTTATTTAATGTCTGGCTTTTTGCTGTACCATGTTACAATGTTCTTTAAGCTCTTGCCTGCCATGTATTTTTACTATATACATTTGTAGTTTTACCATTTATCAGCCTCCTGCCCATGGCAAAATCCAATACACCTTAAAAATCTCAATTTGTCCATTCTTAGTATTTTTTAACCTTTTAATTTTATTTCCATTTCCTGACCATAGACACCCTTAGTCCATCCAGGACAACAACTCTCTTTTTATGTGGGAAAGCAAATATAAAATAGCTGTAACTCATTCCCAATTACTCTTAGGATTTTTACAGCATGCTTTATTCTTTACTTTAGGTTTTTTTACTTTAGGAAGTTCACAAACCCTCATCCAACCTAATCAAAACACTCCTGTGTCATTAAAAACAGGAACCAACCTCACCTACTGTGAATGCCCAATGCTCTCCCTTTTTTTTTAACACCAGCTTTTCCCAGGTTGGGGAGCAGAAGGATGAGCAGATGTCCCTTATTTGAAATTAAAACCCCACTTACAGCGAGTTTTCCCACAGCTCTGCTAATCCTTATCCTTTCCTTTTGCCAGGAGCAGGGATTCCCAGGGCTGGTGAGTTCAAACCTCTCAGAACAAAGACTGGGCAGAGTTCCTGACTACAGTGACAAACCTGCTGCAAAACCAGCTGCTGGCAGGACAGGGCAGAGCTCTTGGGCTGGGCAAGGGTTCAGAGAGGAAAGAAGGAGGGATGTTGGATGTGTTTGGAAAGAAGGAGGCACAAAGCCCTTCCTTGGAGCAGCTGAGCCAATTCCATCTCTGTCAGTCCCACAAACCTGGGAGTTTGAGCTTTCTGTGCTGCCACTGACCCCCTGGAGAACACTGCTTTTGACCTGAGGCCTTGGAGAAAGCTTCCAAATTTGAGTGATGGAGTTAAAATCACAGGTATATAGTGAAATAAAAGTGTGTGCTTTCACATGGTAAAAGGTTTTAAATTTGAGATTTTATAGTATATAACATATATGGGACAAGATGGAGGATTTTGAGTAGTGTCTCAGTGTTCCATCTTCCTTCTTCATAAGTTCCAAATAATAATTTCTCATTAGTCAGTCAGTGTCACACTGAGAAGCACGAGAAATTAATTATTACATTAAAAATTAATATAGATATTAATTCTCTATTAGACTATCTAGCTTTAAGAAACCTTACAGCAACTAAATCTTCCTCCATTTTCCCTCATTTCTAGCAAGTAGCTAGAAGTGCTGCTGAAGACTCTATACTTTTTAATAAAATGTAATAAACAACCAAGCCTGAACACAAGACAATCCATTTCCTTCGTGTATTTTTTAATCCTAGCTCTGAGTGAAAGCAAAAAAAAACTGAAACAAACCACTAATTAAGTGGTGCAAACTGCCATCACTATTACACGTCCTCCCATCCTGCAAACTGCAGTGACACCTGGTGGTGAAGCCAAAGGAGCTGGTCAGGAGCTCTGGACTCACCTGGAAAGGCTTCTGGAATGTCTCCTCCATGGCCAGCCTGCCATACTCGGTGAAAAGCTGCAAGGAGAAGGGAAAAACAGGATGAGTTTGTCACTGCAGGCACTGTGGGACCCTGAGCTCTGCTGGCTGTGACAGGGACAGGACCCAGGGAACGGCTGGAGCTGAGCCAGGGAGGTTTGGGTGGAAACCAGGGAAAGGTTCTTCCCCCAGAGGGTGCCCAGGGAATGGTGACATTCCTGAGGCTGCCAGAGCTCCAGGAGATGTCCAGAGTGGGATTGTTGGGGGTCTGTGCAGGGCCAGGAGCTGGATCCCACAATCCCTGTGGCTCCTGGAGGGAATTCTGTGATTCTCTGAAGCAGTAAGGGACATTTATGACTGGGGGCTACCAGCACACAACACAAAGTGGCTCAGGGCTCCCAGCTCCCATCCCAGAGGCACAGGGAGCTGTTATGGAACCATCACCCTGCTGAGCTCTCATGTCAGAGATCCCAGCCTGGAGCTTTTGGCTGCCAAATCTCTGGAAAATGGCTCAGATCAGCTGCTTGCTGCTGGTTTCATACCAAGCAGAAACTTCTCGTGCTCCAGGGGGCTGCTGGAGCCCTGCTCCCTCTAAACACTCCAGGAAGGAGAGGAAATGAATTCAGAAAGAAGTACTTTCCCTGCACACCCCTGCTGTGCAAAGACTCTAAAATCAGCCTAGCAGCAAGACTTGAAGACTCTCCAGTCTCTCTGCACTCTAATTTCTAACTGAAGGCACAATAATGTGTTTCACAGATGCCTAAAAATGGGTCAACTTGTTAAACAGTCATGGCTTAAAATCCAAACTGAAAGATCAGAGCTGCACTGAATAAATTCAGTGTTAAAGAAGTGTTATTGTTAATAATATTTATGGACTGAGATAATTCAGAAGTCTTCAAATGCTGATTTTTTCAGCTGGACTTTTGCTTTTCTTTCCTTTCCTTAAGCTCCTGGAAAAACCTACCTAATTAATCAAGCAATCAATCAGCTGAACAGAAGAGAAAGCAGGAGATAATTCTAGGAAATGGGCAGGACACCTGTGCCACAAAAATCCCATTAGCTGCTTGTCTCCAACAGTCAGGGCTGGAATCACCCTTAGAGGGTCACCTGTACCACATGGCAACATCCAGGCTGATAATTCACTATTACAGAATAAAATCCCAGCAGGGTTTGGGTTGGAGGGACCTGAAATCCCACTCAGTTCCAACCCCTGTCATGAGCAGGGACACCTTCCACTATCCAAGGCTACTTCAACTCTCGTCTTGGACACTTCCAGAGATGAGGCAGCCACAGCCTCTCTGGGAAACCTATGCCAGGGCCTCACAGGCAGAAATTCTTTTTCAATATTCCATCTAACCCTGCCCTCCAGCAGTGGAAGCCATTCCTCATGGTCCTGTCCCTTGTAAATAGCCATAATTAGGTTACCCCAAAGCTTCTCTTACCTGCAAGTGCTGCAGATCATCCTCCTGCACATTCTGGGACAAGTTATAAACCTGCATTTAAATAAAAAACCAACTTCAGATCACTCAGAACAGCCTGTCCTTGGGGCTAACAGGTGGTTGGTGTGGCTAAAACCAACAGCATCCCCATGGGGACACAGGCAAGGTCCCAGCTGGTAGAAATGGTAGGAAGGGAAGCCCTGACAGGCTCCTGGGGACTGAACTCCTCCAGCCCAGAGGTTTCTTACCTGGATGGAGCTGATCATGGTGCTGAGGGCAAACACAGTGGCTGAGTCCCTCAGGGTGGACTGGCTGTCAAAGGTGCCCTGTGTGTCCATCAGCAGCACTGCAACCTGTGAGGCACAAAGCTGCTGTCAACACTGACACCCAGGCAAAGCCACCCTCGTGTGCCACAGGGGAATGACAGCTGAGTTACTGTGCTGGGCTCTCACTGCTTCTGCCTCAGCCTCTTCACTGGTGGGGGACAAAGGAAAAGCTCATCCCCAGCCACTCCTGGCAGCAGGGTGACTCCAGCAGGCAGCAAAATAATGTTCTGTGAGGGAACTGCTCTGCTCCTCAGACAGCTGCTGACAGTGCAGAGGAGGCTCTGCCTGAGTCTGCACCAAAAAGCAAACACAAATTGCACCTCCCAAACCCAAACACACTCAGCCAGCATTAGAATCACACCCTGAATGACTCAGTGTCACTTGGGTGCCATGCTCTGCATTGAAGTGCAGATAAATACAAAAATTCCTGGCTATCAGCTGAATTTGCAGGATGCTCCAAATCCACTGTGACAACTCTGAATGAAGAAATTTTCACTTTACAACTCCTGCTCTAGAAAACTAGTTTGCAAGGACATGAGATTCAAGATTTCTGGGAATAGTACAGAAATAAACACTGGGATGCCCAGAGTTGAGGGACACTTAGAGAACAGATCAGGGACACTTGGACATCACATCACCTCACTCTGTTAAACCCATCCATGCTAAAACATGGTATTGAAAACCTCCCCTAAACTTACACAGCCACCCAAAACAAGGCAGGAGAGTCTCAAAAGCTGGAAGAGGAAAATGAGCTGGCAGTGACAGACACACACACACCTTGGTGCCATCGGGCTTGTCCACCAGGAAAACCTCGCTCCAGATCTGAATGCCGGTCGTCTCCCGCTCGGAGCCGCCCCTCCAGGAGAAACCAGTCAGGGGCTCGTTGTAGTCCCCAACCCAGTCCACTGCTTCCTGCAGGCAGGAACAGAAGGGGGTGGCAAAAAGGGTAAGAGGTTAAGAACCCCATAAGGGAGGTTTTTCCTTCCTTTTACTGTTAAGGTATCTCAAATCCTGGGGTCAGTTTTGGGCTCCTCACAAGACACTGAGGGGCTGGAGTGTGTCCAGGGAAGGGAATGGAGATGGGGAAGGGGCTGGAGCACCAGGAAAGGCTGAGGGAGCTGGGAAAAGGGGTCAACCTGGAGGAAAGGAGGCTCAGGGGGCCCTTGTGGCTCTGCACAACTCCCTGACAGGAGGGGGTAGCCTCCCAGGCGGCTCCCAGGGAATAAGCAGCAGAAAAAGAGGAAACAATCTGAAGTTCCACCAGTGAAGGTTTGGGTTGAATATTAGGAAAGTTTTTTTCACTGAAAGGGTGGTCACACATTGAACAGGCTGCCCTGGGCAGTGGTGGAGTCCCCATCCATGGAAGTGTTCAAAAGACACAGATGTGACACCTGAGGATATGGTTTAGTGGTGAATAAGGTCGTGCTGGGTTAGCAGCTGGATTCAATGATCTTAGAGGGATTTTCCAGCCTAAATGATTCTGTGATTCAGGGCAGCAGATGTGAACATTCCTGCTTCAAAATCAAGAGTCCACGAGAAACTTCTGCCTGGGGAAGGATCTGTTCTGTTTTATTTTGTGAAGCTCACACTCATGAGAAGCTTGAGATTCCTAAAGCACCAGCTCACCCCTGACAGCACATGGGAGCAAGGAGGAACAGCAGGTCCTGGGAAGGGCCCCTGAGCTGCACCTTACCTTGTTGTACATGTAGCGCAGCATGAAGTCCATCAGGAAGGATTTTCCTTTCCTAAAAGCTCCAGCCACGGACACAGCCACGACCTCCTTGTCCCTGACAGCCTCGGAGAGCAGGATGCGGTTCAGGGCGGCTTCGTCCAGCTCAAAGGAGTGGTCATCCTTGACAATGAGCACCTGCACTGGCCCTGCCTTCCTCACAGATTCCTCCTCCTCAGAGCTCCACTCGTAAGTCTTGTCTGCAAAACTACCTGTGGGAGCAGGGAAATGAGAGGCTGTGTTGGGTTGATGTGGCCAGAAATGTGAATTCTGTCCCCATCTGTTGAACTGGGTGGGGCAGTGACCCTGATCTCCTGGCACATATTCTCTGCTCATGGGCCAGCTTTAAACCAGCTGGGCAATCATCTTTATCTTCCCACAGCCCATCCTCCCTCCAGGAGATATCTCCTGTTCATGGCCAGTGAGTCCCAGGGCATGACTGATAAAATTCCATCATCCCACTGGGAGATGCTCCAGCCAGGGCAGGAGCCAAGCCTTTCCTACCCAGATCAAAACTGAGATTTGGGACACCAAGGCACCTTCTTTGCACTGGATTCCAGAGGAAAACCAGACCTTTCCACATCATCCCTGGAGCTTCAGAGGAAACTGCACCTTCTCCAGGAGCACTGCTCCAGCTGAACCACATCTGCCCCTGCAGGAGGATGCAGCCACCATTGAATGGGACTGCTGCCAACACCCTGCCTGACTGACGGGTGTCAGCTTGGATTCTGACTCTGGCAGGGTTTGGGATTGCTCTTTGTAATACTGCATTTCTATTTTAATTTTCCTAGTAAAGAACTGTTATTCCTAATTCCCATATCTTTGCCTGAGAGCCCCTTAATTTCAAAATTATTATAATAATTTGTAGGGAGGGGGTTTGCATTCTGCATTTCAAAGAGAAGCTCCTGCCTTTATTGGCAGACACCTGTCCTTCAAACCAGGACAGAGGGGTTTGGTTCTTTTCTCTGCACAGTGAGGAGTCAGCAACAGTGGGGCTGGACAGAGTGGTGAGAGATGCAAACACCCAAATATCCATCCCAGAACAGCATCATCCAGAGCAGATCTGCTGCACCTGGCCTCAGACATCCCAATGGAGACTCCATGGGGTTGTCTCACCCCGTGCTCCACACAAGGACAGCATTCCCTGCTGGAATCTCCCGTGGCAAAACACATCTGCTGGATTTTATCCTACATGGAAAACGGATCCCTGCAACATCCTACATAAACAGTGCCTGCCATCAACCTCCCTTAGCCCTTTCTCAGCTAGAAAAGCAAAGTCCAAGCTTCTCATCATCCCTTCTACCACATTATCCAGGGATCTGCTCTCCTCTGGACACTCCCCTCAGGTCCTTCCTGAAGGCTGGCTCAAAAATGGAAGCAGCTGAGGTGTCCAAGGATCTCACATCTCTATCAAAGGATGCTGCCTTTGTGTATCCTGTGCTACTGCTGTTCCTGTAGCAACACATTCCTGCTCCATCTGCAGCCTGAGCTGATGCTCCAAGTGCAATCTGCTGTTCCTGCCATCAGCCTCATCATCAGCATCCCCCAGGACACTCCCAGCAGGAATCAGGCCATGCAGACACAAGCCCATCCTGATAAAAGCCACTTCTCTGCTCCCAAGTGGGAAGCACACACAAAGCACAAGCCCTGCCCACTTTCCCACTTGGAAATGGCCAAGTTCCCTGTGGAGCTGCTGAGGGATCACACAGGAGGGTTTCACAGGACCTGGATGCATTTTAAGACCTGCAGCCCTGGGATTTGCAATGAGCAGGCTGGCTCCAGTAGTTTTCCTTTCCTGGTGTTTCCAAACTTTCCAGCACAGGGAAGAGATGCTGAGGGTGATTCATGTGCCAGCCAGTGAAACCTCCTTGCCAGCAGGGAAAGGAGAGTGAGATGGAAAGTTCCCCCCACATTCCAACAAAAACTTCCCAGTTTGCTGGCTGTAACTTTCCCAAGTTTTGCCTCAAGCTAAACCTCCTCAATGTCTGTTTCAGCCCCTGACCTTGGGGACCCAGTTTTGAGCTGTTTCAAAGCACAAACACTGTGTGTGCACATGCTAAAAGAGAAGTTATAAATATCAAGAGGAATAAGATTTGCCCATTCTGGGCCTCTCTCTAAAGAAGCCTCCAGCAGTAACTCCATATTTTAAATAACAGCAGCACTTTTGTGATTTCCTAAGATCCCACAAGGAAGTACAGGGATCATTAAGCCTGGTTGCCAGGGGATTTCTGGTGGCTCTTGGACATATACTATGAGCTTTCTTTGCTCACAGCTGAAAGACAAAGATCTTTTCTTTCCATTGCTTGGAGGTTTTTTAGCTAAACAAAAGTCTCAAATGCTGTGAAAAGTGAGATTCTCCACCAGACTGCAGCACTAAAATATCCCTTCGAGCACCAGCCCCTGCCTCATGTCACTGCTCAGGGGTCTTCAGAAAAAAAAAAAAAATCCTTCCCATTTCAAATCCATGAGTCAGGATGCAGGCACACATTGCCAAATGAAGGTGAATGAAACCACCTTTTCCAGCACTGAGGCATTCCCAAGGTAAGGACAGCCAGGTGCCAAAGGGCCACAGGCTCGTGTGCTCTGTGTAAGCACTGCCAAGCTGCCCATTGAAAAGGATAGGTGGTGTTCCCCAAAGCCTTGCTCAGCTCACCCAAGTGCTATTTTTATTTTCTTCTTCCAGCTGCACAGAAAGGACAGTGGAGAGATCCTTGGATAAGATGTGACTCATGGTGGGGGCAGGAAAAGATTTGTAAATCAAATTAAACTTCAATATTACTGTCTCTAACTCAGCCATGAGGGTGCAACAGCTGAGCCACCTTCCCAGAGCAGACAAACCTCACCTCCAGGCAGAGACAGAGGGAAGTGGGACCAGAACTTTGGCTGGAGCCCCTCTGCTCTGGAGCCAGGCTGGGAGAGCTGGGGGTGCTCACCTGGAGAGGAGAAGGATCCAGGCAGAGCTCAGAGCCCCTTGCAGGGCCTAAAGGGGCTCCAGGAGAGCTGGAGAGGGACTGGGGACAAGGGATGGAGGGACAGGACACAGGGAATGGCTTCACTGCCAGAGGGCAGGGATGGAGGGGATAGTGGGAATTGGGAATTCTTCCCTGTGAGGGTTGAAGGTTTCCCAGAGCAGCTGTGGCTGCCCCTGGATCCCTGGCAGTGTCCAAGGCCAGGTTGGACAGGGCTTGGAGCAGCCTGGGACAGTGGGAGGTGTCCCTGCCCATGGCAGGGATAGGATGGGATGTTTTAAAGTCCCTTCCAACCCAAACCATCCAGAGATCCCATGAATCTATGACAGGAGAGCCAGGAGACAAAAAGTGACAGGAAGGGACACACTCAGCACCATCCAGCTCTTACATCCTCTTGCTGAAATGCCACTCCTGATACAGGGAAATCTGAAATTAGGGTTAGGTATTAGGGGTTAGGGTTTGGGAATGAATTCCTGGCTGGGAGGTGGTGAGGCCCTGGCACAGGTCTCCCAAAAAAACTGTAGCTGCCCCTGGATCCCTGAGAGTGTCCCAGGCCAGGCTGGACAGGGCTTGGAGCAGCCTGGGACAGTGGGGAGGTGTCCCTGCCCACAGCAGGGGTGGGACTGGATGATCTTTAATGTCCCTTCCAACTCAAACCATTCTGGAATTCCATAATTTGTGTTTTTACTCATCCTGCACCAAGTGGGCACCAAGATGGGCACAGATCCTTGGATGCCCCTGGCTCAGAGAACTGAAGGGACCTCCCAGTGCTGGGACAGGGGCTGAGGAGAGTCCTCTGCCATGCCCCTGCCACAGGGACACCTGCTGCCAGATCTCCTCTCCCTGGTGCCTGGATGGCATCTTCCACATCTTCTTCTCCCTCTGCTCTTTCCAGCAGCTGAACCAAGAACCAGTGCAGAGGAAGAGAGATTGTTTTGTCCTGTCAAATCATCAGAATTTAAAGGAGAGTAATTTTTTAAAGCAGATATTAAGAGATTTTGGGAGAATATCTCCAGACACAGAAGTGGCCATGGTGTCCTAGGGGACATCCTTGTTTCCATCACCTGAACACCAGGAAAACCAGGCTGTTTGCACACCACAGAGCACTATGAGCAGGGTATGTTGATCTCCCAGTTCCCTGGAGACAGCAGGAATGAGGGATTATATTAAGCAGGTCTCAGAACTAATTTCATCCCTACCTCTGCCTCTTTCACATAGGCCATCTGCAGGCAAAACTATCTTTTTCATATTTATATTCCTATTTCCATGTGATGAAACTTCCAGGTTCTGTTTATTAGATTATCTGCCACACTGCAGAGCCAGGGATTATTTTATAAAATGGCTGCACACTACTGGAAATCAATGTTTTTAACTGATCCTTCTGGTCATAAATGAGTTATTTGCCTTGAAGGAAGCTGTACCTGGCAGAGGCAAAAACTCATCCAGCCAAAAAGGAAAGGAAGGAGAGCTCAGCTTTGCTAAACACACTCCTGTTTTCACTCCTTTTCTGAGCTGACTCCTCCTTTTCTCGGCGCTCTCCCGGCGCCCTGCAATTACGTCAATTCTCCAGCTGCTCATTCAGAAATTGTCAGGATCCAGCTCCTTTTCCTCATTTCATAACAGCTCATTCCCATGGCTCTGGAGCAGGGTGGAAGCCACCTCTCTTTTCCAGATGGCAATTCCAAGTGGGAAGGGCAAGCAGAGCAGGATTTGTGTTTGTACTCACTGGGCTGTCAGACAGCATAAAAAAAGCAAAGAATCCTTTAACTGGGCTAAGACTTGCTTTTGACTAAATTAATTAAATTGAAACAGCATATTTCACATTGTGCCTGTGTGCAGGCTGAGAGACATGTCTAATGTAATTTACTTAATTTATTCTTCTCTAGGAGTTAATGACATGCCACTAATTATGCAATGTTTGGTGAGTGCTTGCTGAGGCCTGTTCTGCCTTAGCCATGGAAGAACAGGTCACAGAAATGCTGACTGCTTCCCAGAGTCCCACAGAGCAATCAGCCCTGGCCTCAAGTGAGCCTGCACAATAAATACATTTCATTCCAGAGAATGAAACACAGCCATGTCCCTCATCTGTGCAAACACTGCCTGAGCAGAGCCTGAGGAAGCCAATTTGCCAGCCCTGCTCTCAGGCTCTCTCACATCCCACGAGTCTCAGCCTGTGGAAAGCAGGGGCTGCAGCCTGGGCTCCAATTCCCCTGCTGAAATCACAGTCCCAGAATAGTTTGGGTTAGAAGGGACCTTAAAAATCATCTTATTCCACCTCCTGCCATGAGCAGGGGCACCTTCCACTATCCCAGGTTGCTCCAAGCCCTGTCCAGCCTGGCCTTGGACACTGCCAGGGATCCAGGGGCAGCCACAGCTGCTCTGGGCACCTGTGCCAGGGCCTCACCACCCTCACATATCTAATCTAATCTAATCTAGTCTAATCTAATCTCTCATTTCTTAGTTTAAATCCATTTCCCCTCATCCTATAACTATCTGCCCATGTAGAAAGTCACTCTTCTTCTTTTAAAAGCCACTTCCAAGTACTGGAAGGCCACAGCAAGTCCTCCCTGGAGCTTTCTTTTCTCCAGGCAAAACAAACTCAGCTCAGATGTCCCACACACAAAAACACCAATGTCAGGCAGTGCTGCCATTCTGAGGGCATTCAAACCAAACAAACTACCAAAGAGAGAAAATCAAGGCTTGATGGGAAGCTTGAACTTGCTGTTATTTCCATGAACAGAGTATCCTGTATCTGCTGGCTCAGGCTGCTTATCAGGGGATCAGTTTGACCAGCAGTGATATCTGTGTAGTCCCTTGCTGGAGTTTCCATCCCAAACATATCAAACTGCCACCAACAGCACCACGAGCCAAGCCCTGAACAGAGCCTGCAGCCAGCCTCCATTGCTCTGGGTGCTCTCCAGAGAGCTGCAGCTTGCAGGAAGCTTATCTGCCCTCCAAACAGCCCTGGGGAACACAGCCATCCCTCCCCAAGCATCTCCCCTGCACTGGGCACACTCAGCCTGGCTGCTGCTGGCACACAGCTCTGCTCTCTGTGGCTGTGCTGAACTCCAGCAGCCAGCAGTGATCAGCAGGGCTCTAAGGAGGCTGGGAGGGTGGGGAGCTCCCATGCATCAGGAATCCTCTCCTCCTCTCCATGACAGGCTGGCAGAGAGCTCAGCACCTGACCCAGCCAAGCAGGGAAAAATGGGAATAAAGCATGTGTGTGCACTGGAGAGTCAGAGCAGGGTGTTCCCTGATTCTGCACAAAGGATGCAGCCCAAAGAGCAGAGCCTGGCCTGGCCAGCTGAGAGCTGGCAATTCCCTCAGCATGGGCTGCCAGAAGGTGTCTAGACAGAGGTGCTCCTGGGAGACAGGGCCTTGCAGAGGGTGGGGCAGGGAGGCCTGGATGGGCAAAGCCCTTACAGCCACCCTGGCTCTGAAGGTTCTGGCCAGCAGGGCAGGAAACCTCCCAAGCTGGGTTTAACCACACACACAGTCACCACCCTCACTGTGACACAGAATCCCACACTGGTTTGGGGTGGAAGGGATCTCAATGCCCACCCAGTTCCAACCCTTACACAAATAACACCTTCCACTATCCCAGCTTGCTCCAAACCTGGTCCAGCCTGGCCTTGGGCACTTCCAGGGATGCAGGGACAGCCACAGCTTCTCTGGGCACCCTGTGCCAGGGCTTTACCACCCTCACAGGGAAGAATTTTTTCCAAATATCCCATCTAACCCTGTCCTCTGGCAGTGGGAAGCCATTCTCCCTTATCCTGGTATATGTGGTCTTGTAAATAAGTTTCTCTACATGCACCTCCTGCACCCTGATCTCACAGACACAGAACCTCCCCTCTACTGGGATTTTTGACATCTCCACAGAACCAGAGGACTCCAGATCCAAGCAGGGGAAGCACCAAATACTGCCCATCCACTAACCAGAAGCACTGGGACCTGATAAGTGACACATGCACCTCTGTCAGGCTCTCTTGCTCTGCTACCCCCTTACACCTGGGGCTGCTGATCTGGGAAATGCAGCAAGGAGGGGAAGGCAGAGCCAGAACTTAAAGTGCCCAACTAGGAAATCATCTGCACCTCCTCAGACTGGATGGAATCACAGCTGCCATGAATCTGTGGAAATGACAAATCAATGACAATCCCTGGAGCTGCAGGGCATCAGAAACAGGTGAAGAAAAGTGTTATGGAAAAAGGAGCCCTGCCATTCAACAATGAAGAATGGCAGATAAATAGAAATGGAGTGTTCAGGGATGTGGTGAAGTCAGCACCTCTGGAGGTGCTTCAGGAAAGACTGGATGCAGCACTTAGTGCCAAAGTCTGGTTAACAAGGTGATATTTGGGACTTGATGATCTCAGAGGTCTTTCCCACCTAAGTGACTCTGTGATTCTGTAAAAGGCCACACTTGGCATTCCCCTTTGGGATCCCAAATTCCTCTCCAAAGCCAGGCAAACTCCTACAGCTGAGCTGCACAGCTGTGTTAACACCTCTGCCAATCCAGCCTGCACTCCCCCATTCTCCTGGCAGGGACCTCACTCTGCATCCCAGGGTGGTTGGAGCAGGGAGCTGAGCAGGGTGGCTGATGCTGCCAGGCTCCAACCTCACCCTTTGCATTTTTGGGAGCACTGGAGAAGTGGAGTGCACCTTCCTCCTGCCAGCCCTGAGTCACCCAGCTGGCAGCAGCACAGCTTCAGCTCCATGTGGCCAGCTCAGCCCCTTCTCCCTTTGGCAGAGGGAACAAGGGCATGAATGATTCTGCTGATAGCAGAAGTGGTTTGGGACCTTCCCATGTGAACCACTGCTGACAGGAGCAAGAGTTTGGATGATAACTGCTCCCCCCAAAGCTGACTGTTACAACATCTCAAATGCCAAAGTATAATTTGAATTTTTAAACTACAACACCTACTACACAAAGCTCCAGTGCTTAGCTGGCTCTGAAGCAAGAGCAGTTCCTACTGCTGTCAAGTTCCCAGGCTGAGCTGTGGAGACACAGGCAGGCAACTGCCTTGGGAATGAAGCAAATCAGGTTTTTTGCAGAATTTTTTCAGGAAGTTTGAGGTCAGGTTAGACAGTTATGTGGCTGTGCCCATGACAGCTCACATAGCAGGAATGGCTGAGTCAGAGGCAAGGTGGGCACCTCCCATTGGCAAAATATTGTTGGAAGGGCACCAGAAAAAGCCATTACCTGTTTGTCAGGTGCAAACCCTGGGCCTGCTGCCTTTCCCACATTTAAGCCTAGCTAGGCTCCAGGGTCACACAGAATCCCAGAATGGTTTGGGTTGGAAGGGAATCTAAAGAACAATTCATTCCAACTCTTGTCCAACCTTCCACTGTCCCAGGTTGCTCCAACCCCCACCTAACCTTGGACACTTCCAGGGATACACCTCCAGAACTTCCCTCCCAGCACACATTTTCTGCATGGTCCTTTATCTGCTCTGTTTTCTTCATCCTTCCTCTCCACCACCAGTATTGGATTTAGGTTTTTTTGACATTAAATTATTTCTATCTTTTTGTTGCTAAAATTGGCTGAAAATAAAGTTTGGTAAACATGCCATGAAATTTTAGGATGTAACATAAAAGGTAATTAATTACACCCTGCATAAAATGCTTATGTATATAAAGTGCTTTAAATCTGCTTTATGGGCTTGGCAGAACTCAGCCCATTCTCCAGAGCCTCCACCACATTTGGGAGAAGTGTGTTCAGTTATTTTCCTGCTGTAACACTTTTCCTGAACTGATGGCAAATGAGAGTGTTTCTGTTTTCACTCTCTAGAGTGAAGTGACTTTTTCAGAAGTGATCTGTGGGACACCACGTGCTTTACAGAGCATGACAAGCCCTGCCCCAGCTCCTTCCCCCGCTGGAGAAGGTTCCAGTCAGTGATCCAGGGGAGCTGATATAAAGCCTGCTGCCTCTGAACATCACCCAGGCCCTAAACAACATTCAAGTGTGCTGTTTGTCACCCATTAGCAGGGAAAATGCAGCAAGACAAAAGCAATGCCACATGCTGCTTCATTGAACAAGGAAGCAGCCAAGGCCAGAGCCACTGATGGCACTGACACAACACGAGGCAGGACAAGGGCCTGTCACCTCTCTGAGGCAGGATCAGGACATCCTGGTTTTTCCCCAAACAGAGAAAGTCAGGCTGCTCTTGCTCCTGCTCATCTGGTGGATCACTGCTATTCCAATTCCCTGTACAATTCTGCTGCCTGCACAACAACCATGGGAGAGTGACTTTGGATGAGGACCTGGAGGGACAGGACACAGGGAATGGCTTTCCACTACCAGAGGGTTAGAAGGGATATTAGGAAAAAATTCTTCCCTGTGAGGATGAGGAGACCCTGATAAAGGTTGCCCAGAGAAGCTGTGCCTGCCCCTGGATCTCTGGAAGTGTTCCAGGCCAGGCTGGATGGGACTTGGAGCAACCTGATCTACTGGGAAGTGTCCCTGCCCATTCCATGTTTCTATAATCACATTCAGCTTGCAACGTTGGACTTGTCTGCTCTTTCAAGTCCCAGCATTTTATTTTATTTTCTCTTTCACAAGCCAGTCATTTGGTTGTGAATATTTCTGGCTTTTTGTGTAAAGGCCCCTCTGTCTGAAACATCTCAGCTTTCACTTGTCAGGTTCCCAGCATTCAGAGTCACAAAGAAATGCCAGGAAGTGGAAACTGAAAATCCATCATAAAAGTGCAGAAATCAAATAACAAACAGAAAAGATGTTAACATGGTTTAAATGAAAAACAACCTAGAAAAATCACAGTTTCCTCCCCAGTTAACCCATTGTGTGTAGTCTAAGATGTGGCAATGATGATCTCTGGCCTGTGCTGGCGAAGTTCCTTCTCAAAGTAGTTCTTGGCTTCTCCTGACTCCCTTTAGGAGCTCTCCTAAATCCCCTGTCCAGCTTTAAAATCCTCTCCAAGAAGTATCTATAACCTCTGTAATCCCTTTTATGATTTTAAAACTGAATTCTTGATAGGTGGATCATTCCAATTTCAACACAGAATTGGCCATAGTGGGAAACATGAGATTTCACATGATTTTTTCCAGTCTGTGCTGCTTAATGGAGTGACTGGGAGCAGAGATCTCACTGGATCAGAGGGACCAGGCTGCTGAACATCTGCAACTGCCAAGCACAAAGAATTTCAGACAAAAATCAGTGTAATCTATTACAAACCTCCATGAGCTGGCTGGACTTCACCATGCCAAGAAGAACTTGGACTAACAATTCTTATTTTGGGAAAAGCAGGGTCCACTACTCACAGCAAGAAATTATTTGTGATTTTTTCTCATCTTTAGCTGCCTCAACTATTCAACTGGCAGCAGTTGTGAGGTCCATGCACCGCTTGGCACATTTAGGAAGAGCCTTAAATGAGGCATAACCTTATTCTGACCTTTAGCCCAAGGCTAAATCCTACTCTGGATGCATCACACACCCCTACAGGAGCTCCCCTCCCGGGGATGTGACAGCGACCCAGCTATGACCAGGGGCAATCCCACATACTCACCCTAATTTGCTCTGTGAGCTTTAGAAAAGCAAATTATTTTTGTGAAACAAAGGAGGGTTACACTAAGCAGCTGCCTGATTCCAGGCCTGAGTAACTAGGGCAAAGTTTGATCCGTTTCAAAATAGCGTTAATATTTTTAATGACCCATAAGCCCATTTTTAGAACAAAGCAAGGACTTTCTCCTTTCTGCCTTAGTTTCAGGAGAAGCCTCCTCCTTTGCCAGCTGAAAGATGTAGCAGTGGAATAGTCACCCCATGGACTGATGTCACCACACAATGCTGCAGTCACTGGATGTAAACACAGCTTTCAAGGCAATGAGGTTTTGTTGTATGAATAGAATAAGTAAATTTATTAAAGGCAGCTTTTTCTTTCCTAGTAAAAAATTGAAGCATTTCACTCTCTCAGTTCCTTACTTGCAACGTCAACCAGCCTGGCAAAGAGCCAGAAAATCCTCTAGGAATAGGTGAATGTCTGTGGGATACAGGGAATGGCTTTGAGCTGTGGATGGAAGGCAGATCCCACAGAGATCCACTTGGATCCATGGACGCTTCCAGATTCTTGCAGAGAAGCTCAGGAAGAGTTCATCCCATCAGTGACACATCACATTTCCCGGGAGCAGAGCTCAACAGCACAGCCTGAGGGATCCTTGCCGGACCCAGGCTGTACTGCCCAGGTTGTGCTTTCTCCGCTTCCACCCGGCATCATTTGCATTCCCTCCTCCTGCTCTCAGGATGCGCAGGGAAGGCACCGGGGTGTGGACGTGTGTGCAATTCCCAACACTCAGAGTCAGGGCTGCCACGTCTGTCACACGCTCCGCGAGACAAAGCTGAGAATGGCACCACATTCCCTGGCAAGTTTTCCCTCTGGTTTACCCAAGGATCTGAGGACCTTCATTAAGCCACAGCTAAACACGGCACCGATCAAATGAGCTTCGCTCATCTTCTCCCCCCGTCTGTCCCAAAACGCCCATCCCCGGATCAGACACTCCGTTATCCCGCTTCCTCCAGCATGCCTCCGAACTGTTAATCACTGCCATGGGAAATCCCACACTCATCTACACAAATTAGAATGTAATTTGTGTATCTAAACATCACAGCTCAGCTCACCCGCTCTGCCTGAGGAGCCGGGATACCGCCGGCACCCGTCAGTGAGCTCACATGGAATTACGACTCCGGAGGAAACGGCGAATCACTCTCCTCAAATAACGGGAAATGGCTGGGTAAAATCTGATTTCCTACGGAACAGCGTGGCAGTGGCAGTGGGTGAGGCGATACATCACAGGCAGGCTGGAGGTGGATGCAGCCCACCTGTGGGACCCGCTCGGGCTCCAGAGGGAAGCAGCGGCTGCTGGAGGATCCAGGCGCCTCTGGAGGGAACCGAAGCCTCGCAGGAAGGCACCACAGAACTTCCTCCCGCCTCACCCCGGCAGCGCTGCCCGCTCCCCCGGGACCGGGGGGCTCTGAGGGGATGGGTTCAAAATGGGCCCTGGCTGGAGGGTGACTCGACAACTAAAACGCTACAGCTTCCAGAAACGGGGGAAACCCTCTGGAGGGGTGAAAGCCAGGGCGGCCTTGTGGCTGTGCCTGCGGGAGGTGGGGTGAGCGGGATCCCTGCTTGCGGGTGAGGTGGGCTGGGGTGAGCGGGATCCCCGCTCCGAGGCGGGGCGGTGGCGGAGGCGGCGGCCCCCGCCAGGGGCTGAGGGCACAGCATGGCCGGGGGAAGGGGTGTCAGGGCAAGCCGGAGGAGAGCCGGGGCAGCCGCACGGCTCCCCAGGGAGCTGCCGGGGCTGTCCGGCCCCGGGTGTGTCAGGGGGTCCCGCTGCACCGAGCCGAGGGCGGTGACCAGCCCGAGCCGCGGACACCTCGCCTCAGGAGGCCCCGGAGCGAGGGGCGCCCCATCCCGCACCCCCGATCCCCCTCACGCTGGCGGGGCGAGACAGGCGGACCCCAGACCCCTCAGAGATAGCGCGGAGGTGTCCCGCACACCCGTGTGTTCCCTCGGCACCGGGCAGCCCCCCGCCCCGCCCGGGCCAGTCGAGCCCCCCGCCCGCGTCCTCCCGCTGCAGCCCCGCCCCGGCGCGGCCCGCGGCCGCCTCAGGCCCGGCATTGTCCGCGCTGCCCGCGCTCCCCCCCGGTTCTGCCGCCGCCGCCCTACCCCAGCTGCTCCTGTCCCGGCGGTTCCGGGCCATGGCGGCGGCTGCGGGAGGCTCCGTGCGCGCTCCGAGGCGCGCTGCGTCTGGCGGGGCTGCGGCGGCGGCGGCGGCGCGGGGCGGGCGGGGGAGCCGGCGGCAGCAGCAGCAGCATCCCCGCCCGCCGCTCGGCGCGGCGCCGCGGCACCCGGGCACGGGCACGGCACGGCTCGGCTCGGCTCGGCACGGCACGGCCCGCCGGGGTACCCGCCCACGGCACCCGCGGGGCCGGCCTCGGGCACTGCTGCTCGGGGCGCGCACAGCCAGGGGGACTCCGCGAGTTGGGTGCTGAATACACACCCGCGGGGGTATTAGTGAGGGGGTTCAGCACAGATCGGAGGATCCAACACCCAGGTTAGCCCTGCCAGGGCACTGGGATTGTTGAGGCACCCACACCTGGAGTATCCAAACCTGGGGGCACTGGTTACACTTGTAGGCACCCACACCCTGGAGATGTCCACCGCAGGGCACTGAGCACCCCACAAGGGGCCGTGGCTGGGGCACATCCAGGGTGTGTGGTGAGTGCATGGGAGCACTTGGGCTGTGAAATCACCACAGGGATCACAGGTCTGGTTCTCCCAAATTCCACCTGTGCTGGCAGCATCCACAGGCAGCAGGAGACACTCACTGTGCACAGGCAGATGTGGCACAGAAGATGGACTGTAAAGGCTGGACTTGGACACTCTGAGGTGGATTTAAGTTGGCAGCACAGTTGATAACATAGAATTTCAGAATGGGTGGGAAGGGACCTTTAAAGCTCAGTTTATTTCACTCTCATGGGCAGGGGCACTTTCCACTGTCCCAGGTTGCTCCAAGCCCTGTCCCACCTGGCCTTGGACACTTTCAGGGATCCAGGGGCAGCCACAGCTGCTCTGGGCACCCTGGGCCAGGGCCTGCCCACCCTCACAGTCAGGATTCCTTCCCAACATCCCATCTAACCCAGATGAAGCCATTCCCTGTGTCTAGTTCCCCTATCCCTTGTCCCCAGTCCCTCTCCAGCTCTCCTGGAGCCCCTTCAGGCCCTGGAAGGGCTCTGAGCTCTCTGGAGCCTTCTCTCCAGGTGAGCACGGAGCATTTTTGTGGCCTCCTCTGAACTTGCTCCAGCAGCTCCACATCCTTCTCATGCTGGGGGCAGCACAGGTGGGGTCTGTCACAAAAGCAGAGTAGAGGGGAATAATCTCCTCCCTCAACCTCCTGCCCACCCTGCTGGGCATGCAGCCCATGCTGTGTTTGCTTTCTGAGCTTGCCCCCTCCCACCCACTCCATGTGGACCAGCATGGGTGTGAAAACACTTGTCCTCAACTACTGTTTGCCCACACTTGTCATGCCAACAAGCTGCTGGAATCACCCTGGCTCTGAAGCCACAGCCCAGTGCTGCTCTTTGGAAGGCACGTGGCACAGCACTCAAAGATCAGCTGACTAAACTGGAAATGTGGTGGTCACCAGAGGGACAAAATCTGGCAGCATAGGAAGGGAACTGAGCCCTAGACTGTATCTACAAGAGGAGATTTTGAGAGAGTGCTGATCATTTCTGCACTCTGCCCACAGCAGTCAGGGAAAGCCAGTGGCCATCCAGCTTTGTTGGATTCCCAGCAGCCAGCAGGATCTGCTCTTCATTCCTGACAGCGTGAAGAGCACTCAAAAACGAACCAATTTTCAGTTCCAGGCATCTGATATGTACCAAAGCCATGTGTTGTTGTGCTGCCATTGATATGCTGATACTTAATTCCTGAGTGCCTCCTCCAACACTCTGTGACTGCCTCCCGTTGGCCTCTTCCCTGTGTTTACAGCATCAGAAGGAAACATGTAATTTTGGCTCTCTGAAGTGCTGGCTCTCTCACGTGGCAGGCAGCTGAATCCTGCCCACCCCTGCCGGGCACTGCGACCACGAGGAGCTCACTTGGCTTTGCAGAAGCTGCATTAGGATTTTTATAAATAATCCCTGAGATTGCACGTGCCTGTTGCTGCTTCAATGCAGCAGGGAAGAGACAGGTGTTGTGAGAAGGGATTTCTTATGCTGGACGCTGTCAGAGGGGTTCAGATAGGTTGAAAGAGGAGGTTAAAGTAAAAGCAGCTGGGAAATGGACAGAGGAAGGAAAAAATAGAGGATGGAAAGGGAAATTTGTTAATTTGAAAGCCTGATTAAACTGAGATGGGCTCAGGTCCTGTGTTCTTCATCCTGTTTGAGAATTGCTGCTAAGGTCAAGCTTGTACTGCCCCATTTACTGGCATTTTCCCCTTTTCTCTTGCCATTGTGGCACGTGGTATCCCAGTGAAAGAGGAGCAGAGAGGTTTGATCCCGTGCTGAGGGGATTGTCTGCATGAACTCCCAAGGCCTTTTCCTGCATTATGTCCTATGATTCCCAAATCAGGGGGATGATCTTTTGTCCAGAGAGTGACTCAGCATTTGTCCATTTTCATCCATCCCTTCTCTCCACCAATTCTTCCTTCCTTTATTTTCCCAGTTGCAAACAGCCCTTCTTAGGAAGCATTTTCCATTCTTGCTGCCCGAGTTGCCAGATCACTAAGAGCTGATTTTACATCAGATGTGCTGAACGGTCATGGCCTGGAAGGATTCTTGAGGAACAACGATGCTAAATGGAGGAAGGCGAAAAGAGGGAGAGCACAGCTGCTGACATACAGCACAGAAAGGGGCCCAGAATTCAGAGAAAACCTGGATTTGAATCCATCCTGCATTCCACTGGCAGGAGCTGTTTCATAATTTACCTTGATTCGAGTGTCCCACTTACCCAGGCAGCATTTCCAGTTGCTTTTCATATCCCTGGCCCTCCGCAAACAGAACCGGGCGCGTTGTGCAACGCTTATGTAAGAGGTGCCAAAGGGACGCTGCCAAGGCTCTGCTCTTGCTCAGGTGGCACCACGGGCTCGCTGGGACTTGCTGCTGAGGAAAACGCTGCCATCCACAGGAGTTTTCCTTGCCTGAGCCCCCAGGTGACAGATCTGAGGTTATCCGAGGTTCTGGGACGGGCTCGTTTTTATTATCACTTCTGCCTTTCTCTTTGGGGCTTTGCTCTTTCACTGCTTCTGCTAAATTGCATGGGAAAGTCAAAGGGATCTAGATGTCAAATGTGTCTGAAGAGCATTGCAAGGAGATGTCTCCCTGGTGGTTACAGCGCCTGGCAGGGATTCCTCATCACTGGTTTCATTTCTCTATGCTTATTCTAGGGTTAGGAGGCCTCAATTCCTTGGAAATACCAAAAAGGAATAAAAGGGAATCTGCTTTTCCCCCAATCCTGAAGCTAAAACCTTCCTAACATCTTTCTGTTGGGTTGTTGGTTTTTTTTTTTCCTTCCTGAAATATTTTAAGTGAAGCAGATCTTTGTTGCTTAGGAAATCCTGCTATTCCTGCAGCTCCCATTTCTCACCCTGAATTGTGCTCTGACCGCCTACATCTACATGGGCTTTGCAGCCAAAGGAATTATCTCTGCTGCCTCTGTAAACACGACTGCACACTAGGGCTGCTAGAAATACTAGAAGGTATTTCACTGTGGAGGAGACAGAATTCCAGCAGTTAATAAAATGACTTGTTTAATCAATCAAGGTGTGTGGAGGTTCTTCCTTCTGGAAGATGCTCTGTTAACTGAAGGACCTACTTAAGAATAAAACAAAACAAAACAAAAAAAAAAGAGATAAAGAATCATCAGCCCAGGCCTGGTTTTACCTCAGTGGCTGCCTTTGCACCATCTCACTGTGATCTTATTATTTCTCTTTATTAGGAAAAGGTTCTTTCTCCAGAGCCTGGTGGGGCTCCCCAGGGAATGACCATGTTCCCAAGGCTGCCAGGAGAGCTCTCAGGCACAGGGTGGGGTTGTTGGGATGTCTGTGCAGGGCCAGGAGTTGAACTGGATGATCCTCAGGGTGATTCCATGATGCTACAATTTAGAGGTCAGCAAGGCAGAGGATCTCTCCCAAACCAAACTTCCCATCTCTTTCCAATACTGTTTCTAATTTGTCCCCTCTCTCCTGCACTGACAGGCAGATGGACACTATTGAAACATCCTTCCTCACCAGCCTCTTTTTTTTTTTTTTTTTTTGTTTGCAATGTGGCTTTAGAGAGCCCAAGCCAAAATCTGTGCGTGCCAAGTTTGTTTCTAGGATTTCCCCCTGAAGATACACCTCAGCCAGGAAAAGGCTTCCAGCTCCTCTTGGCAGAACCAACCAAATCCACCTGCCTGGATGATTCAGCAGGATACTTGCAAAATGTTCCAACCAGGTTTGTGCACCTGGAAACGGGGGAAGCAGCCGGGTTTGCAGCAGTGCTCTGAATTTCCCTTTTTAATGCTGTTTTTCATGGAAATGGCCACATTTTCCTGCATCCTGGTGCTGAGCAGTTGCTGTCTGGTCTCACCTCTGCCCTCCCTGTTCGTGCTTGCAGGAGGGAAGGGCATCCAGCTGGTTTCCTTCCTTTGAATGCAAAGAGCACAATCAGCTGCAAAGTCTCCTGAGATGTATCTACGTAAACGGGGTGACACAAATATAATGTATAGCCACAGTGCCCCTCTTCCTTCCGTGAAAAACAAATCCTTGCAAACAGGACTGAGCTGGGTCTTGTTTCATTCTTCTGCTCCTGCAAGGGACAAAAGGCTTTTCTCTCCCTTTTGTGTATTTTCTGTCTTCCCAGAGCATCTCAGCACAACCCCTGGACAGATCCTCAGTCCACAGCAGACTGATGCTTCCTTGAGCAAGTGAATTCCCAAGCTGGACATAAGAAACATCCAACAGGCCTGGATGTCCCCTACTTCTCCTGCCCTCTTCTCTTGCTGTGTTCTCTCCATCCATCTTGCCAGGACTCTCTTTCTGCTCTTTATTTTTTCCAGGCATTTTTTGTATTTGTCATCACGTGCCCACATCTGCTGCCATCCCAGTTGTCCCCCAAAGGGACATTCCAGCAGTGAGAAGCCATTCAGGATCCCACAAAATCTTTCTTATCCCTCTAATTCTGGATTCTGATAGCACAGCAGGTGAATCAGCATGAACAGCACTGTAAGCTGCCTAAGTGATGCCAAGAAGCTTTAGGAGGTTCAGCATGCTGAACTGGACTCGGGTGGAAAGCTGCCCACAGAAAACCTGGGAATGGTTCCACTGTAGGCCCTTCACTTGTGGCCTTGGGTGAAGCAAGTGTGTTCCACTGGGGAGAAAAACCAGCCTGAAAAACACTAACCACAAACTTAAAAAAAAAATCTAATCATAGGGAAGGTGCTGCAGCAGTTACAAATGCCTTCCATGTGAGTTTGTTAGACTGTGTAAAATTAAAGATATTTTAGCAGTCACAGAAAAAACTAGGGCTGAAGTATTTTCACTGCTTTTAAAACCACCTTTATTATCTTGTTCAGTTAGAAATTTCTAAGCTCTGCATCACCATTACCTGGTGAACTTTGGTGTCTCATTAAAACAACCGTGGCTGCTCTTCCTCCTCAGACTACAGCACAAACAGATCACATTCTCCAAACCCACGTAATGCCTTATGTAAAACCACTTAACATTCCTTTTAAGGCTGGGACCCATTCAGATGGAAGATGCTGCATAAAAGCACATTCCTGAACACACTGGAGCAGAAAAGCAGCGTGGTCTGGGGTGGAAAATGCAGTGTGTACTCAGGAGTGCAGGCCTGGAAGGGCACAGGGTCCATGTCTTGCACTCTGCACAACTCATTAAAATCATTAATTAAATCATTAAGCTTGGAAAAGCCCTCTAAGAGCATTGAGCCCAACCCTTAACCCAGCACTGCCTTGGTCATCATGTCCCCACACTGCTCCTAAAACCCTCCAGGGATGGTGACTCCACCACTGCCCTAGGCAAACAATGCCACCCTTTCCCTGAAGAAATTTTCCCTGATATTCAACCTCAACTCAACCTCTCCTGGCACAATTTCTGGCAGTTTCCTAATTTTCCTCCATTTTTCTAATCATGAAATGGTAACAATAATACAGTCCCAGTGCTGCTTTTATCTGTGGACACCTCCCAGAGGTGCTTCCAGCAGGGACTGAGACCCAGCTGGGAAAGGTGGATTAAACATGTGAACATGTGATGGGCTCTGAGAACTCACTCTCACCACTGGCAAGATGGGATGAGAAACTGCACCTCCAGGTGGGAAGTGAAACTTAACCCAGCAGGGACTAAATACAGCAGCTTTTGCAGTGAATTGCAGCCCCTTGGATCTGAGAGATGTTCTAGGAGGCCAAGTCTTAACTCACCATGTGCCTCTGGAAAATGAAATGTCCTTTTTGCTGTGCTGTCACCCGATGGCTTGTCAGGAGCAGCAAGTCAGCAGAGGGAAAAGCAGCGTCCAAACCCTCAGCTGAGGAAGGGGAAAGAAAAAGGACACAAACAGCTCCCTATCGGGAGCACAGGAAGCTGATTTATGAGGGGAGAGGTAATTGCTTTGTTAAAAATCACTTGAGGAAATACAGCTCTCTGAAGGGTAAATAGTTTCTTATTTGTTGGGGGTTCAGGAAAACGTAGGTATTTGTGTTGGAAAGGACGTACAGGATGCAGAAGGCTTGGAGAGTACAAGGGGAAATTAAAGGGGAATCTCTTTAAGTGAGCAGCCCTGAGCTCTCCTGTTTCTGGGAGGTGGGGCAGGTTACATTCTGCAGCCCAAACAAGCCCATAAATAAATCCCAACAAACCCAAAGGCCACTATGTAATTCCTAGGAGTCTGCACAGGAGCTGCCTTTGAGTTTAACCTAAAGCACCACAGATCCTAATGAATTCTGCTATGGAGCCTGTGGTTTGAAGGAAAATCTTATGCAATCCACACCACTCTGTCAGGTACTACATGTGGGATTTCTAAATGCAAGAGCAAGTTCAAAGCCCAGGCTGCATTTTAAACAGAGGATCAGCGCCTGGCTACATTGTCATTAGACTATATTGGACCTACCTGGGCTGCCAAAAAAGCAGAATTTGCTCTGAAATAACCAATCGTGGACACCAGAGACTCCTACATCTGGCATCCATTTGAATTTTTTCTTCCTAACCTCTGCAGATGTATTTCTTGTGCTATGTGGTAGTTTTTACACCTAGAAAAATCACACCTCCTTTCAGGCCCTAATGATTCTCTGTGCAGGGAGGGCTACTGCAAATTCCAGCATTCCTCTACTCCCTATCCCCACCTTTGGGCTTCTTAAATTGTTCAGCATTAATTTCAGAGACCGTGAGTGAGCTTTGCCCAGAATTTCAGCTACTTGGTTGAAAATAATTGGGAAAGGCAGCTATAAATGCTTTCCACTTTGCAGTTTCACAGAAGCTTTTTTTGACTTGGGGAGCCCAGGGAGACAAGTCCCAGCAAGTCTGAGGTAATTCTGGTGTGACTTTCATTGCACTGGCTGCCCACAAAGCTAAATGCCATGGTACCTGATTAGCCCATGAGAAGGATTACACGATGTGGCTGCAAGGTTGCAATTCAGATCAGTCCTACATCCTCCTCGTCTTCCTCCTCCTTTTCCTTCTCCTCTCGAGCCTCTCTGGAAGTATCCCAGCCTCTGCTGTGAAAGATTGAAAGCTCAGCCAGGTGTTTGGTGTAAGCATATACATGGATATAAATATATATACAATATAGGTGATGTAGCCAAACTGGAGGCTTTCTTCCTGCCTCAAACCAAGGGGTACAGGCTGAAAGCCCTGCTTGTTCCTGCACTTTTCCTTCACAAAGAAGACCTGTTGGAACAAAGAGGCACAAAGATGCTCGGAGAACTGGAACCCCTCTGCTCCAGGCTGGGCGAGCTGGGGGTGCTCACCTGGAGAAGAGAAGGATCCAGGGAGAGCTCAGAGCCCCTTGCAGGGCCTAAAGGGGCTCCAGGAGAGCTGGAGAGGGACTGGGGACAAGGGATGGAGAGACAGGACACAGGGAATGGCTTTAAGCTGGGAGAGGGAAGATTTAAGTTGGATATTGGGAAGGAATTCTTGGCTGTGAGGGTGAGGACATGGCACAGAGCATCTGCAGCTATCCCTGCAAGTGTCCCAGGCCAGGTTGGACACTGGGGCGTGGAGCAACCTGGGATAGTGCAAGGTGTCCCTACCACGGCAGGGGGTGGAATGAGGTGGGATTTAAGGTAATTTCCAACCCAAACCACTCTGGGATTCCGTCAACCCCGGACGCGGCAGCCGCAGGGCCGCGGGGAGGGCAGCGCGCTCCAACAGCCGCACGGCAGCGGTTCCCGGAGCGGGGCCGGGCAGCAGCGAGCGGGCCGGGCCGGGAGCAGGGCCGGGCAGCAGCGAGCGGGGCCGGGCCGGGCTCGGAGCGGGCGGGGAGCGGGGCCGGGCCGGGAGCGGGACCCGCCTTGGCCGCGCCGGGGCGCTGCGGCGGCACCGCCGGCCCGTCCCGTCCCGAGCCGAGCGAACCCGGCCCGGCTCGGCCGCGGAAGGAGAACGAGAAGGAGGAGGAGAAGGAGGAGGAGGAAAAGGAGGAGGCGGCCGCCGTGCTCCCCCTCCTTCCCTCCCTCCCTCCCCGGCGGGACAAAGAGCTGCGGCGCGCAGGTAGGAGCCGGCCCGGCCTGGCCGCCCCGGCGGACGGGCCGCAGCGCCGGCGGCACCGGAGCTCCCTCCGCGCCCGGCCCCGCTCCCTGCCCGCACCGGCGCTTCCTGGTTACCCCGGAGAGCCCCGGGAGCCGCGGAGGGCGCGGCCGCCTTTGTGTGGGCCGGCCGGAGCCCCCTGAGCCGCCGTTGCCGCCGCAGGAGCCATGGGCCGGGGGCCGCCGCGCTAGCAGCATCCCGGGGCCGGCGGGGACGCGGCGCTGGACATGGAGCCGGCGGCGCGGGCCAGCGGCGATATCCTGAGGCGGAACCCGCAGCAGGACTACGAGCTGATCCAGCGGGTGGGGAGCGGCACCTACGGCGACGTGTACAAGGTGAGCGGCGGGGGGCAGAGCCGGAGCATTCCCACTTGTGTGGAGCAGGATTGATTCTGAGGGAGGTGAGGCCCTGAGAGAAGCTCCCTGCGAGCCTGCAAGCTTGGAGCACCTTGGGATAGACGAAGGTGCCCCTGCCCATGAATCAACGAGATCTTTAGGGTTCCTTCCAACCAAACCATTGTGGGATCCGTGCTTGCTGCACCGAGGAAAAGCTCTCTCTCGCCGCTGCCCTTCCTGGAGGTTTGACTTGGTGAATAACTGCCCACGTTACAGCCCCGGGAGGTAGAGCATATCTCTCGGCTGTACCTGTTTGCAGAACGCATCCAGTTAAAGCACCTGATTAAAAGGGTGCCACTTTATCCCCGAGGTTAATAATAGCCCGTGAAAGGCAGAAGCAGATTAAAGCTCTTCAGGAGCTGGAACGGAGCTGCAGGGGCAGAGTTAGTGCAGCACATCAAGTAGGTGCTCATGGAATGGTGCATGCTAAGAGTGACCCTGCCCGTGGCAGGGAGCTGGAACTGGGTGATCTTTTAGGTCCCTTCCAAGCCAAACCATTCTGGGATTCTGTAATTCCACGTTGGTGCTCACATCACCAGAAGTACAGGCATGGGGGACAGGAGGTGCAGGCAGTGGTGTGTTCTACTGATATGAACCCTGTCCTCAAACATCAGGGATGTTCCTCAAACATCAGGGATGTTCCTCAAACCTCAGCAGCTTTTAGGGCAGCGTGAATTCTAAAGAAAGCCTTTAAGTTTTCAGCCTGTGCTTAGCAATGTGCGTGTTCAGCTGCACGGGCAGGGAGCTGTGGGATGTTTTCCTTTGTAGTGCTGTTGAGTATGTTTAAAATAGACCTGACACAGCCAAGCGTGCAAGGGAAGGTGTGTTGCTGTGCCACATGAAAGGCAGCAGTAATTGCTCCTGCTGGGGGAGGGCTCTTTGCTAATGCTCAAATTGAAGTTTTATAGATGGATCCTGTTCCCACCACCCCTTTGAAATGGTTACTTATGACCTCAGGGAGTTATTTTTAAAAGTTTTCATGGTGCATATTTACCTTCCTCTTTTATTTTTTTTCTCCTACAGTGCTGTGCACAGATCAGTCAACTTCTTTCCTAGGGATTCTAGCACTAAATCCTTTAAAAGAACATTTCAGCTGTCATAAATCTGGAACTTGGCATACCTTGAGCTGCTTTGTTTGTGTGTGTCTACCCAGTGCAGGGCAGCATGACAAGAAATAACCAGGCAGCACGACAAGAAATAACTAGTTGCGTTGCAGGGAAGTGTTTTTGTGTCATCTCTTTGTGGAAAAAGAAATATTCTGCTTCTCATTATCCTGGTAATTAGTGGAGAGCTGTGCTGACATGTCATCCAGCTTCCGCTTCCGGAGCTGGGTTGGATGCATGGCTCTGCTCCTTGCCATGTAAACACATCCATCCCCTTTTAAACAAAAAACCCACAGCCCTCTGTCCCCCTCCTCCACTCTTTGGGTTAGGAAAAATCTGCCTTCTACTCCTGAAACGGTTTCAGATAAGGAGCAAACCCAAACTTTCTCCTCGTGCAGCCTGGCAAATTAAATCAAAGTTTTTTTGGCAGGCGTTGTTATGAGTCCCAAACAAGTATAAAGTTAATGAGTTTAAAGTAGTTTGAGAGGCTGCATTTGTTTCTAGGTCATTGGTTTGCTCTTTGTTTTTGTAAAGGCCTGCAACAGGAACTGTATCAAGGGAATACTGAATCAGATGGCACTGCCTCTTATGACAAATATGTACAAGCAAACTTATTTTTTAAAGGCATTGATGTTATGATAATTTTAAAAGTAAAGTAAACCTCTTTTTCTTGAAAGGACTTAACATATAAATATTGTACTTTTATTTTTCTTAGTCCCTGGTAAGTCTCAGTGCAGATGGCACATCTTGTGCTTGCTGAGGGCTGTTGGAAGTGCAGAGCTTGGAGAAGGTTTGCTAGAGAGTGCTCTTAAATTAAAATGGAATTTTCCCCTCACCTCTTCAAGTGGTTTCTCTGCTCCTTCACTAAAATGAGTCACCAGCGTCTCCAGCACAGTTGTTTTTGGGATGTCTGAGCCAGGCAGTCTCGCTGATTGTGGGACATCTCCCTCTTCCTCAGATGCTTTTTTGGTGGTGGTGGTTAATGCTTTAAATTCTTCTTGAGGCATTTGGTAGCTTTTAGAGTAATTGGCTCTTTTTTGGATGGTGAAGGTGGAGGTTAAGCAAATATTTCTCTTTACTATTAGGTTACAGAAGAATATTTAAGGCTTTTCCAAAATTCTCCTGCCCACTTTGCTTTTTGTTACTACCATGAAAGCTTTAAACAAAAAAAGGTTTTTTATTTTTTTTCCCCTTAGTGTTTGTGGGGTTTATTTCTGTTGTCTGTCACATGGCACACAATGGTTGATTGTAGGATTGCTCTAAGTGCTGGATTGTTGATGTTGTTTTAATATCTTTTTTCCCCAAAATGCATTTCAAGGCTGGGGAGAAACCATCTGTAAATAAACTCTTGTCTATTCACAGCCTGTGTAAATAGATCCAAGTTTGGGTCTAGCAGTCTTGGAAGTAATTTCCATTACAATCCTGACTTGCTAGTTGTCTCTCATCCATTGTAGGAAAGCTTTTTTTCTTTTCAATAGAGGATGTTAATATTAAACCAGTTCTGATCCATTGGCATAATTTATCCCTTAATCTTGAATTATTGACTTGTGAAAGAGGTTGAAATAACAAAGATGAGAACTGGAACTTAGTAATATGCCGTTTAAAAAATAGTATTTTATGTCCCCAGTGTCTCTCAAATCTAATCTGGCTTTCCTGGAAAGGTCTTCCCACTGTTGTCATAAAAATTAAAATCTCAAAGCAGTGTTTAAAAATGACAGATCTGTTCTGTTTGCATTCAGAAATTCTGAAATGCATCTGTTTCATGCTGAAATAGATGTTGTGTGTGGTTAATGAAGAAACACACATTGGACTGGGGTCTTGGAGCAGAAAATTCCAAAAAGCTGCTGGAGACTGTAAATGGAATTTAACCTCCAGCAGTAGGAAGTGGCTGGCCAGATCCCATCCCAGGTAAATTCCCAGTGTGGTTAGATGCTCCCCAGGATGGTTTTCACACCAGCATGACCTGTGAGTGAACCTGCAGCTTCTCAGTGGGGCTTTGTACTCCTAATTTGTTTGAGGCTGGTTTGATAACAAGGTCACACCATCAGCTGTATAATCACACATTCCTGCAGCCCATGGCATTTTCTGGAAGTACTTGGAATAGCATAAGACTGGCCTGTTTTGCTTAACTTGTGGAATTTGGTTGCATCAGAGCATGCAGTCATTTGCCTGTGTGTAATTGTGGATCTTGGTGTCCTCAAGGGACTTTGGAAAACAGGAGTTGTATTTGGGGGATAATTTGCTGGCCTTCCTGAGATTTCCTGTATGAATTTTTTAATTGGAGTGTTTATTAATGGCTCTGAAGAGGTTTTATTGGATTTAGGGGAAATATTCAAGTGTCCAAGGCCAGGTTGGATGAGGCTTGGAGCAGCTTGGGGCAGTGGAAGGTGAAGTGGAAATGGGGTGGAATGGGATGGGATTTCAGGTCCCTTCCAACCCAAACCATTCCCAGGGCTCAGCTTTTTGTGCTTTTCATTCCAAGTACCCCAAACAGGGTTTTCACTGATCCTTGCTTCTGCAGAGGGGAACAAAGGGGTGGTTGATGTAAAGGGATGTAAATTCCCCCTTGTTGAGCGCTGTTGTTTGGCAGCTGAGCTGGGAGCCCATGGATGTGCCGGGCTGTCTGTGCTCCCCGATGATCAAACATGACCTTGTGCAGCAATTCTAAAGCTGGCTTGTTTGGGCTTTTCCAAGCTGGATTGTGAGCAGTGCCACAGTGGCTTTCTTGAAAAGTAAGTACAAGGGACAAGGAATGCACCAAATTCATGGCAGAAACTGCCTGTAAACAAGAGCATTTTTATTGAGTAGCATGAAAATTTCATTCTTTCTGGAGTCATCTGCTCAGTTGCTCTTCTCTTGAGGTTATTATCATTATTTTTTAATCTTCTGCACCAAATAAAGGCATCAACTTAGAAGAAACCTGCAGTGTTTTGCCACTGATAGCTGCTGGGAAATAGTAAGCAGTGAAATTGGATCGTGGCACACACAGACTCTTTGCTCAAAAACAATTCAAAACAAACAACAAAAAGATTTGTTTTGCTTTCTTTGTGTTTTCTTTTTTTTAAAGTTGCTGTAAAAGTGTGGCTCTGTCCAGTTTGAATCAGGCTTCAACCCTGCTTGTGTGGTCACTGCCTTGTTCTCAGAGCTCTGGATTCTAATTCCTGGTGCAGCCAAAGGCTGTTTAGAGCCTGGATTTGATGTTTAGAAAATAATTCTCAATGTCATTCTAATCTCTCAGATAATGAACATTTATCAGTTTTACTGCTTAAGTCAACAGGTTAAGAACAGAGTATTAAACCTTTTTTTTTTTTTTTTTTGATACCAGAGAACAGTTATGGCTGTGACAGCTTTTAATCACATATTCCCAACTTCACACAAATATGTTTTAGCAGCTGCAGGCCAATTGGGTTTGGCCATCCCTGACTCAGCACTTCTATCCCTGGTGAATATATGTTGCTTCCACATATAAATGCCCATAAAACATCTGTCCTGTGGGGGATTCCACTCTCCCTCTGCACATCAAAGCCCTCTGGTCAGCAGTGTTTGCTGTAGCCATGCCTGAACTCTGAGTGCTCTTTTTTCCATAGGAATGGTGTTTGGAATGACATCAAACCAGTGCTCTTGAGTTTTTTCTTATTGCTGTGGAGTTCCTCTTGTGGGGAATGGCATGCTTTTCTTTTAGGATGCAGTCAGTAGGATTTCTGTTTTGAAAACTAAGATGCTCTGTGGCTTCCTGACACCCTGTGTGAGGATATTCAGGAGTGGAAGGTGAAACCTTTGGGTTTCTATTTGAAATACTTGTAATAGTTTTTCTTATTAAGGATTTGGTCTTTGATGTGGTATGTTCCAAGCTGTTTGGCTTTAAATATTATATACTGTCACTCGTGTTTCTGTTTATCAGGAGCTGTAGTGACAGGACAAGGAGTAGTGGGTAAAAGAAGGGAAGTTAAAAGTTGGATATGCAGAAGGAATTCCTGGCTGTGGGGGTGCCCAGAGAAGCTGTGGCTCCCCCTGGATCCCTGGAAGTGTCCAAGGCCAGGTTGGAGCAACCTGGGACAGTGGAAGGTGTCCCTGCCCATGCCAGGGATGACACTGGATGATCTTTAATGTCCCTTCCAATCCAAACCATTCTGGAACTCTGTGTTTTCTGTTAATGGGAAGTTACATGGTGGGAGCAGTGTTTCCCTTATGGTTATTTCTCCCTGTCTTACTTTGAGGAGCAGGCAGTCTCCAAAACCTTAAAAACAAAATCTAATTTCTTCTCAAAGTGAGACATCCATTAAGAGGAAGCAAACAGTGCAGTTCACACACCACCCACCCCCAGCAGCAGAGACCTGAGAGGGAAGAGCAGATCACAGATCAGAACATTTGCCTGCCAGGAGCTCCTTCCTCTCCATCTCCAGAAGATGCACCGGCCCTTTTCATTTCAGCCAACATTTGCATAACCTGGAAGGCATCCAGGATTTCTGGGATGAGTGGCTGAGCCCCAGTTGTGTCAGAGAGGTGCGTGGTAGGAGCTCACAGATCATCCCTGCCAGAGGGAGCAGCTCTTCCTGTCAGCGAGGCCGTGACGGAGTTTGGCAGCGCGTTCCGCTGACAGCAGCAACTGTCCATCCTCATCCCAGCTGGAAAAACAACCTTCCCTGCCACCTCTGCTGCTTGGCACCTGCTGCTGGCCTGCAGTGGAGAGGCAGCATCAGCCCAAGGTGATCCCAGTTCAGAGGGACTTCTCCATATTCATGAAGTTGTTGTTCAGCTCAAGGCAATCTCGATGCCTTGTGCTGGAGATTGCCAAGGCTTTGCACAAGGACCTGGAGTGATAAGATGAAAGGGAATGGCTTCACACTGGCAGAGGGCAGGGTTAGATGGGATATTAGGATTAAATTTTTGGCTGGGAGAGTGGTGAGGCCCTGGCACAGGGTGCCCAGAGAAGCTGTGGCTGCCTCTGGATCCCTGGAAATGTCCAAGGCCGGGTTGGAGGGGACTTGGATCAAGCTGGGACAGTGGAAGGGACTCCTGCCCATGAGGGTGAAATAAACTGAGCTTTAAAGGTCCCTTCCCACCCAGACCATTCTGAAATTCTATGTTATCAACTGTGCTGCCAACTTAAATCCACCTCAGAGTGTCCAAGTCTGCTGCTTGGAGCAGCCTGGGATAGTGGAAGGTGTCCCTGGTTGTTAATAGGTTGTTAAATTCCCTTCCATCCCAAACCATTTTGGGATTCTGTGATTTTACCACACTTTGCCATTTCATTAGGTTTTTGGATTTTAAATTTTCCAAGCAAGCTGGAAGAGTTATTTCTCAGTTTCTGAAGGATTTCTGGCAGTAAGAGCACTCAGCAAAGTTTGGTGGACACTGCCACCTTTGATTTGGGGAGTTGTGCTGTCCCAAATGCATTCTGGACTTCCAATAAAAAATCACATATGGATGCTGGATAAACCCTTCCCAAATGGACAAAAATCTGACACACAGAGGTTCTGTTCTGCTCTTCAGCTTTCTGAATTCTTTCACCCAAGTGTTGGAGTGATTCTTTTCATCCAGCACAGTGTCTGCAAGGCCTTCCTCAGCCAAAACTTACCTTTTTCCATGATGGATAGAAAAGTGTGAGAAAATGCAGCTTGACCGTGTCTTTGAAGCTCTTGAGTGAAAGAGCACATGGGAGGGTGAGCACCAGAATTGCTTCCAGGATTGTCCTCTACCAGTACTTTTCCTTAATCCCTTGTCCTGTGTGTTGCTCTAGGTGTGTTTCCATTGACTTCTATTCCCCTAAAGATAATAAAAAGATTATACAAATATAGTCGTGGATACACTCAGAACAGCCCAGTCCTGGTGTCCAAAACTGCTGCATTTACTGACCCTTCAAAGTGGCTTTTTTAATGCCAGATTTAATATCTTGGCACATTGGAATTACTCCTCCCCCAAGTGTATTTTTGTGTCTTCTGCATGAATAGAATGTCTAGGAGGTTCATGTTTTTATAGAGATGAGGAAGATTTGGCTGGAGAAAGAATGTCTGAAAAAAAGAAAGCTGAATGAACCATATTTTCAGCTCAGTGTGAAAACACTGAATTTGTAGCGTGTTTGAAATGTGAATTTTGAGACGTTCCAGAAAGGCAAGTGCTGGGTTTTTTTGGAGTGAAGAGATTATTGCAGGGGGACTCTGTTGTCTTATTGATAAGAAATTATTCCTTAGAGGTTATTTTTTTTGAGTAGCTTTGTCTTGTGCAGCATTAAAGGCAAACCTTCTTCCATTTGAGGGGGTGGTCTACCCCAAAAAGCTGTATTTGTGATGATCCATCCCAAAAAGCTGTATTTGTGATGATCCATCCCAAAAAGCTGCATTTTTGTCCTATTCTCAGCTGTGTGTGGGATTCTTTGCTGATCATTGCTGTTCAAGCAATAAAGAATTAAGTTCTGTTTGCCTTAACTTGCTGTTTAATGTACAGACACGCAAGATCAGAGTTGACTTATAAACATCAGGCTCCCAAAAATGTTTGGGGGATTTAGTCATTAATCCCAAGGGAAGATAAGTGGTAAAGTCTCTTGTACAGGCACAGAGATGTAAACATGGTAGGTAAAAAGAATAAAGGTGGGGCCATACCATCTTTTATGGATGTATTTTCTCTTGATGAAACTAAAAAAATTAAAATTTGACAGCAGTGCCTGATGGGTGCTCATTGCTCTCAGTCATGGAACAGCTTCAGGTATTTGTGTTTTATTTATGAGGGGTTGGGAAACAGCAGCAGCTGAAATTTTGAAGCATTTGGTCTGCAGTGAGTAAAGGGGAGAGTATTTGATGTGTTCTTTTTAAATACTCTCAGCCCAGACTCCAGACAGGATAAGCAGTTTCTGATAAAATAATTTACTTTTCTCAGGCATATGTGTGATGAAATTTAAAGCACTGATTGAGCTCTGCTCCTCTGCTTCCTGGTTAATTATAAAGAGGTAGGAATAACTTCTGGATTAACACAGAGCCTTCTAAACTTTGCCAAACAGTTCTGTGCTGAGATCTTGTTTTTAAACTCAGCTCACAGTATCAAACAGGACAAAGGGATTTCTGGGGATGGGTAAGGAGATCTCGATTTTTGGTTTCATGATCCATCAGGCAGCTGCCTGTGCAGGGCACATGAACATGGATTTTTCCTTTTTCTCATTCCGTGGGTGTTGAGGTTTGTGTAAAGCCTGCAGTGGGATGTCTGTGAGTACAGCCTGCCTGTGCTGGCTCCAGGCAGCTCCAGCAGGGATGGAGGAGGAGGAGGATGGGCTGTGGCTTTGCTCCATGAAAGCATTCTGTGAAATTCCCCATCCCTGGAACTGCTCAAGGCCAGGTTGGACAGAACTTGGAGCAACCTGGTAGTGGAAGTGTCCCTGCTTGCAGCAGGGGGGTGCTTGGCTGTTCCAACCCAAACCATTCCATGACTTTTGAAGTGACTTTGTTGTGCTTCCTCGAGCGGAGCTGAGTGAGAATTTTGGGAGCAGGGAAGCAGCCAGAGTCTGTACCACGATTTCCTCTGGCTCTCTCCAGCACATTCCTTAGTGGTGTCTGGCCCTTCCATGGAAAATGCACACAGCTGCTGCAGGGAGAGCTTTGCATTCCTTGGGGATGGGAGCAGTGCGAGAGCCGAGTGTCCGGAGTGTCCCAAATGTCCAGCCTGGGATGGGAGAATGGACCTTGAGACCTCCCCAGGAATCCAGCAAATCCAAATTTAAAACCCTCCAGAACCACAATAAAATAAAAAAAAAATCTATATAGACAAGAGAAATGAGGCAAGGTGGAAAATGTTCTTAAACGTGTTAAAATTTTAAAATACTTATTTTAAAACTCTGCTTTAATCAGGTCAAATTTAACAGAAGATTCTAATTAAGTAATAACATATTTTACTTGAGCAGCATGGTTTTGGTTCAACTTTCAAAGTAAAGTGAGGAAGTCACTGACCAAGTGCTTGAAATCAGGTGACTAAAGTGAAACTCAACACTGTAGATAAAATTGTAGGAAAAGATTATTATTTTCTTGAAAAAGTCTTGTTTTCAGGTGGTATAATTTACTTGAGTTAATAAGTTAAAATTAAGAGAACAATAATAATAAAAAAAATCAGACCAGTTTTTTTCCTCTGTTCTGGCTAAAAATAAAGTGTGAGAGGATGAGATAACTTGCACGATTTTCAGTTATCATCTGTAATGAAATGGCAGCATATTTCCTCTTTACTTCATCAGCAGAAGTGCAAAGCATATTTTATCTGTAACCTTTCTCATGTACCAGCACATTTAGAACTTCAGTTTTTCCTCACTAAAAAACCTCCTGAAATGTCATTTCTGTTTGTTCCAACAAAATTCCAGGTTCTGATTTTGAGTTTTCTCCTGAATTAGAAATATTGCTTCGTTTCATCACCATAAAATAAAGGCTGTAAATAAATGCTGGGGTTTATTTTAGTAAAAACAGCTGTCCCAGTATCAGAAAGAAGCATCAAATTTTACCCATGTCCCACCCCAAGAAGGTGACAATTGATCCAGTCCAGATGCAAACCAAAGCTTAATTGTAGAACAAAAAAAATAATCTTCCAACTTCTATTTTTAGCTAATTTTCCTTTAACTTCTTCAATTACACAACTTCTGTATTAGTTCTGTTCTGGTCAGTGGTTTATTTAACAAAAAAGAACAAAGCACTGACCTGTTTTCTTCATCAAGGCGAATTTATGGCTTGTTCCTTTTAATTTTGTAATTGTGAGTTCATCTCTGAGGAACTGAAATTTTAAGGAGGTGATTACTGAATGCTTTGTTGAGGAGGATTTTTCTACTTAAATCTACATTTTCCACCTGAATCCCTCTAGATTCTATCAGATTAATTATAAGGAAAGGAGTTGATATGTATTTTTAGCTTTTGTTTGGAGGGTTTGATATAACAGTTGCAATCTCAAAATTCCATTTTTTCCCTTTAAAATGCCAATGGAGGCTCCTCAGTTTTGCCTTTCTGAGGAGACACATCTCACTCTGTGTTGGCTCATATTTACAAAGCAGTAAAAAGTGCTTTTTTTCTTTGATAAAGAACTAAATGATGGTCTTAAATTCTTTAGTTTTTAATTATAAAAAAGCAACCCATCTTTTCCTTCTCTCTACTTAGAAAGTCAGATTTTTTTTAAATTTTTTTTTGTCAGTGAAAAGAAGACACACAGATATTTTCTTTCAAATATTTTGGTTGTCACATCTCTTAGTTCTTTCATCTCTAAGGAATAAATAAATTCCCCTGCAGCTGATGAAATGTATAATCTTTTAATGTTACTTGGGTTTGTGCTCCATAATACTGTGAGGGTTGTTTTTTTGCTGTCATGGTCTATGCATTCAACATAGGAATACAATAAAATTGTTTTAGATTTATTCTCCCTCTCTTCTGGTGAATAAATCCTTTTAAAGTCCATCTTAGTTTGTAGTTTAATGTATTTGAAGTTATATTTTCTTTATTTTTTGCTCTTTTCTCTTTCATGTTTTATACCCTGGCCTGTAGAGCTGTTGGGCATCTGTTCATTTTTAAGTGTATCAGCAGCTCCATGGGCATTCTTTGATTTTCATGATCTTACATTCAAAAATGTTTATTATTCCCCAGGAAAGTGAGTTATTTCTAGTAGCTTTTCAAACCACTGTAATGCACACATTTGTAACTTGAAAATGCTCTTTTCTGGTTTGGATTTTTCTCTAGCTGAGTCAAAACTGGGGCCTTGAAATTTTTTTATTTTTTTTTTCTCATGTGGTATTTGTTTATATCTTTTGTGCTGCATTAGTTGCTAAATAGTACTTTTGTGGTCAGGGTCTGTTTCTAGCTTTAGCTTTTCAGTTTTAGAAGAATGATGCCAAATATTTTGCAAAGGATGATCTGCCAAGAAAATTTTCATAGGAGAATAACCAACCACTGCTTGGAAGCACATAACTGACTTCTTTTGTTATTTTTTCCCCCTAAATAAATGTTAAGATGTGCATTGATCTTTACTTCATTATTGTTATCTTTACTGCCACAGGTCCTTGTCCTACAATGATTATCATCAGGGATGAGAATTAAATGTTTTTTATCCTTCAATAATTATCACCAGGGGTGAAAATTAAATGTTTTTAGTGGCTGCTGAGACCTGCAAAACCCCTCTGCTTGTACAAATCCTCAGTCTGGTTTTCTGGAGAATAAGAGGAGTTGGCCTCACATCATTAACGAGCTGTTAATCCCTTATTGCTTGAGTTAATTTGCCTTGAGTAAGAAAGTGTCAGAAGTCTCTGAGTGAAAGGTAGGTTCTCCTCCTCCCAGTTTTCCCTGCCAGAGATAAACTATCTAAATTTCACCAGTTGCCAGCAAAAGTAAATACATTTAAGCCTTATTTGCATTATAGCTGTGGTCAGGAGTGCCAATGGTGGATCTGGGATTCAGGTTTTAATGTGGAATTTATTTAAATCCTGGGACTTCTGCATATTCTGGCTTCTGTCCTTTCAACAGGGGAAGATGTAAATGTGGAAATAGGGAGTGACAGCTGGGAATTTTTCATCCAGCCTCGTGCTGCTGCATGTTCTGAGGGATGAGGACTGGCAGAATCCATCTGGGCAGCACCCACAAAATCAATATTTGTCCTTGTACAATATTCAGCTCAGAGATCCAAAGTGATGTCTCTGTTGCAGCTATGGAATAAACTAGTAAAATCAGCATGGAAATCTTCATTTTGGGTTTATCCCAAAAAGCATTGACTGCTGGTTGTGAGATACCATTCTCTTTTAGTATCTTGAATCTATAAAGTCTCTGTTTGGGAATTAGTTTCTGAAAGCCTCTGTGCCTCCCATTACAAAGGAGTCTGGTACTGCTCTCCATCTCCAAAAATCCAGCTGGAAGATTATAAGGGGGAACAATTGTCTCTGCATCTTTCTGCTTCCTAAAAGACAAACAGCCCTGAAAATGAGGAATTGGTGCTCAGGTGTCTTTTTCCAGCAGCAAAGAGCAGGCAGACATCTGCCACAGGTGAGCACACCTGCAGTGAGGAGTGGGGTGTCCCCATGGGGAGGGACAGCTGGAGCACTCTGTGAGGAAAGGCTGAGACATTTGGGGATGTTCAGCCTGGAGAAGAGAAGCATTGGAGTGATTTAATTGTGGACTTTCAGGACTTGAAGGAGCAAAAAAAAATGGATGGAGAGACTTTCAGCCAGGGCCTGGAGTGACAGGACAGAGGGAATGGATTCCCACTGCCAGGGGGCAGGGTAGGATGGGATATTGGGGAGGAATTGTTGCCTCTGGGGCTCTGGAACAGTTCTTGCAAAGAAGCTGTGGCTGTCCCTGGATCCCTGGAAGTGTCCCAGGCCAGACTGGATGGAGCTTGGAGTAACCTGGGGGAGTGGAAGGTGATCCTGCCCATGGCAGGGGGTGGGACTGAACAATCTTTAAGGTCCCTTCCAACTCAAACCATTCTGGGATTTGGTGATTCCTTGACAGTTGTTTCTGTCTGGCACAAATCAGCCTGTCCAGTAAGACTGGCATTAACATTTGCCAAAGTTGTCCAATTTTTGGGGTTTTTCTAAGCTTTCCTCCTTCATTCCTTTTACATTTTTAATCCATCCACAGATCTTCAGAGGTGAAGGAATATGTTCAGCATGTGTTACACAGACACTCTCAGCACCAAGCAGGAAGGACTTACCCCATACTCTCTTTAGGTTTTCTTGGGATGGGGCTGTGGAGAATTCTAACTTGATTTTGCTTACTTTGTCTTACATAAAAGAGGAATTAAACCCCCAAACCAAGAACTGCAGCTGTGTGGGTTTGGGTCGGCACCATCAGGGGGTAGAATCCATGGATTGTTGAAGGATCCATGAGTTGTTGAAGGCCATTCCTAGGACTTTTCTGAGGCTGCTTTTGGGTGTGCTGGTCCTGGGAGAGCAACCAACACACTCTGCTCACTCCAAAACTGGGAAGCAGTAGTGGGTGCATATATAAAATAGTAGAAGTTATTTTTTTTCCCCTTGACACCATCCTGACACCAAAGTTTGGATCTGCTCTGAGCAGATCTGGCTTGGCTCTGCCCCCTCTGCTTGGATTAACCTGCAGATTTTCAAGGAAGTTTTTTTTTTTTTTTAGAGCTTTGAGAGATGTGGATTTCTTTTACAAAAGTACTTTCTTAATGCACAGCCCTACCAAAAGCTGGTGTGAAGGATGGCAACTTTAAGCTCACACAGTGCAGATTAATGCTTGTTGCTGTTAATTTCTGAGTAGTTTTCTGGTTTCAGCTGACATTTTAGGAATTCTCAGCTCTACACTTGAGGTGTTAAACTGGTAAAGAGATTGTGTTTGAGAAGAGCAAGCATCTCGTTTTCAGTCATTAAGAGTGTGTTGCTGATACTTGCTTTTTCCAGCTCTAGTTACAAAACATTTTTTAAATCTGTCAGATTTATGTTAAACACAAGTGTAAACAAAATTGTATAGTTCATTGTAACAAACACTATATTTAAACTTCTGCATTAGGACATATTCAAATTCTGTTAGAGTTCAGCAGATCACCATCCATCAAAAATTCCCTGTTCTCATGGTTTTAGGGCAGCCCATAAAATGAGAGCCATTTCTTTGGGTCACTTCAGCCTCACTTCAGGTGAGAGCTCTGGAATGTGAATCCAAGGCTCTATTTGATGATGAAGTGAGATATGGAAAGAAAAAAGCAGCACAATGGGAATTTCCAAAGCACACAGAGGGGTTAGGAGTTATAAAGTGTAAGAGGTCAGAGACTGGAAAGCAGAGGAGCTTGTGTTTCACTGCCAGGGCAGGAGGTCAGGTGCCTTTTGAAGGGATATTCTGTGACTGGGGACAAGCAGGCACACTGGAGGCAGCAGAACATCGTGGGCAGTGGTGAGTGAAGCTTGGCAAGGGGTGAATAAGCTGGGCAGGGATGGCAGGGCTGCCACAGGAGCTGCAATTCTGATTCCATTAAATGAAGACACGCTCCAACAAACAGCTCCTCTGCTGAATGGGGCTCTTGATCCAAGGCTGGAGATGAGGCACTGCTGTTGGGGAGAGGAGAGGATTTCACCATGGCAATTGAAAATACTAATTTGGAGCCCGTGAGAGGGATGTTGCTGAATGAATCTTGCCTTTCTCTTCCTCAGTGGTTGGAAGGGGCAGGAAGAGGACACTGAGCACAGATGCTAATGTCCAAGATTTCTGACCATCTCACGTGGCTCAGCACTGTGGACCCCCTGGGCTGGAGCTGTTTGGCTTGCACTCTTGAAAACAAATAAAACAAAAGTGCAGAGTGCATAACTGGTTCTGCAACCAGTTCTCTGTGTTATTTCTGGTCGTTGGCTGCAGAAAATGCCCTCCCCAGAGTGTGTTTTCTCAGGTGTGCTCTTTGGGTGTGCGGTGGGAAGTGTCTCACCCAGGGATTGCCACGGGGCTCACTCGGTTCCTCTGTCCCACAGCAGCTGTTTGGGAAGAAAGTCAAGTCTCAGTGGGAAAACCCAATGATTTTTTTGTGTGTGATACTACAAAACTCTCCCAACTCCCCAAAATAGTCCTGCTAACAATGCTGTCACATTAGTGGGGTGAGGTGTGCTCAGTCACTACAGCAACACCACGGGATATGGAAAAAAAAGTGTGTTAGTACTTTGTGTTTTGTTTTGTTTTATTTTGAACACAGATTCCATGTGATGTTCTCCAGTGTAAGTATTCAGCTGCTAAAATATTCTGGAAGAGCTGTGCTCGGTGGGATGCTGTCACTCATCCTCTCAGGCTGTGGGACAGCTGAAGAGGTGACCAAAAGGCTTCTGCCAAACTCTCCTTTCTCAGTAAATAAACTCTGGAAATGACATGGAGCAAAATAAAATTTGGCTGTGGTTCACCTCATTCAAATACATTCTTGTTCTGGTCCCATTCTTGTGTGGCTCACATTGGAGCTTTGCAATCCTTCTAAAATCCTGTAGTTTTAGTTTTCATTCTATAGGGAACATGATCTTCAGGTTTAAGTCTCATTAAATAAAATTAGCATCAATACTAATAAAGGGCAAAAGCTCTGTCTTCCTCTTGAAGAAAGTCTTACAGCAAATGTCTTGGAAATTTGGGATCTACTTCTGCCATGTGGAACTGGACTATGTTGCTGATGGAGTTGTGGACACCAAAACTGAATCTTTCAGCCTTTAATGTCAAATGAATTCTTAGGAGACTTCCTTGCATCTTGAAGGGATCAAGACCAGGAGAATTAAAGACAGTAAGACATCTAACAAATGTTATCTTCCTTTAAAGTGAAATATTAGAATTCAAAAGATATCATCAAGGTTCATTATATATATGTCATCTTTATGGGATAAATGCAGATAAAAGATTATTTTCATTGTCAGTAATAGTTCACGAGATACTGAACAGGTCTGGATTACTTGGCATGAAATGAGTTTCCCTGGCCTCTGGCTGGTTTCAGCTAATTTTAAATTGAGACTTGAAATACAGAGGAAATTTCAAGGGATGAGGAGGAGGCAGATATTTTTCTGCTGGGTTGAGAAAACATAAATAACATGATTTGAAGAACTGTAATTTCTTAGCCTGTAGTTCCCCCTCTGCAGTGCAGAAGCCTATGAATAAGACAGAGATCATTAACTAATTTTTCACATTAGGGACTTACATTTTTGTCATACATCATTTCTAGTGAAATTTCAGGTTCGATTCACAAAGCCAGTGATGTAGATGTGGTGCCTTCCTGTCTGTGACTTTCTTGGTAACTGCACAGTTCTTTTTTTTTTAAAAAAAGAGAATGATGCAAACTGCAGCAACTCGTGGGAAATGATGATTTATTTAACTAACACGTCCCAAAGTGATCTGAGGAATCCTGATCTGACAGTTTTCATATCTAGGTGTGTACAGGGAGAACCAGTTTTTAGCCCTGGCCTTGTTGCATTTTTAATGAGAGCAGTAATTCATTATTGATTGAGTGTTCAGCTGGCAGGTGGGAGAGGGGAAGGTGGAGCTGTGCCTGTGCACGGCTGCTGCAAGCCAGGAGGAGGGACAAAAGCCTCAGGTGACATTTGCAGGTGGGTGACGTCTCTTGGGAAGCATTTTGGGTGATTTGCTGTGTGCTCACAATATCTAGACTGTGATCAAAAACCATTCCTTATCATGAGCATCCACAGAAGGATTGTGAGGACCAGGGAATACTCAGGATTTTGCCTTTGGTTCTGGCACAGCAGGAGTTAATGATCACGTGTGGTCTTGTGTCATCAACTCAAGAATGTGTCTGGTGGAAGATGCAAGCTGTGGGGCCAGAAAACACAGTGGCTCAGACAACTTGATATGTTTAGCTCATAAATATCAACCCAATGGGGACTCTTGTGTTCCAGCAGGCAAAGTTTGATGGTTGAAAGCCAAAAATAGTTCATGTCCAAGCTATAGATTATATATGAGCATAATGGTGATATTGGAAAGCAGCAGACACGACTGAGTGGAATTGTGTGGTGTGTGAGAGCTGAGAGCCAGGAGCTGCAGTGATCCCCAGGCTGAGCCTTCAGATCCCAGCCAAGCAGACCTTTGGCAGACTGCAGCCATTCCTCCAGCCTTCAGCATGACAGTGGCAGTCACTGCTTGTGTGGAAAAGGAGTATTGGTGGGGAACAGGATCCTTTCTGTATTCTAGAAGTGAAGCTGATATTCTGGAAATGACTTTATCTGAACAGCTGAGCTGCTCCTGGATAAAAGTGTAGATAGTGGAGCATCCCTGGCCCCCTGAGGCAGAGTGTGGGTCCTTGCTGAGAACATCAGGATAATGATGAAATCCTGTTTTACATTGGTGTTACAGCACCAGAGTTATCCTGATCCTTTTTCCCACTGGGATCCACCTGCTCCTTCTGGATTTTGAAAGGCACCAAGGATTTTGCTATGGTCTAAAAACACCTCAGTGAGAAGGTGCTTTCAGAAGTGGTGAATGTTTCCTTTTGTGGTTTGTAGATGACTCTGAGTGATTTGGTCTGCAGATGTTTGTGTCCTTTGTAGGGTTGTTCAGGTTCTCTTTGAGATCAGGTTGAGTCATATTTGTGTCCTTGGTCTGCATTTTGACACCCATCTCATTTCTTAGCACTGCAGGACTTTGAAAGGCCAGTCATTGGGTTGGGTTTGTTTCGGGTTTTTTCCTGGCTGGAAAGCCTTTCCCTGTTTTGAAGCTTGACTAAGTGTTGATAAAACTGAGGGGGGTTAATCCTTCAGGCTCTTGATTTTCCTGTTTTTAAGACTTCTTGTCCATGCACAGGAGAAGAGTGTTTGTTCTGTAGTGACTCCCATCACATCCTAATCTTAAATCCAAATTGATTTAAATTAACCCAGTTTTCCCTCCATTTTCTGTAATCCACTTCTGCACCAGATTTCAGTTGTTCTGAAGACTGCATATTTGTTAGGTAAGAATGAGACAATTGGGATTGAACTCCTGTAACTCTTGGATGCTCAGCCACAGTCCCTAATTAAATCAGGTTGTGTGTCCTGAATAATAGTTTAGCTCTGGTGATGGTGCCTGAGTGATTTACTAGAAAGTGTTCATGAAATCCCCTCTTAAAACTTTCTATATCTGAGGTTCCTGTAACATCTCCCAGCACTGAATTCTCAGTTGAAATTTGGAGCATATCCAGAGAGGACAGTTCTGTTAAAGGCTTAATTGGAGTTTCTACTTCTGAGGAGGAGGACTGTGGGGACCAAGGAAGGAATTTGCAGAGTGAAGTTGTTGCAGGGAGCTGTGACTCATCCCTGGTGCCTCTGCTATGTCCCTCCTGCCCCTCTCAGTTCCACTTTCAGGCCACACTGAGGTTTAGCACCATGAGATGGGTGAGCCCCTGATGCATCCTTGGGAGCCAGAAACTTCCCTTAATGGTGTTTGAGAGGCATGAACTCTCATTTCCAGGTTCAGGTTGGACATGAGGAGGAATTTCTTCCTGGAAAGGGTGGTCAGGTGTTGGCAGGGGCTGCCCAGGGAGGTTTGGAGTCCCCATCCCTGGAGCTGTGGCTCTCAGTGCTCTGGGCTGGGTGACAAAATGGTGACAATCACAGGTTGGGTGACCTTTGAGGGCTTTTCCAGCCTCAGTGATTTGCTGGTAGATGTTTTAAAATCTGGAAAAGAACTGCCAGGAACACTTCACAATTCCAGCCAGGCTGGTGCTGTGCTAATTCCAAACCCAGATTATCCTTACCCATGTTGTTCTCACCTTTGCATTGTGTTTGTGTCAGACAACACTGTATTTTTTAATAATCTGTAGGACTGTGGGGTGCTTCTGAATTATGATTAAATATATCTTAACTCTCTCATTTCAGGCTAGAAATCTTCATACAGGAGAACTGGCTGCTGTAAAAATAATCAAGTTAGAGCCTGGTAAGTTTTACATTCTTTCCTGTATTTTTGAATCGCATTTTCATTTTTTCCATGTGTTTATTTTCACCCACTGTGAAGTTCTAGACAAAAGAAGTGTTTGGGGTTGTTTTTGGGGCTGGTTTTTTTTTGTAGTTCCAGTGGTTAGATGACAGGAAGCCCTGCAGGATGTACCACTGCTCTTGGCTGTGTCATGCTCACTATTTCCTTGTTTGTTCTTATCTGCCTGATCAATTGCTGCATGAAAGATGTTGCAATTAAAGTGTTGTTAGTACAAAGAAAAGATTAGGGACAGATGGTAAATGGTGAGCTCTGAGCCACTGAGGAGCTGGTGGGCTGTGGGAGTTGAAAGGGGGAAGGGATCAGGCAGTGATCCTAATTCCCACCAAAGGTGCACTGGGAAAAGCAGCCCCTGTGTTTTTGAATGTGTCATCTTTTCTTTAAGCTGTGCTGGGGGAGGAAACTTCCCTGTGGAGTTTCTGCCACTCCTCCTAAAAGCAGGAGACCCAGGGGATCTCCCTTGCTGCCCTGGAGATTTGCTGAGCACAGAGAGTTGAAATCTGAAATTGTGTCCTGAGTGGAATCATAGTATCCTAGGATGGTTTATGCTGGAAGGGTCACAGAATCCAGAATGATACGAGTTGGAAAATAAAAAGACCATCCAGGGCTGAAGGGCCTGAGGAGAGGGTTAATTTTTATTTCTGATTGGTTCTGTGCAGAAAAAGAAATGGGTTTGAAGGCTGAAGGTAGAAAAAGCATGGGGAGATTTGGGGGAGGAGTGAAAACCACTGTCTTTAGGTGACTGTGACTGCTCAGCCCCCTTGGCAGAGCAGCCTGGGTTTATTAGCTGGACTGCAGTGATCAGGTTAATTAGGCAGTGGGAACACAGTGGGAATCCCTCAAACTCTGTATGAAGTTCTGTGGGCAGAGTTTGGGGCTGTGGGGAGCAAACCACTGTCCCCAGCAGGGCTGTGGTGAGGCAGAGCGATGCTCTAGTGACAGAAAAAGGACAGTGCTGCCGTGGTGAGAGGGTTCCTCCAGCACTGTGTCACTGCAACCAATCCAAATGAGGTGTATCTGCTTTTATTCTGAATTTGAAGAGCTGTTTTGAAATCTGAAGTGAAGCAGAGACTGAATCCTCTGTCAGTAGAACTGAGGGAGGAGCAGAATTCTGCCTTTCCTTGGTGCTGCTTAAGCACTGCAGTGATAAATGCAAGACTGGCCCCAAGTCTGAGAACCCCATTTTAATTAGCACTCATGACCATGTCTTGTGTTTAATTATATTGCTCTGATCACCACAGGGAAGCTATTTCTTCTAGTTTTTTTTTTTTTTTTAATCCATCTTCTTTTAAACGTTGCCAACCTGATCTCCATCCATCACATGCACACCCACAGCCTCTTGGCAGGGATTTGTTGGGTGCTTGGTTTTTAAGGAGGATTCACAGCATTTATTTACTTGCTTGCTCCTTTTTAGTTCTCATGTTTGAAATATTCCAGATTTTTAAAGAAATTAATGATTGGCTTCAAATTTTTGACTAATTTTAAGAGTTTTGAGTAATTTTTGAAGACTGTAAATTGCAGGGCACTGTCAATTCCTGGACCAGGTAAGGAGCTGTAGGATTTACCTGTGGTGGTTTTCTGGGAAGGGCAGCCCCTCCAAACACCAGCACAAGGTCTTCTCACATAGTAGGGCACAGCTGGCATAAAATTAATATTAAATTCCCCAAGTTAGTCAGTGGAGAAATAGGTTTGGGAGAAGAGGAGGTGTCACATCGATGACAGTTAATTAGCTGATGGAAACATAAGAGCTCCAAGCTCAACACTTGATGAATTCATTGGAACTGGGAGCAAAAGACAAAAGGCTCTGAAGCAGAGAGTGCTCCAGAGGAGGTGAGGAATGTGTTGAATGAAAGCTGAAGGAGCTGCACTCAATAAAATGGCAGAATTTGGGGAATTCAGGATATTGCTGGCATGGCAGGAGTGAGTCCTGGCACCTGTTCCTCCCTCATCTCCTGCAGGTAGTGAGTGAGGACCCAAAGAGACTCCAGCTGAAAACTGATCCCAGCAAGGATCTGTACTTTATTGCATCAGCTCTTACCTTTGTCTCTTCTCCAGACAAAGAAAACAAACTCAGCTTCGAAGGTTGCTGTCACTAGTTTATTTGAAGTTGGGGCAGTTCTCTAGGTCTGCTCCCACAGTCACTTGGAGTCAAAATAGTGGTTTTCCCTTTTTTTTTATTATTTTTTTTTTGGCATAGACGTTGGAGAGCATTAGGCAAAAGTATTATGGCACGCTAATGACATTTCCCAGCATTCCCTGAGTACAAATGCTTCAAATAATTTGGGAGCCAATTCTATTTCAGAAACTAATCCAACTGTACTCAGCAGCATAGCAGCCAAAACTGTCTGAAACACTAAAGCCTCTTCCTTCTATGGGTTTAGCAGATGAATTGAGAGGGGACTCAATACAAAGAGAGAATTATTTGCCAGTGGAGTTTTCAGCCACAGAACTTTCTCCCTGGGAGAATATCATAAAAAATATTTTTAAATATGCTAATGTCTGTTTTAAGTACTGCTGTTCTGATGAATAATGCCCTCTGTCATGTTCAGAACCTTTTGCAAGGTTACAGAAGAATCTCACTGCTGGGTTTTTTAGTTTTTTTTTTTTTGTCTAATGATTGCATTTTCCATTTGAGATCCCAGAAATAGCCAGGTACCTATTTCAAGCTGGATCTTAAGCTGGACACGGAGCTGTAGGAAGCAGAATCAGCCAGATGTGTGAGGTGCTGTGCATTGCAAGCCAGGTTTGCTTCATGAGGTGTGTGCTGAATGCCAGGGCTCAGCCAGCTCAGGAAGGTGATTTTTGGGGCTGAGCCAGGGTCAGAAATGGGTCTGGTCCATTGCACCACGAGAGCAGCACAGCAGAGCCCTGGGCACTGAGGCAGGGCAGCTTGAATTTCCATACAATAAATCCCCAAAGATGACATGAGCTGTGGGGCAGAACCAGCCTGGGGCTGATTTAAACTGAGCCTGGGGCTGATTCAAGCTGAGCCTGCTGGGCTCAAATCCTTGTTGGCAGCACTTGGGTTGAGGAGATATGAAAATAATTTCTCATTACCATACACACCTTCCATGCCTTGTGCTGTGCAGCCTGCTTGGTGTTCAAATTCTTAGGGATTTTTCTGGGCTGGATTTTTCCTGGTGTTTTTCCCAGAAATCCTTGGAATTTTGGCAGATTTTGGGTTTTTAATGCAGATTTTAGGACTTTTTTGGCCATTTTTAGTGTGATTTTTTGGGGTTATTTGCATTTCTTAGTGTGAATTTTTAGGGATTTTTTTGGTTTTTAGGCTGAATTTTTCCAGGATTTTTGCTGACATTTTTTTTCAGAAATCCTCAGAATTTTGGCAGATCTTAGGTGTGTTGGTGCAGATTTTAGGAGTTTTTGGGCCATTTTTAGTGTGCTTTTTTTGGGGTTATTTGCGTTTCTTAGTGTGAATTTTTAGAGATTTTTCTGGGTTTTTAGGCTGAATTTTTCCTGGTATTTTTCTCAGAAATCCTCTGAATTTTGGCAGAGTTTTGGTTTTTTAGTGCAGATTTTAGGATGTTTTTAGCCATTTTTAGTGCAATTTTTAGGGGATTTTTGCATTTCTTAGTTCGAATTTTTAGGGATTTTTTTGGTTTTTTAGGCTGAATTTTCCCTAGATTTCTCCTGATGTTTTTCCCAGAAATTTTTGGAATTTTGGCAGATTTTTGATTTTTTAGTGCAGATTTCAGAGGTTCTTTTAGCCATTTTTAGTGTGAGTTTTTGCAATTATTTGCGTTTCCTAGTGCAAATATTTAGGGATTTTTCTGGTTTTTTAGGTAGATTTTTTCCTGGATTTTTCCTGATGTTTTCCCCAGAAATTCTTGGAATTTTGGCAGATTTTGGGTGGTTTAGTGCAGATTTTATGACTTTTTGTGCCATTTTTAGTGTGGATCTTGGGCCATTTTCAGTCGGATTTCCTCTGGATTTTTTGCCCACCCATTTGCCCTTTTTTTTTTCCCCCTCAGAAATCCCTCGAATCTCACAGGATTTTGAGGCCATTTTTTGGTTTTTTTGTGAAGATTTTAGGAGTTTTTAGTGCATTTAGTGCATTTTTTAGTGCAATTTTAGGGGACTTTTGCATTTCATAGTACAAATTTTTAGGGATTTTTCTGGTTTTTTAGGTGGAATTTTTTCCAAGTTTTTTCCTATGTTTTTCTCAGAAATCCTTGGAATTTTGGCAGGTTTGGGGTGTTTCAGTGCAGATTTTGAGTGTCCAGGACTGATTTTAGGACTTTTTTGGGGGGATTTTTTGGGGTTTTTTAGCTATTTTTGCATGGAGGAATTTTTAGGAGTTCTTTCCTAAGATATCTCCCAGAAATCCTTGCAATTTTGGTAGATTTGGGGTGTTTTAGTGCAGATTTTAGGATTTTATGGCCATTTTTAGTATGATTTTTGGGGAGTTTTGGCCAATCAACATGTGATTTTTTGAGATTGTGTCTGGGGCTGAATGCTTGAGGTTCCAGGTGTTCCAGAGCCATTAAAGCCTGGAGATATTCTGTGTATCCCATTCATGTCCCATTCCATGTCCCACATGGTGCTGCCACAGCCTCAAAGCTGCTCAGCCCCACACAGAACAAAGCAGAGGCAGTGTGGATTTCAAATCAGCATTTTAATTACATTCAGCTTGTTGAAATGGGGTCAGATTTTATAGTTCTTATAATGAATTTGTAATCCATTGTTCTTAAGAAATGTGTGCATCCAGAGCAGGATCCAGGTAGTGCAAGTTTGCATTAAAACAGAGTTTCTGGCGTGGGGAAAGTTGACAAAAGGGGTTGTGGTAGAGGAAGGAAGTGCCAGGTAGAAGAGAAAATTCACAGGGAAATGTTCTGGTGTTGGACACTCACTCCAAACTCTGGTGTGCTCCTTGCTGTGGAGCTCCTGGCAGCACATCCCCATCAGAAATATTCTGTATCAGCAGAGAGATAATGAGGACCATCAGTGGTTTGCAGTTGGCAGTTCCATGCCCAGCAGGAAAATCTGCTGGTGGAAACATCACTGTTTCCAAATAGCTGTTCCCTGCTTGGAATCAAGTTTCTTGAGTTTCAAGTTTGGGGAGTTGAAATTCTTTCTGTCAGACTGCAGGTTTCCATGAGTCCTGTGAAAAGCAGTCTGGATAAAACAACATATAAAAAACTTCTGTAGAAAATATGGATAAAACAGGATGAAAGATCCTGTATTTTGGGAAAGCCATCCCTTTTATCAGCACAGCCTGAACATTCCTGAGGTTCAGGAGAGTGGTTTGGAGTGAGTGCTTGGGATCTGTTGAGCGTGGAGGTGGTGGGAAGTCAGCACAGACTCACCTGGGAGAGCTGGGGATGCTCACCTGGAGAAGAGAAGGCTCCAGAGGAACCTCAGAGCCCTTCCAGGACCTAAAGGGGCTCCAGGAGAGCTGGAGAGCAGCTGTGGATGTTGCCTGGCTGTGGAGTTTGTGGTCTGGGGCAAATAGTTGTCATTCCCATAGGGATTCCTGTCCTTGTTTGGGAACTCAGGTTTTTGAGATAAGAAATGTTGGAAGAATGGTCCCAGCAGAGGCTGCAATGGTGTGACCCTGCTCTTTGTCCTTCAGTGTCCCTTACAAGTGTCCTTCCAATCCTGTTGTTAAATGTCATCTCATTTTTAAATTAGGAATGTTAATTTTAGTATTAAAAATCCCAAATCTTTATTACAGTATTAAAAATCCAAGGTCAAGCTGCCTGGAGAGATTTAGGAGTCACATCTCCACGTCCATCAGTGTGGTGGGGACAGGAGTGCTGCACCTTGAAGATCTGGTCTCTTCAAATGTGCCTCTGTCCCACCCTCTGGTGACACTGGGATGTCACTGAGTGACATCATTTCTCCTCCTGTCCCTCCCTCTGCTCCCACACAGCACCAGCCCCGTGATGCAGCTCTGAAGTGATGCAGAATAAACCAATTTATAACAAAATCGAGGAATTTCTCCCCCAAGATGTCACCTTTTGGACAGCAGAAGGATTCACTGCTCTTCCCAGGGACATTTGTGACAAGTGACTAGGATGGAACCACTCAGAGCAGTGGAGCACGTGAAAATATGTGCAGGAATAAATTTGACTAAAAATCATCAGGATCAGGAATGCCCAAAGAGCAGCAGTGCTGTGTGACAGCACTGGAGCCGTCAGAGGCAGGAGGATCCAGGGTACACCTGCTCTCCATCCAGGAAAACTTGGCAGGGTCTCTCTACATTCCAGCTCTGCATAGAATCACAGAATCATGGAATGGTTTGGGTTTGAAGGGACCTTGAGGATCATCCCACTCCATCCCCTGCCATGGCAGACACAGCTCCCACTGTCCCAGGCTGCTCCAATCCCCAATGTCCAGCCTGGCCTTGGACACTTGCAGGGATCCAGGGGCAGCCACAGCTGCTCTGGGAATTCCATTCCAGGGCTTCCCCACTCTCACAGTCAGGAATTCCCAATTCCCAATCTCCCATCCATCCCTGCCCTCTGGCAGTGAAGCCATTCCCTGTGTCCTGTCCCTCCATTCCTTGTCCCCAGTCCCTCTCCAGCTCTCCTGGAGTCCCTTTAGGCTCTGCAAGGGGCTCTGAGCTCTCCCTGGATCCTTCTCCTCTCCAGGTGAGCACCCCCAGCTCTCCCAGCCTCTCACACAGGTGAGCTCTGCAAGTAGAATAATTCACAGGTGTAGAGGTACCACCAGTTTCCTCCATGATCTCCCATTTATGCAGAATTATCATGGATTTACCAGCCCTTACCTTATTCAGCTTCTGCCATGGGCTCAGATCCCACCCCAATGACAGGGCTGTTGGTTCCTGCAGTCCCTCCCTGCCAGATGGGGACAAGCAGCCACTTGTGCCCTCCAAGGAGAATATTCCTCTGTGGGGCTGTGGTGTGTCCCCCTGTCCCTGTCTGCAGAGATAAAATTCCACAGCAGAGGAGGCTGCAGTGACTCAGTCCCTGCTCGTGGGCATTGCAGCATTCCCCTGCGTGCCACACGTCCCAAAACTGCCAACATGTGAGCAGGCAAAACCCAGTTTTCCCAATTCCCTGTTCCTCACCATCAAATCCTTAAAATTGATCTCCTTGTATGGATATTTGGTCACCTTTGGTCTAATTCTTTTTATCTTGCTGTCTCCCTCTCAGTGAAGTATTTTCTACAAATTCTGTCTGGGTTTTTTTCTTGCTATCCAAGGATATTTAATTTTTGCCCTATTCTCTTGCCAAGATTAATACTCCAGCTGTCTGGAAACTCTGAATTGGTTTGTTTTGTGTTCATTTTTGTCATCTTTGAACAACTATACATCTTCTCTCCTATCTCTGTGTCTCATCTTGCAGAATCATTTCCTCCATATTGTAGCCAAACTTTTCTCATGGATAACTTCTTTCCATCTGTTTGCTACTTCTCTATCAGCTCCCTGTCTTCTTCTTTCTCTTCCAAATCCTTTTTCACCCCTTTCTCTGCCCCATTTCTTGTATGAATTCTTAATTTATAAATAGCAAATCACAAGATCATCTTTGCTGTCTCCCTCTGCTACAAGCAGGATCATTCCTGGTGGTTTTTTTGTTAAGTGTTTTCTGAGTTTTTCTTTCATTTTTTGGGAATTTCACAGATTACCATTACTCCAGTAAGAAAAACCTTTTCATCTGTCCAGGGAACGTGGGTTAAGGCAATTTAAACCCATTGCTAATTGTCCTGTTATAAAACTGGAGATGGATTATCCCTTCTCCCCATTTTCCTGCTATCTTCTCTGTGCATGAAGGTTGTTATCTTTTCACTGTCAGTCCTTTCTAGCCCAAATCTCTGCATTCCCCTCAATTTCCCCCCATTAGTCACAGTTCCTAGAACTGCTTTGGCTGCTGCCCTGTGATCCATGCACAGTTCCAGCTGCTGCCTGTGAGGTTTTGCTGTTTTGGGGACGTTTCTCCACCAGGATTTTCACATGGGGCAGGATTCAGCTGTGCTGAGAGGTCACAGCTGATGTTTCAAGGATTCTTTGATTTGAAGAGACTCCTGGGATTTGGCATTGGATCCTCTGAGCTCACGGACAACGGGTAGTGGAGAAAGATGGAAATTTTTTTCAGTGTGGGGTGAGAGGATTTTGCTTTAAACCTTGTTTAGATTTGACTTTCTTGAAAAGATTTGAGTAGTTTGAAAATAATCCAGTTGTTGTTTGCAAGAATTCAACAGTTTCCCCGTAGGAAGTTTGTTAGAGAAATGGGAGGAATGAATCCATGAGATTTAAGCTCAAATTAAAGAATCTTTTAAAAATGAATGAGAGGGGCTTTGAACAAGGGCCTGGAGGGACAGGACAAGGGGGATTGGGTTTAAACTGGGGGAAGGTAGATTTCAGTTGGATGTTGGGAAGGAATTCCTGGCTCTGAGTGAGCTGTGGCTGCCCCTGGATCCCTGGCAGTGCCCAAGGCCAGGCTGGGTGGGCTGGAGCAGCCTGGGATGGTGGAAGGTGTCCCTGCCATGGCAGGGATGGAATGGGATGGGATTTAAGTTCTCTTCCAGCCCAACCCATCCCATGGTTCTCACAACTCAGGAATCCTTCACCCACAGTGATCATTTATCAAGATGTGTGAATCCAAGCAAAGCTGTAGCTGCAAGGTAGCCCCTAAACCAAGCCCAGTGTGAAAGCTGTGCTAAATTTATGGAAGTTGTGTTGCCTTTTCTCTTTCTCATTGGTTAAAAAAATACTACTGATGTTTATACAAAGCCTCTTGACATTTGAAACTTCTCTACTACTGTTTTCCTGCCCCAGTGAAGTGTTTCTCCATCCAATTCAACATCAAGAAGCCCTTGAGGATTTACTTAAATCAGTCAGGGGTGGATTCTTGTGCGTGGGTTCCCTTTTACCTTTGCATTTTGTAGTTATTTTCTTAAATAAAAGCCTGGCAGTCACTGAGACATAAAGGTTGTGATCATTTCTTTCATCACACACTGGTACTTCTTTTGCCAGTGACACTGTTCTCAGGGAAGCTGCCTCAAAGCTCAGCAAATATAAACATCTATTTTAAAAGAGGTTATTAAAAAAAAATTAGCTGTGCTGCTACTAAAATAAACACATGAAGAATTCAATTTACCCCAGTGCTTGAGTCCTCTTGGACTTGTCAAAATCATCTAAATTAAAGGGAGCAGGATAAAGCACTTTGTGTTTTCTGGGTTGGACATCCCTGACTTTAATATAGGAGGGAATTTTACTGGGTAAGCTTTAAACAAAAGTAAACATCCCAGAATAATTTGGGTTGCAAGGGACATTAAAGCTCATCCCATTCCACCCCCTGCCATGGACAGGGACCTTCCACTATCCCAGGCTGCTCCAAGCCCAGTGTCCAGCCTGGCCTTGGGCACTCCCAGGGATCCAGGGGCAGCCACAGCAAATCTGGGAATTCCATTCCAGGGCCTCCCCACCCTCACAGCTGAGAATTTCTTCCTCATATCCCATCTAAATGTCCCTTTCTGCAGCTTGAAACCATTCCCCTTTGTCCTTCCCTGCCAAGGCATGAGAGAAGTTAATAATATAGAAAATACAAAAGCAGAGCTGCAAGGATTGAATTCAGGATTCTGGGGAGAATATTCTTTGCTTGGAAATTCTCTTAAGGGGATTTATTACCTATATAAATACAAACTGAAATTGCATCTGTGATATGGTTGCATTTTTAATTTATAAAAAAATCACCCTTTATGTTAAAGTGGCAGAAACATGCCCTGCTCAGAATGGATTTTTCAGCAGATCCTTTTTTCTTCCCCAGAAAAAAGACATTTAGGATGTGCCAATGTGCACAATCACCCAACCCCCTCCTGAGGAGGCAGCTCTGAGTCAGCAGAGTGGGTGTGCAGGCTCATATGCTCCATCCAGGTCCCTTGGGAATGAAATATTCCTAAAAACCAGCCTGTGCCATGTGGGCTCTGGAATTGGCTTCCAGCAATCCACACTCCTCTTGTGCTGGGAGCAGCTGGATGGAAATAAAGATTGAAAAGTAGAGTTTGAATTGACTGCCATCATAAAGATTCAAATTGAAATTTGAATTGACTCCTGTCCCTCCCTGCATCCCTGTGCTGCTTTCCTGGAGCTCTCTGGGCTCATGGATCACTCTCAGGCCCCCAGACCAGCCCTGCTCTCCTGGTCTTTATGAAATATTTGTTCCTCCCAAAGCACAGAAGGAGGAATTCAGCTGGGGGTGATGGGCTTGGCTGGCATCCAGCCCCTTGGCACGTTCTCCCAAATTCTGTGCATCCCTCCAGCCCTGTCTGGACATTCAGCAGTTCATGATGTAACCCTGGCTGCTTCCTGTTTTTCAGGGGATGACTTCTCACTGATACAGCAGGAGATATATATGGTTAAAGAATGCAAACATTGCAACATAGTCGCCTATTTTGGGAGTTATCTCAGGTAAATCCCATTTTTTATATCAACATTCCTGCTGGTTCTCTCCTAAAACAATCCAGGCTGGTTTAGTCCTTGTATCCTCATTAAATTTTCTTCAGAGGTTGAATTGCCCTTGGGTTTTTTTGGTTTTTTTTTTTAAAGCCAGCTCAATTGGCTTTAAAAAACAAAAGTGACTAATATTTTGTTTTTTCTGCTGGCCAAAAGGCTGGAATATTTTTATCACTAGGAACAGAAAGAAAATTTTTCCCTTGGAGACTCTTGCAACACATCCAGTCCTACTCACACATTTATCAGTTCTAATATAAAAGCAGCTCATTATTTCTCTAGAGCAGAATTGCCTTTGGATATTTGATTTAATTATAGTTGTCTGGGCTATGAAAGTATGGCTGGGGAGTTAAAAATCTGAGCTGCTTTTAATAACATTTTTCACAGTTCTGGTGTAACAGAGGCAGAACCAAGGTGGTGTCAGCTCACTGCACCTTCCATTAAATATTACACAGGAAATCTGGGAATATTCTCCATTTCTGTGGAATTCTGCCATTTATCAATGGGCTCTGTGGAAATAGAAATCTGCACTTTGCTTGATCTTTTTTCTAAAAGGTTTTATCTTTTTTTAGCCCTTCTTAAAGGGCTACATTTAAAAAATCTCTGCAGCCCAAATGGACTCAAGTGGAATTAAAAGGCTGAATTTCTAATTCCCCATTTTGGAGGGCATGAAGAGTTTTTTAGATATAATGAGGGAATTTCAATTTAAGATTACTGAGTTTAATGTGATATTTCATGTAATTTTGCTGATAGCAGATATACCCCAGGTGTTTTATTGTAGAGTTCAAGCACCACCTTTTATGTTTGATAATGTTTAAATATTTCTCAAGGACATTGCATAAAACTTTTGATTGGTGAAAATTTGTATTGATAACATGAAAAATTTATATTAATAACATAAGAATTTTTATTTATAACAGTGTAACTGCTGGTCATGTATCATAATGTGAAATTTTAACAGAGAGTGATCAAGACTAATAGAAAATAATTTAAATAATGATGATTATTAATGATTATTATTATATTATTAGTGATTTAAATAATGATGATTAACTCTGTTCTGCATCCAGATCAATCAGCTCCTGATTCTTGTGTTTTAATTTTGTTTTGGTAGCCGTGAGAAGCTGTGGATATGCATGGAATACTGTGGTGGGGGATCCCTCCAGGACATTTACCATGGTACTTGGGCCATTATTTTCACTTTTTTTTACTTTGGGAAACTTTTTGCTAAGAAGAAAAATGAATACTAAACCTACAGGGAACAGTTGGAACTGCATGTGGGGGGTTTTTAGTGATTTTTAGCTACAGTCAACGGATTTTGAGAGCACTTTCCAGCATTTTTAATATTTATAATATTGCCATTTTAATATTGACATAGTATTTGACATTTAATATTTGACATTTACTATATTTAATATTTGACATTTAATATCTGACATTTCATGGCAGAACAGTTGGATAAGGACACTGTGAATGGGGTGAGGAAGCAGTTTGCATTGGGAAATCACAAAATTTGATCTTTAAAGGAGAAAAATTAGACTTATTCCCACCCCTGTGAAATACCATCTCACTCTTGTATTATTTTCCTTCCTGAAGTTTCATTTGGAGTTGTTGATGCCCTAGAATAATTTATTGGAATTGTTGGAAAAACAGCTGGAGACTTGCTCTGCCTTTAAATGATAACACTGAGTTTTTGGATGCCTGAGCTCTTTCTGCTTTATTTTTCAACTACTCAGTTCAAATCCTTTAAACAATTCCAAGCCCCCTAGATAATCCCTGATATGAAACACTCCCATTTCTAATATTAAAATATTAGCAGAAGTAATTTTCAGTTTCCTGACAATACAGAGTGCAACAAAATCACTCATAAAATAATAATTAGATTCTGTGAAAACAGGTTTTCTTCTCACTGTGGGTATTGTCTTCTGTGCTGTTGGGGGTTTTTTTACAGAAAGCCTTTCTGTAAAACAAGCAAACAAACCCCTCTTTTCAGCTCAGTGTACAATACAAATAATGTACAACCAGCCTTGAACTTGGGCATGGACAAACCACATTTTGGCTGCTTCACAATGTTATTTATGTGTAAACTTAATTTTTGAATCTTTATTTTCAGTAACAGGACCTCTGTCAGAGTTGCAAATTGCTTATGTGTGCAGAGAAACTCTACAGGTACTGTTCTCCTGCAGGTGCACAATACAGTGTTTATTCCATGTAAATAAAGTAAATACACAAAATTAGTTCACTTCCAGCACTTCTGTTGGGAATCAAGCAGAAACCAATTAACCAGGATAACCTGTTGTTTTCCACACTGTAAATTAAAATGAGCAGCAAATTCTGGTGTGATATAGTGCAAATATTTGGTTAAATTTTGAACTGTCTGCCCACCCTGTGGTGGGAAATTTGATGATGTGTGGGGGTAAAATACTGCAACCAGGTAAATAAAATTCTCTTTTCATTTTGTGACTGCTGATAGCAAAGAAATACAAGATGGAGCATCCCTTATATGCAAATCTCAAATGTCTCCACTTCCAAATAAAATATATTGAGAAAATTAAATTTATTGACTAGAGCTGACTTTGAAGGATGTTAACAAATGGCAGAATAATTCATTGTGTCTTTTATTTCCAGGGTCTTGCTTATTTACACATAAAGGGCAAAATGCACAGAGATATAAAGGTAAACTTGAAACCCTGAGAAATTCATCTTGCAGTTCCAAGTGCAGGAAAAATATTCCTGATTAAGATTTTTAATTTATTTCATTTTAGGGTGCAAACATTCTACTAACAGACCATGGAGATGTTAAATTGGGTGAGTGCCTGAGTTTTGTAATATGGATTTAAGAGCCACGTGGATGTGGCACCTGGGGACATGGGGCAGTGCTGGACTCCAAAATTTAAAGGTCTTTTCCAACATAAATTATTCTATGATTACTTGGGGCAATAGATAATGATCAAAGGTGCTGCCAAAGTGTGTATCCATGGCCAGGCTGTGTAGGAGATGAGGATTTTTGTATTCTATCAAGAAATTATAGATAATTTCTTTATTCAACCACCAAGCCTTTAAGCCTCCCAGATTTTTTTGGAATTTGCCAGGCTGATATCCCTGGTTATCAGTTTTTATCCCTGGCCAGGATGGCAGAGTCTCTGAGGATCCCCTGCTTGGGAGGGTGGAAAAGTGGGATCTGATCCTGGCTCTGTGGCTGCTCTTGGGCAATTCCACAAAGGTGGAGGAGAGAAAACTCTGAGCTCTAGAGGGGAAAGCTGCCATGGGATGTGTTCATCCCACTGGAATCAGGGCAGCTGTGCCTCATTCAACCTCCAGACCCCTGTGGGCAACCAGGAATGCTGTGCTGGGAAAGGACAGCTTTTTAAAAAGGGAAAAATAGGAGGAAAAGCTGACACTGAGTGAGAGGAGATTCCACTCCCTGCATTAAATTGGGGATACAAGGTGGTATCTGAATTTTGCCTGCTTGGATTTTTCCAAGTTATCCTCCAGCTTTTATATCACCAATCAATCAAATTAAAATGGATTTAAATGATTTTTGGCTCTGCAAGACCACCTGATGTTTGGGAGTTGTGTGGGCAAGGGATAATTGGCCCCTAGACAGAGTCTCCAGGGCAGAGAACAGATGCCCCATCACAGTTCCTCCATAAATAACACAAAAAAGGTGCTTTTTCCAAGGCATGATGCTGTTTTTCCTCTCAAATTGAATATCCACAAATTCTGGTTGATGTATTGTGAGATGGAAAAATCATCTAAGAGAGGAACTATGTGTAGAAAGAAAACTCTTGGATTTGAAGTCATATTAGTGAAGACATTAATGATCCTGTTATTAATCAGCAACTGCTTCCCTTAATCAGTTTTTAATTTGGATGAGGCACGTGATTGTTCTTTCATAGCACAGGAGGATTGGGCTCTTCAACTGCTCTTTCTAAACTCTGATGATTTGATTTTATTTTCCAGCTGACTTTGGGGTAGCAGCAAAAATAACAGCCACTATTGCAAAGAGGAAATCCTTTATTGGCACCCCTTACTGGTAAGAAACCATTTTGATTGCTGTGCTGCAAAGCTGAACCTGTATTTATGCCAGAAATCCTCAAGCACACACATATGTCTATAGAAATTGCATAAATTTCCTTTCTTCCAAGTAAAATGCCCAAAGGGTAAAAATCTGGGAAGCACTGATTGGAGCTCATCTGTTGCTGTATCAAATGCTACTTGATATTTGAGCAGGGTTGTTTTTTCTCCCAAATTTATTTTTGCAGAATATTTTTCTTTTGGGGGGATACCAGTGGTTATTTAGTTTCTCAGCCTTACATTTTTAGTGTCGTTCTGATTTCTGTGCAGAAAAGAAACCAGATTTTCAGACTATCTTTTAATCATCCCTACTGATTAATGTCTGCACGAGGCAGCATTTAATATGCAAATAATCATTTGTAAATCTTGAGCTGGATTAATATGCAAATTCAGCTGGGTTTAGGCATCGCTGGGATGCAGAGGAGCTGCCTGGGCTGTGTTTTTTGGGCAAACAGCTTCATCCAGACCAAGGCTTTTAATTGTGGCTGCCCTGCAGAAGGAGGGCTGGGGTCAGGGAGATTTTCTGGTCTTTAACACATTTCCTGGGAATGCTGAGCCGGTTGCTGTTCCCATCAACCCCCAAAAAACTTCTGGGTGCTGAGGACATCCTAAGATACTTATTTAGATCTATAAAGACATTTTGAGTTCTCTGTGTCTCTACCTTGCTCTTGAATTTGACTTTTTTTGCTATGTTCCTTGTTTGTTTTTATTATGTTATATTCAGCACATGTATTTTGTGTCCCTTAGTTTGTGTTCAGACAATTCAAAAGATGTGTAAAACATACCAAGTTCACAGTAATTGTCCTTAGATCCAAGATATTTCCAGAGCTTTAGGAAAAAAAAAAAAACAACCCATGGTACATACTTTGTAGAATAATATTGAACCAAATTGAATAATCATAAGTGTATAGCTTAAATTAGTGTGTAATGATTTATGTATATGTTAATAAAAACTTTAAAAGTATTTCTGTAATGGTCAAAACCCAATCTGAACATAAAATTCTTAACTCCATCAGACATAAAAATATTTGTATTGCTCCTGTTCATTTCCTTTTCATTCCCCTGCACGTCTTTTTTTCTTTCTCGGGGGGGGATATGAGGCATTTTAAATTATAAACTTCATAATAATAATTACACATTTCATTTAATTCTGGGGGTTTTTTGTATGTGTACACTTTTGTAACTCTCCTGGAGAGCAGGAACTGAAGCAAGTGTTGCTTTTTTGCAGGATGGCCCCCGAGGTGGCGGCGGTGGAGAAGAACGGGGGGTACAACCAGCTGTGCGACATCTGGGCCGTGGGCATCACTGCCATCGAGCTGGCAGAGCTGCAGCCCCCCATGTTCGACCTGCACCCCATGAGGTTTGTGCTCCTCTGCCTCCAGAACCTGCCTGAACCTCAGGAATTGTGTGATTCCTCAGCAGGAATTGTGTGATTCCTCAGCAGGAATTGTCAGGATTCGCTTGAAGCTTCTCTGGAGCTCAGAAGGAGAAACTCTCCCACCAAGATTCCTTCACTGTTTTCATGTCTGTCTTCAATCTGCTAAAATCTTGCATTTGGAATGGAAATTATAAGCAAAATCATGAAATGGTTACATTTTTGGTGGCACCTGGCCTAGTGGAAGGTGTCTCTGCCCATGGCAGGGGGTTGGAACCAGATGGGATTTAAGGTCCCTTCCAACCAAACCATTCTGGGATTCCAGAATCAAGAATCTGATGAAGGGCAGAGACAGATTTACTGGTGGTAGGAAACCACTAGAGAAGCCATACCCTAATATTTAACAGGATTATAACACTAAAAACATTTTATTTAAAGATAAAATCAACAGATCCCCTGTATCTCTCCTTTAACCCAGTGTAAACTCCAATCCAGTTTCACCAGTATGATTCTCACCATAAAAAAGTGTTTAGCTTTTAGAATTAAATTAATTTTTTTAACCACATTATATCATTATTCTTTCTTTCCCTTTAGGGCTTTGTTTTTAATGTCAAAAAGTAATTTTCAACCACCAAAGCTAAAGGAAAAAGCAAAATGGTAGGTGGAGCTCCTTCCTTTGATCCATATTTTATTGGAATTCTGTGATCCTTAAGGTCCCTTCCAACTCAAACCATTCTATGGTTTCATAGATAAAGGAAAAAAATATTTGTTATTATTGAAGAAGAGACCCTTCTTTGGTGCTCTTAGTATGTTCTAGAAGAAAAATCCTTATCCTTCCTTAATTCTTGTCATGGGGCACTTGCCCCGTCATTGGGACAAGTAATGATTTAATTCTTTTCTGTTTATTTACCCTGTGAGAAATTCTTGATGCCATTCCTGTTAAATTTTCTGTACCAAAATGTTTTCCATGCAAGTTCCATGAATCAAATGGGATTTTTTCCCTATTTTGTTAACTTGGAAATGGAATTATTCAAACTGGAGGTGAGATACCTGTCCACTATTCTACTTCATCACACCCTCTTGTAATCTGCTTAGCAACTGTCATTAAATCAATAACACCTTGAAAAATTCAACATAAACCCTCCTTTTCTTTAAGGTCAGCAACATTCCATAATTTTGTCAAGATAGCACTTACAAAAAATCCAAAGAAGAGACCAACAGCAGACAGACTTCTCTCTGTAAGTGATTTGGGACATTTGGTGACCTCAGGATGGGATCTTTTGCTTCAAAATGAGGAACAGATCAGTAGGAAACAAAGGGAAACCAATTTTCTTTAATCTTATAACTCAGGTGGTGAAATCTGAAGGAAGAACATGTTGATCAGCTGTTAGCAAGTGGATTTTGTTCACTATTTTTACACAGTTTTATACGATTTTTGGCAAATTATAGAAATTGGCTTCATGTTCTCAACTTTCCTGCAAGTGGTGCCTTGGCCTTGGAGTTGTGTAGAGGTTGAACTTTCCTGACTCCGAAAAATTCCACCAGCTCTTGATGTATCTCTGCTTTCCCAAGCTCTGAACTACTGATGTAAGAAATGAAGTTCAAGTGTAATTATTTGTTTGATTGGAGTTTAATTTGCAAATGGCCCAGAGCGTGGTGTTTCCATATTTCTGTTATTAGGAAGTCCAGCATTGAGGAGTCATTAAAATAATAGCTGAACCTCCAGAAACACAAAATAAAAAAAAATCAGTAGCTCTACTGAATGTTTATTACTGAAAGTTATCTATTAATTGCATGTTAAAACTTGGTTTTTTGTGTGTGATTACAGCACAGCTTTGTAGGGCAGCCTGGGCTCTCCAGGTCTTTAGCAGTTGAGCTGTTGGACAAAGTCAACAACCCCGAGAACCACACCCACTACGGGGAAGTTGACGATGACGATTTTGAGGTGAGAACGTCTTTTATTCTCTGCCTTTTGTCAAAAGTGGCACTTTAAATGTCCTGCTTTGCTTTGGGAGTGTGAGATTGAAGCTCCAACAGCAGCTGCTCCTGTTCTTGTTGGTTTGGTTGTTGCTGCTTTGGTTGTTGCTGCTTTGGTTGCTGGTTTAGTTGTTGCTAGTTTAGTTGTTGGTTTGGTTGTTGCTGCTTTGGTTGTTGGTTTGGTCGTTGGATTGATGTTGCTGGTTTGGTTGCTAGTTTGGTTTGGTTGCTGGTTTGGTGGTTGTTGGTTTAGTTATTGGTTTGATTTGCTTGTTGCTGGTTTGGTTGTTGGTTTGTTTTGGTTGTTGCTGGTTTGGTTGCTGGTTTAGTTTGGTTGTTGATGGTTTGGTTGTTGCTGGTTTGGTTTGGTTATTGCTGGATTGGTTGCTGGTTTGGTTTGGTTGTTGCTGGATTGGTTGCTGGTTTGGTTTGGTTGTTGCTGGGTTGGTTTGGTTGTTGCTGGATTGGTTGTTGCTGGTTGGTTTGGTTGTTGCTGGATTGGTTGCTGGTTTGGTTTGGCTGGTTTGGTTTGGTTTGGTTGTTGCTGGTTTGGCTGTTGCTGGTTTGGTTTGGCTGTTGCTGGCTTGGTTGCTGGTTCGGTTTGGCTGTTGCTGGTTTGGTTTGGCTGTTGCTGGTTTGGTTGCTGGTTCGGTTTGGCTGTTGCTGGATTGGTTGCTGGTTTGGTTGCTGGTTTGGTTGTTGGTTTGGTTGTTGGTTTGGTTGCTGGTTTGGTTGCTGGTTTGGTTTGGTTGCTGGTTTGGTTGCTGGTTTGGTTTGGTTGCTGGTTTGGTTGTTGGCTTGGTTGCTGGTTTGGTTTGGCTGTTGCTGGTTTGGTTTGGCTGTTGCTGGTTTGGTTTGGCTGTTGCTGGTTTGGTTGTTGGTTTAGTTGCTGGGTTGGTTGTTGCTGGTTTGGTTTGGCTGTTGCTGGTTTGGTTGCTGGTTTGGTTGCTGGTTTGGTTGCTGGTTTGGTTTGGCTGTTGCTGGTTTGGTTGCTGGTTTGGTTTGGTTTGGCTGGTGCTGGTTTGGTTGCTGGTTTGGTTTGGCTGGTTTGGTTTGGTTTTGGTTGTTGCTGGTTTGGTTGTTGCTGGTTTGGCTGTTGCTGGTTTGGTTGCTGGTTTGGTTTGGCTGGTGCTGGTTTGGTTTGGTTGTTACTGGTTTGGTTGCTGGTTTGGTTTGGCTGGTGCTGGTTTGGTTGTTGGTTTGGTTGTTGGTTTGGTTGCTGCTTTGGTTGCTGCTTTGGTTTGGCTGTTGCTGGTTTGGTTGCTGGTTTGGTTTGGTTGTTGCTGGTTTGGCTGTTGCTGGTTTGGTTGCTGGTTTGGTTTGGCTGTTGCTGGTTTGGTTGCTGGTTTGGTTGTTGCTGGTTTGGTTGTTGCTGGTTCGGTTTGGCTGTTGCTGGTTTGGTTGCTGGTTTGGTTGTTGCTGGTTTGGTTGTTGCTGGTTTGGTTGTTGCTGGTTCGGTTTGGCTGTTGCTGGGCGCTGTTCTCAGCTCTCCTCCCTCCCCGCAGCCGCACTCCGTGATCCGTCACACCATCCGCTCCACCAACAGGAACATCCGCGCCGAGAGAACAGCCTCCGAGATCAACTGTGAGTTCTGCCCTGATCTACCTCGGGTGTCCCAAAAACGGGACAAACATTTGGGCAGCAAAGCCTGGAGAGGCAGCATGCTTCAATAATAATTATTCATAAATAAATAAACACTATTAGTATTAGTATTAGTAGTATTAGTATTAATAATAATAATACAACTATATTATAAGTAAATATATTTAGTATAAATATATTTAATATAAATATATTTATCTTTATATAATTTTAGTGGTTTTGGTTTGCTAATTTGAAATTAAAATAAAAGAAAGCTTTCCAGGGGTTTTTTGTCTTTACTTGTGTGTTTCACAAACACACATAAACTTTCTCATTGGTGTAATAATGTGTCAGTCTTAAAAATCTGACACTGATTGGTTCTTATCAGGTACAAGGGAGACTGCCCAAGTCTCAGCAGGTAAAAAATTCAAGAAACCTTTGCAAACCACCACAATAATGTAATATAAATAATAATTATATATTAATACATGTATAATATAAAAATATAACTATAAAAACAAATATATATCCATAACTATTCATATATTTATATAAGCATATTAATATAAATATAAAGAAATCCATTATAATATTATGATAATATAGTAAATATAATAAATTTTTTTTCAGATAAATTCATATTATTAAACTACTCAGATGGATCTAAGCTGAATTGCTGAGGGTAGAAATTATTTTATCTCCAGGTTTGATCACAAGCCTTTGGTAGCACCAGCAGTGGCAGCTCCTGTGCACCACCTGCATCACTCAGGGAAATTTGCTCTTGAGGACCCTTTTTCTTTTTCTTTCACGTGCATTTCAAAGTGACAAGTGGTTAAATAGTTATGTTTTTGTGACTTGGTATTTGCTTTTGGCCTTTCTTGTGGGTTTCATATTTGCAAATTCAATGAGGCTGATAGTGAAGTGCTGCTGATTTGAGAGACAAATCCAGAGTTGTGTACAGGACATTTTGATCTGTTCCCAGCTGCATTTCACTGGAGTGGGCACTGAATGGATCCCAGTCCAAGATTGTGTGTGTTAATTATAAATTATTCTGTGTTGTAGTTGATAAGCTGCAGTTTGAGCCCCCTCTACGGAAAGAAACAGAAGCCCGGGATGAAATGGTAAGGGCAAGTTTGGGGTTTATTTATTTCTTAAAATCCCAGTATCTTCAATATTTTGTGCAGCTTGCTGGAAAAATGTTTTTTAAGTTCCCAAAGTGACCCTTACTGGATTTTTTCACCATAATTTTTTGTTACTTATTGCTGCTTCATCTGGATACTGCACCATTTCCAGATGGTGCTTTTAACTCTAAGAAGAAGAAAATCAGTTATCAATAATTGCTTTATAGATTGTTAGATGTTATTCCTCTTTGGAATTTGATTTTACAACTTGTGGGTTGTTCTGCAGGGCTGGGGAATCCCTCAGACCTCTTTGTGTGTGCTGGATATGGTGCTTTAATATACTTTAGTTTGACAGGGGGAAAATAAAATAACAATTTCTGCATCTTCAGGTTGTGGCAGCTGGCAGTGACTTTGCTTCACATTGGAATCCTTTTGTTGATGGGAGCAACAAGTAAGTACAGATGAAACCAGCTTTTATTTTTGTGACTTACTATGAAACTGAAAGAAGAATGAGCTATGGTAAATCAAACCATAAGCCCTGATCCACTTGAATATTGATAAATTCAGGAGATGTTCCCCAGTGTGCAGCCCTCCTTCTGCAGGTGCTTGGTCAATCCTCTTGGAGAGTGACTTTTAATCTCTTTGAACCACCACCAGTAGCTTGTTTGAAGTTTGTAGGTGGGAAGTGAAGTGTAAATGCACGGCCAGGACAGTGACATAACACAGCCACAGTGAATTTCCTGCAGCAGAGCTGAGTTCAGGATCCTGCTCTGGCCTCACACTTCTCCTCTGAGCCGTGGCTGTGGTTGTGACATCCTGTGACAAGGCCTGTGCACAGCCCTGAACTTGAGAAAGGGAAGGAGAAACCAGTTCTGAGTGTTGAGTTTTACCAATCCCAGTAACACTGCACCACTCCTCCTGCTGTGGGTGTAATGTATAACTCAGCCATGCAGAGTTTTGGGGTGAAATGTAGGGGAAAATGTGTTTATAGCTGGTTTCCCTGGGATAGAGCAGGCCTGAAGTACAGTACCACTCTCTCCAAGTTAGGACTGAATTCTTTTAGGTGTGTACCTTCCTTTTGCTGCTAAAAAGTGGATTCTGCCTTTAAAGGCAATCCCTGGATTTGCAATCAGGAGTGGGGAGGTTCACATGTAGGGAAAGATGATATCTGGGCTCAAATCATTGCTCAGTTCAAAGAGCCTGTTTCCCATCTTTATTTGGAACTCAGCAGCAGACAGTGAATTTATTTGGCTTTTTTTCCTGCAGATAAAAGTCTTGCATAAGCTGTCAGCTGACATTACAGCCCCCTGGAAGGCTGCTGGAGATTGCCAGGATTTGAGCCTTTTTCAGCATCCTGGTTTTCCTGCTCCCAGCCTTGTTGTACTCCAGGACTCTGGGGTTGCACTGTGGGGGCTCTGGGGCTGAACTTTGGGGGTCTCTGGCTCTCCCCTGCCCTGTTTCCTCTTCTCCCTGTGCCCTGGGTTTGTTTGTGTGACCCTGCTGAGCTGTGGATTGAATCCTTGCTGGGAGTGCTGGATTTTCTGCAGACAGCTGGAATCTGTGGGGTCCAGGAGCAGGGAGGGAGGGAGGGAGGGCAGCTCCTCCTGGCAGAGGGACTCAGATTTGATCCTGTTCTTTTGCCTTTATCTGTAGCAGGCTGTGCTGAAGCTGCAGCAAACATTGCCAGGGCTATAAATCAATAAATAGGTACAGATTCATGGGGAAGGAGGGCAGGGACAGCAGTCCTGGGTGGTGGATCTGTGCTGCTCACTTGGAAACCACTTCCAGCTGGAAAGATAAACAGGAAATGCATAACTCCTCTGGCCCAGCAGTTCTGAGTAATCCCTGGCATGTCCAGGGAGGATGTGTGCTGGGGGTCCTGCTTTTCATGCCTTTTGGTGCTGAGGGATATCTTTGACTTAGGGGAATACCAGAATGTGGACCTGATTCCTTGGTTTTCTCACTGCAGCATTTTAAAATTACTTTGGTATAAATGCATTATGCAGGTGTTTTTTATTGATGGTTTTCATAGAATCTCAGAAAGATTTGGGTTGGAAGGGACCTTTAAGCTCATCCAATTCCACCCCTTGCCATGGGCAGGGACACCTTCCACCATCCCAGATTATTCCAAGCCCCAGTGTCCCACCTGGCCTTGGACACTTCCAGGGATCCAGGGGCAGCCACAGCTGCTCTGGGCAACAAGAACCTTTCAAAAAGAATTTTTCTCCTTTAAATTTTTTAATAGTTCCTGTTGGCAACTGTCTGCTGCTTTCCCTCAGAAGTGACTTGCAGGGATATTTCACATTAATCCAAATTTGGCTGGGTTTTCCTGGTCATTGCCCTTTGTAGACACAGCTTGAAAATTGCCATTTTGCAAAATTTTATCAGGGTTTTTTTTTCAAGGTTATATTTTCAGTGCTGCTTTGATCCTCTAGTCTCAATTTCTTTTTTTTTTTTGTTGTCCCTGGAGTAGCTTTGAAACTGTAGTGGGAAACAGTCTGGGTCTTTTGTCTATATGTATAAATAAGGAAACTTCCCTTTAAAGGCTTTTCTCCATTTGTCTCCCAGTAACTTCCTCTGTTCCTTTTTTCTCTTTTTGTATTGTACTGGTGTTAGACATTTCAACAATATTTGGAATGCCAGGTAGGGAAATGAAAGCTGATGGTGTGGAAGAGAGATGCAGTGATTTTTAAGGGGTAAGGAAAAGGAAAGGACCTTACAGAGTGGAAAAGGGCTGAGTGCAGAGAATTATTTGTTTTGGAAGGGCAGGGAGATGCTTGTTGTGAAACTCAGTGACATCAGGGGTGGGTTGAGTTGCACGTGTCGACCTCAGAGCTGAGCTCTTAATTTTATAAACATTCTGCCTTAGGGGACTGCTCACAAAATTTGGAGATGGGAGTGAAGATGTTGAAGAGTGAGTGGATCTCCTTGCTGTACAGTTGCTCTGCTCCAAAACCTCTTCCCTCAGAATGCTGCAGGAGGCTTTGCCACTCACAGAGCGAGGGCTGGCTGCTCCCCAGGGCTAACACACACTTGGCTCCTTCCCTGACCCTCAGGAGAAATCCCAAAGCTCTGCTTTCTGCCCTGCTCTCCTTCCTGAGTTATCTTACAGTCCCTGTGGAACTGTCTAATACATAAAATCAGATTTTATATTGATTAATCCATTGGCCACGAGCGAGGCCTGGGTGTGACAGGATGATCCTGCCCAGCTCAGGTGTCCAAATGTTTGTCTGATCCAAAAGCAAGGCTGCAGATTGGAATCACAGAATCCCAGAATGGTTTGGTTGGAAGGGACATTAAAAATCATCTTGTTCCACCCCCCTGCCCTGGCAGGGACACATCCCACTGTCCCAGACTGCTCCAAACCCCAGTGTCCATCCTGGCCTTGGACACTTCCAGGGATCCAGGGGCAGCCACAGCTGCTCTGTGTCAGAGCCTCCCCCCCTCACAGGGAAGATGTTCTTTCCAATATTTCACCTACAGCTCCCCTTTTCTATTTTAAAACCATTCCCCCTGTCCTGTCACTCCAGGCCCTTGGCTAAAGTTCCTCCAGCCTGAGATCCAGTCCTGAATGTATATTTATTTTCAAATATCCTTCCCCACAGATTGCTCTATAATACTGGTATTCATGAAAGAACAGGAGTTTATGAAAAACCAACACTTCTAACAAGATAAATTAGCTTCTCCCCTGCTCTGGCATTTCTAGTTTAACCCTTTGTGTGCAAAGCTCTGCTCTGCTTTTCTGTGCCTCTGGTTCATCTTATTTCCAGTCCTGAGGGAGTTCTGGGTTGGGCTGAACTCAGACAACTGCTGTTCTTTCCATTGCAGGTCGACACTAAAGCGAGCTGGGCCACCCCCACTGCCTCCCAAGGTGAGAAATGTGGGATTTAAGGGCTTCAGCCAGACTGGGATGGCCTCTTGTTCTGCATTCTGCCTGTGGTACTCCATCAGAGAGGAGCCTCTGAAATTATTCTGCTGTCACATGTTTTATTTTCATAGAACCACAGATCTCCTGGAAGGGACCCACAGGGATCATCCAGCCCAGCTCCTGGCCCTGCACAGACACCCCAACAATCCCACCCTGGGATCCCTGGTGTCTAAACACAAGCCTTGGGAATGTCACCATTCCCTGGGCAGTGCCCAGCACCCTCTAGGGGAGGAACCTTTCCCTGAAATCCAAACTAAACCTCCCCTGGCACAGCTCCACCCCTTCCCTCAGGTCCTGCTCACCAGGGAGCTTTTTATCTTTCTTATATTGTGGTGCCCAAAATCACACACACATTACAAAAGCTGATACATGTTTATGTAGCAGCAGTCTGACTTAAGTTCAACTTGTCTGAGGTTTATTCTTTCCAGGTGCCATTCCCAATTCCTCCCATTTCCCAAGTAACCATTCCCCTCTTTGCTTCCTTGCAGCCGAGGATGAACAATTACCCCGAGGAAAACCTCCCAGATGACAACAGATGCCAGACAATAAAACACTTCCCAGACCCCCAGAGCAGAGCCCCAGCAGCCCATAGGAGACAGAGCATCCCAGTTTGTGGGCCCCAGGCAGATTCCTGCCCCATGGGGATGACCAGCAGCATCAGCAGCCCTGGATTGCTCACAGCCAGATACAGCGACCTGGGTGAGTGCCTTACCTGTCCTAGAGCTGCCTGGCACCTTGGAAAAGGAATTGCTTCCAGTGCCAGCTGTTCCCAGGAAATAATATATTAAAACAAGCTGATCACGGGGTGAAATTTTCCTTTTTCCATGTGTGGTTCTTATTAGAGCCATTCCCCCATGGTGGGACTGTTTTTCCTGAAACAAGGACACTCAGCTAGTCAGTCTCATTACTGTGTCCCCTGCAGGAACAGCAGAAAAACAATGAATGTGTGGGGAGGACCTTGCCACACAGAAAAAACAATGAATGTGTGGGGAGGACCTTGCCACAGCAGAAAAAACAATGAATGTGTGGGGAGGACCTTGCCACAGCTTTATTCTCAGTGGGATTTGTCCCAGGGACTGTTTGGATAACAGTGGAAGTGGACACTGTGCTGGGAAGGGTTCAGCTCCCTGAGATGTGGCTTTGGAATGTCAGAGCTCACTCCTCCACTCCAGCTCAGCACAAGGAAGGAGAGATTTTCTATTTCACTGTGTCAAATCAGCTGCAAACCATGTCTGGGCTCCTTTTCAGGCAATGGGAATGGGATGCTGAAACACATCGAGGAGAACGCAGAGGGACCTGGACAAATCCCTCAGCTGCCACGGAAAAAGGAGAAGAGAGATTTCCCTGTAGGTATTGGGACTGTGGGGCTGATGTCACTGTCATGTCCTCAAGGTGATCAGTGCACAGGAGGAGTTTTATGATCTTTCTTTCTTCCCACAGAAACCAGCAATCAATGGTTTGCCCCCGACTCCGAAGGTGCTGGTAAGAAATCCACGTGCGCTGGGAATTAGGGAAACCTCCTCTCTCTGGTTTATGCTGCAATAAGGCACCAACTCACTTGGGGAGATTTTCTGCATCTCACAGCTTTTCCAGTGCTGAATCCACAGTATTTGTTTCCATTTTTTAAAACCTTCCTGTCACTGTTCAGTCTGGGTGTGAAGGGTTGGAGGCTTCCCTGGCTCCCTGAGCTGAGCTCTCCAGGGGCAGCCCCTGCTTAGGAAGAGAAATGGGAAAAGGTTGTAGTGATGAAAAGCTTTTGCCTGTTTTCCCTTCATGTGCCATTTTATAAGCACTCAATATTCATGTTTCTTATATTCAGTAAATAATAGTCAATAATATTATAATACAGAATAATTTAGATTGAAAAAGCCCTCTGAGATCACTGAGTCCAGCATTCCCCCAGCACTGCCAAGGCCACCACTGAGCCATGTCCCCAAGTGCCACATCCACATGGATTTTAAATTCCTCCAGGGTGTATTGTTCCTACTCAGTGAGTACCTAAAGTTGTTGATACCATTTTGAGCCCTCTTTGCATTTTGAATATCCAGGAATTTAAATTAAAAGCAGTGGAAGGCTGTGTGTGTTCAGCTCTGTGTGAGTGGCCAGGAAAACAACTCCTCACATTCTAAATTTGTTTCAGGTTTCAGTTTTGGTGTCTTTCAGATGGGAGCCTGTTTTTCCAAAGTCTTTGATGGTTGTCCTTTGAAGATTAATTGTGCAACTTCATGGATACATCCAGATACTAAAGGTAAAGTTATGTTAGATTTGATGATGACCTTGGGAAAGAAAATAATTTGTGAAGTTATGTTAGGTTTGCATTTGAAACCTCCCAAAGTGGGAGGGGAATAATGCCTTTCCATTGATTTTTCAGACCAGTACATCATCTTTGGCACAGAAGAAGGGATCTACACTCTGAATTTGAATGAACTCCATGAAGCAACCATGGAACAGGTGAGTTGTGGTGGGCTGAGCACACAGAACAGATTGGGGATATTGTGGAGCAATGAAGTTTGGCACTGGAAAGAGAAGGTGGATACCAGTCTCTGGGGCTTAAATTATTCCCATCAAAGCCAATAATCAAAACCTGAAAATTGCTTGTTCCCTGACCTACCTGTGTTTTTTAGTTGCTGCTTGTGTGACACTGCTGTCAAATCTTCCATGTCCCTGGAGGACAACTCCCTGCCCCTTCTCCCTCCATTCCATCCCCACTAGATGGCACATTGCAGCTCCTTGGATGCAAAGCCCTCTGTCATTTAATTCAGCTGCTCTTGTTATCCCCAAGAAGCTTTTCCTGGTCTCTCTAACCCTTTCCAAAGCCATTTCATACAATCCTGATCTTAAATCTGGTGTTTCAGAGTCAAGATGTTCTTGGAATTTTGTTCCTTATGTGTTTTCCTAAATTATTTAATCTAACAGTCTTCTCTGGGCTTTTCCATGTGCTTTTTTATGTCCCAGTGAAAGGTTTGCTATGCCAGTGGTGGGTAGGGATAACATTCAGTGCACTTCAAGCAAAGTTTCCTTTTCCATGAGAGCATTCCCAGCTGGCAGGGGTCAGGTGTGACCACCCTAACCTCACAGATTCTGCCACACTTGTTCCCACTTTCCTTTTATCCATTTGATGATTGCTCCCCTCCAAATGCATATTCTGAACTGTTTCTCCAACTTTTAATTCTGGTTATATCTTTCAAAGTTCTTCCTGTCTGCCCAAGGTTAATATCTCCCAGTTCCAGGAGGATATTTATATTCCATCTGTAGTTTTTCAGTGGAAGCACTTAATAAACCCAAAGCTATTAAACAGAAGATTGCTGGGAGATACTCAGAGTTTGTGTCCAACCAATTGGATCATTTCTTTCTATACTTTCTCCCACATTTATTTTCTTACTTTGCACGTGGGAGAAGGACAGAGTGTTCTAGAATGATTGGCTGGTTTGGGATGGAAGGGAACTTAAATGCCATCCAGCTCACCCCTGCCATGGCAGGGACACCTCCCACTATCCCAGGCTGCTCCAAGTTTATTCCAATAATTCATGGTCTATCTGTGCAGCACTAAGTAAGGCTCCAAGACAGGGAATAAACAGGAAGATGGGACTTTCTCCAGTGTAGATCCCTGCAGGAATGGTGGAAGTGGAACAGGCAGAGAAAATCACAGTGAAAAATTCCTGTATGTTTCTATTAATGGAATTATTTTCTTTTTTTCCAGTTATTTCCTCGAAAGTGCACCTGGCTGTACGTTATCAACAACACCTTAATGTCCCTGTCAGGTGAGTGCAAATAGAGGGGAAATGATTACAGTTATAAATAAACAAACAGGAACATTTCAATTCATGATTGTATTTGGTCAGTCTGGAGAAGAGAAGGATCCAGGGAGAGCTCAGAGCCCCTGCCAGGCCTAAAGGGGCTCCAGGAGAGCTGGAGAGGGACTGGGGCCAAGGGATGGAGGGACAGGACACAGGGAATGGCTTCACTGCCAGAGGGCAGGGAGGGATGGGAGATTGGGAATTGGGAATTCCTGACTGTGAGAGTGGGGAAGCCCTGAAATAGAATTCCCAGATTTGCTGGCTGCCCCTGGATCCCTGAAGTGCCCAAGGCCAGGCTGGACAGGGCTTGGAACAACCTGGGACAGTGGGAGGTGTCCCTGCACATGGCAGGGCGTGGAATGGATGGGGTTTAATGTCCTTTCCAACCCAGACCACCCTGGGATTCTGTGGTCCCAAAACAAAACCTGTGTCCCTCTGAGGGAGAACAAGTTGGCTTTCAGGTATTGCTGATGCAGCAGTTTTGCTGCTTGGGTTTCCTGATTCCTGGGCAGTCAGTTGTCCTGGAATGGAACATCCAGACAGGAATGAGGCACTGTGCCATGGAGCCTGATGGTGGGACTGTGCCTTGAAACATGCAGGATTTCTATAACACTTGGTTAATAGATAAGGTAATATCCTAATAAAATTTATTGCTGTTTTATAATTACAATATTTAAAAAATGTTTCCATGCAACTAACTGTGATGAAATGAGCTCAGATCTTCCCTCTATTCATTATTATTTTTATCTTGTTTTCTTTTTATTCATATCTGGACTTGACCTACCTGACACCTGTTTGTAGAAGGTAATTTTTCCATGCTTGCATTTTCCTGAACGTTGCAGTTCTGTGCTGGAGGAGTGGCTGAGATGCCAACTGTGCCTTTCTCTCTTACAGGGAAAACATTCCAGCTCTACTCCCATAATTTAATAGCATTGTTTGAACAAGCCAAAAAAACAGGATTAGCTGCTCATATTCAAACCCACAGATTTCCTGACAAAATATTACCAAGGTACAAACTTTTCACTTATAGATAATTCTTAATAAGTGAAAATAGCCATAAATTGTGTTGGTGCTGTTGAGTTGGTGCATGAAGGGCCCTGACTTCTGTTGCTGATGCATTTTTTGGTGATTATTATTCCAGGAAATTTGCCTTAACAACCAAGATCCCTGACACAAAAGGATGCCACAAATGCTGTATAGGTGAGCAGACAAATCCAGCTTTGCCATTTATTCCCCTGCCCTTTGTCCATGGACAAGGCATGTCTGAAACTCATTTCTTTTTAATAAATTTAAGAGTTCTTTGTTCAGAAAAAAAGCTGAGGGAATTGGGATAGTTCAGCCTGGAGATGTTTCAGAGTGATCTAATTGGGGCATTTCAGTGCCTGAAGGAGCTACAGGAAAGATGGAGAAAAACTTTTTACAAGGGATGGAGTGCCAGGACAAGGGGGGATGGCTTCCCACTGCCAGAGGGCAGGGTTAGAATATTGGGATTAAATCCTTCCCAGACTGCTGGCACATCCACAACCAGCCTTTCTGCTTTGTCACCTTGGCTCCAAGTGTGACCCAGTTCCAACTTGTAGTGAGGAAAACTTGAATCTTTTCCACCAAGAAAGGATCAGTAGGAATAAAAATTCTGGCAGCCTGGGGAGGGCAGAGCCACAAGTGCAGTTTGAAGGGCACAGAAGGGGTCAAAGCTTGGGAAGTTGTGGATTTGTCTGCAGCTTGGGCTGCCTGCAGAATGTTTGTCCTTTCCAAGACTGGGCCTGGTGCTGTGTGAAATCAGAATCCTGGAATTATCAGGGCTGGAGAAGCCCTCTAAGATCATCCATCCATCCCCCAGGTACATCTGCAGATTGTGCCTCTCACCCCTAAAAATGAATATAAAGCTGCACACTTGGAGATCCTGGTCAGCTCACCTAAAGTGCCCACAGCACCCACACCTACAAATAATTCCTGAAATCAGACTGCTCCTGTGTCCAGCTGAGCTTCAAAATCCACCCAAACCCTGTCTCATGTATTTCAGGAGCTGTCAGAGCTTCCCAGGATCTTCCCACCTTCCCTGCCTGGGAATTTATTCCTATAAATTTATTCCAGGCTGACCCTGAGCTGTCCCTCCTGGCTCCCACAGCCCCAGGGAGAGGCACTGCAGCTTTTCTGCCCACTCAGCCTCTGAACTGGGACCTCAGGAATGCAACTGGTTATTAATTAAAGCTGTAATTGAATTAATCTGGAATGGGGCACAGTATTAATCACTGTGCATGTTGGGATGGGAAGCCAGAAGGCAACAAGTGGGAAACTGATGGAACAAGAGGGGCTTTAAGGTCCCTTCCAAACCTAATCATGCCATGATATGATTTTATAATGCTATTTCTTAACTTATTTGTAAAGATAGCTGTAAGGTTGTTTTGGTTTTTTTTTCAAGTATTGAACTTGCAGGGCTTTAAAATTAATATTTTCTGGTGGTTTTTGTTTTTTTTTTTATTGTATGTAGTACGAAATCCATACACAGGCCACAAGTACCTGTGTGGTGCATTGCAGTCTGGAATTGTTCTGCTCCAGTGGTATGAGCCAATGCAGAAATTCATGTTAATAAAGGTAAGCATTTGCTTTCAGTTGAGTTGAATAATTGTGCAGTTGTTTAAATAACCTTTCCAGAGTTTGTGATGGAAAGTTCACCCCAGGCTGGTGCCATTTGTGGCTTGTGAGCACTTGAAAATCTGGCTGGACACATTTTGACTCAGAAAATCTTGTGACTGAAGTAATTTAAGTAATATAAAAGTCATTTAAGAGCTGGATCAAGCCCAGCACTGGCAATAAGAGCCCATGATCCACTTCTGCCCAGCTCCAAAAGCAGTGAAAATTCTGTTTATTTATACTTTGTGCTGTTGTTGTAGGGTCATTTCAAGGTAAAAGCAAATTCACAGAGACCTGATGATTTTTTTCTTTGCTTCCCAGCACTTTGACTTCCCCCTGCCCAGCCCTCTGAACGTGTTTGAGATGCTGGTGATCCCAGAGCAGGAGTATCCCATGGTGTGTGTGGCCATCTCCAAGGGCACAGAGCCAAACCAGGTGGTGCAGTTTGAGACAATCAACCTGAACTCTGCATCCTCGTGGTTCACAGAGATTGGGGCAGGTGAGGCCCTTGGCCCTTTCCCAGGATTTGGTGTCTGGGAATGTTGGATATTCCTTCCTTGGAGCTGTTTGGGAACCCTTTAGGCTCAGCTCTGCATGGAGCAGATGGAAGCTGATCCCACATGGGGAGGGACTGGGGACAAGGGGTGGAGGGACAGGAACAGGGAATGGCTTCACTGCCAGAGGGATGGGTGGGAGATTGGGAATTGGGAATTCCTGGCTGGGAGGGTGGGGAGACCCTGGAACAGAATTCCCAGAGCAGCTGTGGCTGCCCCTGGATCCCTGGGAGTGTCCCAGGCCAGGCTGGAGCAGCCTGGGATGGGGAAGGTGTCCCTGCCATGGCACAGGTGGAATGAGATGGGATTTAAGGTCATTTCCAATCCCAGCTATTCTGTGATTCCCTGGTTCTCTGTTACAAAACATCTTTTATTTCCTAAATTTCCTTAAACCACTGCTGGCTGGGTTCTCCTTTGTGGTTCTGTGCTCTTTCCTGGATCCTGCTCTTTCCCCTCCTTTCCTGCATAAAAACTCCCAGAAATGGATTCTTGTCCATCCTCCAGCCCCTGGGGGAGGGTTGTTATCTTCAGCTGGCTCTTAAAAAGCAAAGACTTGGGTTATTTTTAAGACCTGGTTGATATGTTGCAGCTGCTTTCCTTTGCCTTTGTTGGATGTACATTTTTACCTTTAAATGTTGCTTTGTAGGAACAACTTCATTAGTAAAAAGTAGAAAAAAAAATCTATTAAACTAGTTTATTATCATCACAATAATCTTTCCTGATGTGGGTTTATGGGAAAAGATTGGGGTTTTAGGAATTAAAAGTCCTTTTGTTTATTCTGGTGCCTCTCTATGGAGGAAGCTGTGCTGAACCATAGCATAAATGTGTTTTATCCAGTAAAAGTTGTGTTTTCCTATTAAATACCTGCTTTGAACAGAGAGGTTTATGCTTCTTCCAGAATATTTTGGGATCTTAGAGCCTTTAAAAATCAGAGTAACCAAAAAAAAAAAAAAAAATCAGACTAACAAGAGCAGAGTGAAAAGAGTTTGAGGGGAGGCAAAGTCTCTTGATGTGATATAAAATATAAAATAATCTTTTTTTTTTTTTCCCCAGGCAATCAGCAGTTGGATGCCATTCATGTGACACAGCTGGAGAGAGACACTGTCCTGGTCTGCCTGGACAGTGAGTAACACAAAACTCTTGGATAACTCACTGACCTCGTGCAAAACTTGGGTTGCCACAGTTGTTGATTTGAACTTCACCACGAGTTGTTTTGTTTTGTTTTGTTTTGTTTTTTTTCTCCCTATATTATTAATTTGTGTTGTAATATTTCCAAAAAAATAGTTTGGATAAGTGGGATTTCATTCTGACTTTTTGTAATTCCACTTTCCCTCTTCATGTGTGCATCACTCTGTCAGTGTAAATCCACCCCAAGTACAAAGTTTCCTGTGTTTATTTTGATAGAAAGATGCTCTTGGGTTCATTTTAGGCCAATGCTGTAGATGTTAAGTTTGGGTATTTCTTTGTGCCTGAAAGATTAGATTTGTATTTTACTTAAATCCTTTTCAGCAATGGCTTTTAATGCTGATTTTTCTCCTTCTTTTAAGAATTTGTGAAAATAGTGAATTTACAAGGGAAATTGAAGTCAAGCAAGAAATTGGCTTCTGAGCTGAGCTTTGATTTCTGCATTGAGTCAGTGGGTGAGTGATTTGCTGCTCTGGTGTCTTCCAGGGGTTTAAGGATTCACTGTTGAAAGCCTGACTGGTTTCTTGTCATTTCTATAGCAATGAGAACAAAATTTGGGCAGGAAAAAGTGGTTTAGTAATACATAAATCTGTGTTAGCCTTCTAAAAGTTAAGATACTATTTCAAGCAATAGCACAATCCATTTTTTAGTAGTCAGGGTAATAATATTTGAATCTACTTCTCAAGCTGCTGTCTTTAGACTAGGACAGGAGCTTTTTTTAAACTTGAATTGTAGCTGTCAAACAAGAATTTCTGCTGTAATAAACTCTCAAAATCACAGAATTCAATCACTCAGAGCTGGCAGCACTGTGCTGTCTCTATCCCTGAATGGAAAACTCCCATTTTCCATCATTCATCTGTTTTGAGGTAACTGTAATAATTCAGGTGATGTGACATTTCCAGCAGCTTTGGTTGGCAGTGTTTGTTTTTACTCTTCCTGAGGGCTTTTCCAGAGGCACTGGGAGAACAAGGAGCCAGGGGATGGGGTGTGACTGTGTCCCTCCTTTGCAGTGTGCCTTCAGGACAGCGTGCTGGCCTTCTGGAAACATGGCATGCAGGGCAAGAGCTTCAAGTCAGATGAAGTAAGTGATCTCCAGCCTCTCCAGTTGAATTCCTCCTGTTCTTTTTTACCACTGGATCCTTTGGCTTCTCTCTCTTCTTCCCAATGAGAATGCTCACATTCCACCACAATCATCAATTTATCCATTTCAGTCCTGTACTTTGCATTAAATTGCATTTGAATGTTTCTTTCCTTCCAGCTCAGACCACTAAATTTCCTTTTGCTGCTGAAATGGATCTGAATATCTGCATTTTTCTGCAGGTGACCCAGGAGATATCTGATGAAACCAGGGTTTTCCGCCTGCTGGGCTCAGACAGGTAATCTCCCTGCAGAAACAGAAACCTTTTGTTTTATTTAAACCAGCTTTTCTAGTTCCCAGCTGGGCCTGGCTTGCAGCCCAGCTCTGCTCTGTCTGTGGCACCAAGTGTCAGGGAGAGAGGAGAGATGCTCTTGGCTCTCAGGGTGCCCAGTGCATTTCTGGAAAAGCCTTGGATTGTCCTGGTGAGCTGGGAATTGCCTTGGCAGCAGTCAGTTAAAACAATCTTGGCTGATCTGGAAATAGCAGAACAAACTAGAACTCACTCAGGTTTTAATTGCAGTGATCCAAATCCACACATTATCCATAACATCCAAGAGGTGCAGCTGTCTCCAGGTTTGCAGCCTGAGCAGAAGCTGCCCCAGGCATGTTGGACATGTTCACTTGTGCATTCTCAGCCAGCCAGGGGGATAAATGTAGGAATAGACAGGGGTGAGTCCAGAAATCACTTCCAGCCACAGAATCCCAGATTGGTTTGGGTTGGAAGGGACCCTAAAGCTCATCTTGTTCTACCTTCCACTAGACCAGGTGGCTCAGAGCCTTGAACACCTCCTGCTCTCCAATCCCTGATCCTCTGCTCTCTCATCTGGCCTTGGAAGTGCCAAACCTTTGGGTTGTATTTTCCATCTCTGTACAAATGGAGCAGGAGTTCTTCCTGCCATCCCAGTGTGGTGTGGAATCACCTTTTTCCCTTGGATCACTCTAGAACTGCTCAGGTGCAGAGGTGAGGATCAGGGACAGAGGCTGTTCAGAGACTTCATTTGAAAAGTCTTTGTGGAAAACAAAAAGCAGAAACAAGTTTAATCCTAAAGACAACAGGAACTGGTGCAGAGAAATGCTCAGCATTTGGGAGGGAGAGGGGGGTCAAAGGCCCAGCCACACCAGCTGATGGTCAAGGTCCAGCAGTGGTCAGTGTGCCAAGACAGGGAGAGAATAATTTTCTAGAGTGGCCCACAGGAACATGATCCAGCAGGACAAAGGCAGAGATGGGGTTGAGTGATCCCTGTGAGCCCTTGAGGTGATAAATATTTAGGAGGGAGGAGAAATGTTGAGGTTCTTTTCAGAAGATGTAGGAGGGATAAACATTTGGGCTGCAGATGATGGGATCATGGAATTACAGGATGGATTGGCTTGGAAGGGACCCTAAAAATCATCCAGTTGCATCCCTTCCACTATATCTTGTCCTGCAGTGTTTTTATCAGAGGTGATGCTGGAAAATGAGAGAACTGGTTAAAGAATGAAACACCCAAGACCTTTGGGGGAACCTCTCTCTCCAATGTGTAGAAACCCTGAGTTTCCTCCTCAGGAGTTACACCAAGAGCTGGTTTTTGCCCCTGACTGTGGATCCCGTTTGTGTTTGGTTGCAGAGTGGTTGTGCTGGAGAGCAGGCCCACAGAAAACCCCACAGCTCACAGCAACCTCTACATCCTGGCTGGACATGAGAACAGTTACTGAGACTCACCAGCAGAGAGCAGAGGGAACTGGCCACGCTGGGACCAGGAGCGCCAGGAAACCAGGACTTGCCCTTTCTTGTCTTGCCACCAGAATTGTGTTGGTTTTTAGGGTGGGAATCAATCCATTTTTGCAGCTGGGAACAGCTGGTTCTGTCTCTTGCCACTGTGTGGTTGGTTATATCGAGTTTGCTTAATAAAAGCTGAGATAAAGAGCCCTTTACTCATTAGTTCTAGGAAACAGAGCCTTGAAACATGTTCTGCAGTAAAGGTGCCATAAACTGTTAAATATTTCCCTTCCCTTGGATTTTCCTTTTATTCTGTAGATACAGATCTAGCTGGCTGTTGCCCTGTTTTATACTGAGTCTTATTCTTAATAAAGCAAAGATTTGTGTAGGAAGTGAAAGTATCTGCAAAGCTTTTTGGTTTTAAATCTGCCATTGGGTATGGCTTTGTATAATAGACTATTTAATCCTTATTTATTAATCTGCTGCTAGGATGGGGTAATGTCTAACTTTTAGCAAAGGAAGGTTGCAGAGCAGCTTACTTTTTTTTTTTTTTTACAGTTGTATAAAGATTTGATTATTCTTTTTCCTTGTAGGGATGTAGTGCATTACTGAGGGGTGTGTTACCATGTTGGGTGATCATGTAAAAAAAAAATGCAGTTTTGTACAACAAAATATTTTGTACTGATTTTTCTGCCTGCAGAATTGCCATAAAAGGGATTTTCTTACTTCCTAGACATAGGGTGTGTGTACACAAAGTAGAATATTGACATCAGACTTGTTGCTCCTGGGTGGCTGTACAATATCCATGTGTGTGTGTGTGTGTGTGCATGTGTGTGCAGTTGCCTGGCAGTGTGTATTTTTTATATATATATTTATACATATATATATAAAAATGTACAAAACATATATGCTTTATTTTCATAAATTAGGGATAAGCCTTGTGACATGAAGTGGAAATTGTAGCAGGTCATCATCCTTAATGAATGAAAGTATCATGTACCCGACTGCCCACGACGTGTGGTTTATTTATGCTGTTCCAGAGAGGGGCCTGGAGCCACAGCTGAGCCTGAGCAGATTGTAGCTGCTGTGCTTTGGGAATGGCTGCTGCCCCAGCTGGGACTATAAATAAACATGATAACAACCAGTATTCTATAGCCAAGCTTTGATCACTTCTTGGTCACCTGCATTTTTTTCCTTTCTCCATTGAAGAGTCACATCCGTTCCTTTTGTCTTCCTCATTCATTAAAATTCTTGAGGTACCATTAAATAGAGACTGACTCCAGGAGAGCATCTGGTTTTACTACCTCACATTACCCTGCTGGCTTTGATGTGAAACTCCTCGGGCAGGTGCAGTAGCAGCTCAGAAACATTGGAATTGAAGGGTTTTTTATTGAAATGCCTGTTCAGCTCCTGAGATCTGCCTAGGAAGGAGAGGATGGAATTCCCAGGTCATTTGAGCAGAGCAGGAAAGGTGTGTGACAGCTGGGAGTGGTTTGGTGCTGTGTTGGCTCCATGATCCATAATTTAACACAGAGGGAATTGTCTGGGCCCACGTGATGGCTCAGGGACGTCTCGTTACTCAGGACAGCTGCAAGTTGGGAAGGTCCAGAGGGGAAAACAGCCCTGCACACATTTTGCATTTTAGCCACTGTCATTCCAAACTAATTCTTGCTGACTTGACTTCCAAATCAAGTCAAGCTTTTCAGTTCTAACACTGTGTCAAAGCTTAATAAGTGTACAGATAAAATTTGCAAATCACTCCACAGAGCATGAAAAATGTGCTTTAAGGGTGGTCAGCTGGAATTGGATCAGCAGTATTAAAAGCAGGACATGTGATTTTTGTCTTTTAATGGAGTTCTCTAGTGTTGAAATTACTTTTCCACAGGTAACAGTGACTGGTGATTAACCTCAAATGGTGCCACTCCGGGTCTTTAAAACCAAAATTAAGGTGAAGTGAAGCACCAGGTGTAGATACTGTAGAGCAAACACTTTTTAATTTACCTCATTCACTACAGAAGGTAATTTCAGCTTCATCTTTGAAAACACTTAAAGGAGATCTCTAAAAGACTAGAGAAACCTGTAAATAAAATCTGAATATTTATGGGGAATAACTGGAGTAAATAACTCTTAGATCATGCAGAAATAACGAGCTGAAAGTATTTCTCTTTGACAGGAATTGCTGGTGTTTTGCTGGATCATAAAGAATAAACTTAGGAAAAGTCCTAATTTAATCAAACCTTTTTTAGCTGTTGAAGCATTTCTAATGGCATGTTGTGAAATGCTTTCTGCTGGTTTCATAGACAGTGGCATTTTTTGGCATGATCTGCAAGATGCTGTTTCCTAGTGTAAAAACCTCACTTTTGTTCCATACCACAGAGCAGATTTGTGTGTTGCACCAACCTCGGTGACTCTGATCAGTATAATTTGTGTTTGTATAATTTAGTCTTGGCATTGTCTGTATCTCTGTTTTTGTGGAATTTAAATCAGGCTTGAGAAAGCCTAACCAGAGGGAACTTAGGGGTGGTGAAGCAAAAGCTTGCCCAGCCCTTCCTTCCTCGCTCATTTATCAAAATGTTAATTATTGGATGCACGAGGTCATGTACCCAACTTGAAAGCCTTAAAACAGGCTCCCAGAGCTCTTGGAAGTACAAACAGCATGGAAAGAGCAGTCTGTGGGATTAACCTCTTTGGATTTCCTAACCAAATTCCTTGCAAGTGAAAAATACAGCAAGAATCGTGCTGACATCTCTTTAAAGAGGAAAGGTACAAGACATCAGGGAGCCACGGTGTCTCTGGATGGAAAGGACAAGACTGGGAGACTCTGAAATGTGCTTTTTTTACCTTGTTTAGTCGTTAGGTGTAACTGAGACTCATAACTGCACTCGTTCAGTTTGTGTAACCAGGCTTTGTTCCACGGGAATTTCTGTTGCAGTTCAGTCTATGCCAAATAAACTGCTTTATTTGATCTGTGCCGTGGTGACTCGCTGGGAACAATACCTTGTCAGAGGGATGTGGGGAGGATGCAGCCACTCTCCAGGTTTTGTGGCTGCTGTGGGAAGGGCCTGGCGCCGCTGTGCTCTGTCCTGCAGACTGCTGGGAGCCAGCAGCAGCTCCCACGGACAGCACGGGGAGAAATCAGAGGAGCAGGGACAAATTATTCCCTGCCAGTCACCTGGGAGCAGCAAGGAACCACTCAGGAGTGGTTTGGCTGGAAAAGCAGAGGCTGGCTGGGAAGAGAGCAGGGGCTGGAGGGTTCAAAAGGCAAAACACCTCAGCAGGATCTAGAGCAGTTTACACCTTTCCTCACACTTCGGCTGTTTGCTGCAGGTGCTGCACCTGTATCCCAGATCTGCTGAGGTAGAGGGAAAAGGAGGTTAAAAAAATTACATCATGAATGTGCCTTTGGGCAACACAACTGCAGGTTACTGGCAGTTCTATTTATAAATAAAAACACAGCAATATTTCTCCTCTGCAGGAGATTGGTATCTCTGGGGTCAATCTTGGCAGCTGGAATGTGAGGACTGCACGTCCCTGATGAAGAAAAATAATGAGTGGATCTTTGTTCTGAGTTGGGAAGCACCTCAGGGAAGGATTGGGGTGGGAGGAGGCATGAGATGGAGTGGGGGTCCATATTCAGATGTAATATTGAAAGCAATCATCAGCACAAAATGACTTGGTCAGGGGATGAGGAGAGGGATGAGGATCCAGGGACCCAGATGGAAAGAGAACAGGATGCTCAGGGGTGGAAAAGCTCGAAGGAAGAGTCTGGCTGCTGGCAGGACAGTGACAAAGTCCTGAGATTCTGCAACCGTGCAGCGGGAAGATGTTCCAGGGAAACCTCCAGGTTCCAGGGGGAAATGCGAGCGCTGCTTGAGCTGTGAAAGGATGTTCCCTCTTCCAACCCGGCAGCAAAACGGAGTCAGACCTAGTGATCCTCTAGAGAGAGGGACAAATACAACACGATCATGGCAGGGGGGTTGGAGCTGGATGGTCTTTAAGCTCCCTTCTAACCCAATCCATGAGTGGTTCTGTGACTCCAGGAACACTGCGGGGCCATGAGGCCCGGGGGGGATCGTGAGGCGCGGAGTCACCGTGAGGCCCCGGCAGCTGCCATGGGGATCCCCCGCTTTCCCTCCCTCCTTCCCTCCCTCCCTCTCTTCCCCCGGGCCCGCCCCGGCCCTGGCGCTGTCCCCGGGGCGGTTCCCGGGGCCGTCCCGCCGGGGAGCCTCCCCCGGCCCGGCTCCGCGCTGGGGCGGCGGCGGAGCGCGGCGGGGCCGCCCGGCCATGGAGCGCTACGAGAAGCTGGGCAAGCTCGGGGAGGGCTCCTACGGCGTCGTGTTCAAGTGCCGCAACAAGGACACGGGGCAGATTGTGGCCATCAAGAAGTTCCTGGAGTCCGAGGAGGACCCGGTGATCCGGAAGATCGCCCTGAGGGAGATCCGCATGCTCAAGGTGGGCGGTGAGGCGGGACGGACCCCGGTGCCCGCCATGGCGAGCCCTGAGGGAGCTGCCGGGGACGGCCATGTGGGGACGGGGTGTGAGGACATCCCTGAAGGGACATCGCGAGGCTGCAGGGTGTGAGGACAGCAGTGAGGGGACACAGTGTCTTGAGGGGACGGGGCAGCCGTGAAGAGACGGGGCATGAGGGCACCTGTGAGGTGTCGTGAGGGGGGAAGCAAAGAGACGGGTGTGAAGGAGCGCCATGAAGTGCCCAGGTCACTCAGTTCCTTTGGGAAGAAGCCGGTGCCAGGCAATGTCCGACCCGCCTGCCCAGGGATGGCGATGCCGGCGGATCCTGCCCAGCCCAGCAGGAGCAGGTGGGAGCTGAGGCACGGCCATGAGCAGCACCAGGACTTCCCTGCACAGAGGGACTGGCCCAGGCTCTGTCCGCCATGGGTCAGCGATGTCCTGGCCCGTGTGGGCACAGCTCTGCCCTTGGTGTGTGTCACGGACCCCTCTGCGCCCAGGAGATTCCCCAGAACAGTATAAAACACGGGTAAAAAGTGAGGCTAGACAGCATGAGGAGGGGACAGCCAGGGGACACAGCTCTCCCTGCTCTGCAGTGATAAATCTGCCCCAGCTCCTCTTTAAAAAGCCCTTTCTGAGCCCCTGGGTGTGCAGGATCCAGCTGTGGATTGATGCCAGGGGCTGTGCAGGGTCGGGCATTCCACATGGAAGGGACAGCAGAACCTTGAGCCTTGTCTTTGCTGATCCTTTCCTGACCTCTCTGTGCGAGCTCATCCCCACACAGAAATGGGTTACTCCTTCAGCCTCTGGCTTTATTTCGCCATGAAATAAAAGCGCGGGAGCACCTGCAGTGAGTCACACCCCAGGTCTATCCAGCATGCAGAAATGACCCGGTAGAAAGGGGGAGAGGATGGGGTAAGGTTTCCTTTCACACTCCCAGCTTCTGGGCAAGGATTCTGTCCCATCTCTTTGGAACTCGTGTGTTCATTTGGTCTCCATAGTTTCCTGAGGCTTTAGGAATGTGTTGTGTGAAAAAGAAAATATTTCCTTTTCTTCGTTACAAACTTGCTGCTGGGTGATGGCACACAGAACCCTCAGCTGTGTGTGCCAAGAAATGGGAAGTGTCCCCTTTGCACTTTTTCGAGGGTGGTCATGATTTGTACACCTGCTACCCTAGGAAAACAGTCATCTAGGAAAAAGCATAATCATTTTTCAGTTAGACTCTGGGGAGAAGCAGCCTAAGTTTTTCTCCTGTCCAAAGTAAACACAGGACATGTAGCTATATGATTTCAATAAACAATGCTAGATTTACATTAAGATTCAAGTGATACTAAACATCTGAAAAGGAAAATAATCATGGCAGAAGTCTCTTGTAAAGCAGCTGGGAACTGCATCATCCTTAAGGATCCAAAGCCACTGCAGCCAGGCACAGCAGGATCTGTGTTGGGGCACTGTTGACTTTAACAAGTGCAGACCTGCTTGACTCTTTTCAGCTTTTTCTCTGCAAATAGTAACAGTTTTTTTGTTTGTTTGTTGAGGCACTTCCTGGCTTAGGCAACTCCTGTTTATCAGAGATGGAGTGAGATTGTGTTTCAATGATGGGCCTGATAAATCAACTTTCTGCCCAGTAAACACCTTACAGACAAAGGGATTTTTGTGGCCAGGAGCCAAGGCATGTGGAGTGGGAGTTTGCAGAGTCTTGAAACCATAGAATCCCAGAATGGTTTGTGTTGGAAGATCCAAAGACCACCCCATTCCACTCCCTGCCATAGGTAGGGACATCTTCCACTATTCCAGGCTGCTCCAAGCCCTGTCCAGCCTGACCTTGGACACTGCCAGGAATCCAAGGGCAGCACAGCTTCTCTGGGAAACCACCCTCACAGGGAAGAATTCATTCCCAATATCCCAGGACAAGGGGGAAGGCTTCCCACTGCCAGAGGGTTGGATGGGCAGAGTTTATTGCCCACCCATTGAGATCAGCTCCCAAAGTAAGTACACAGAGGCTGAGCTGTGCTTGGAGAAAAGGTTCAGCTTAAGGAATTGTGTGACCCTGCAGGAAAAATCTGCCCCCCACACCTTCACTCTGTGCATCTGACCAGCGCACCCCCTGTGTGTTGCAGCAACTCAAGCACCCCAACCTGGTGAAGCTGCTGGAGGTGTTCCGGAGGAAGCGGCGCCTGCACCTGGTGTTCGAGTACTGCGAGCACACAGTGCTGCACGAGCTGGGCAAGCACCCCCGCGGGTGAGTGGCCCTGTCCCTGTGAGCTGGGCAAGTGTCCCCGCGGGTGAGTGGCCCTGTCCCTGTGAGCTGGGCAAGCACCCCCGCGGGTGAGTGGCTCTGTCCTGTGAGCTGGGCAAGCACTCCCGCGGGTGAGTGGCCCTGTCCCTGTGAGCTGGGCAAGTGTCCCCGCGGGTGAGTGGCCCTGTCCCTGTCAGCTCTGAGCTGGGCAAGTGTCCCCGCGGGTGAGTGGCCCTGTCCCTGTGAGCTCTGAGCTGGGCAAGTGTCCCCCGCTGGGTGAGTGGCCCTGTCCCTGTCAGCTCTGAGCTGGGCAAGCCCCCAGCGGGTGAGTGGCCCTGTCCTGTGAGCTCCGAGCTGGGCAAGCCCCCCGCGGGTGAGTGGCTCTGTCCCTGTGAGCTCTGAGCTGGGCAAGCCCCCCAGCGGGTGAGTGACCCTGTCCCTGTGAGCTCTGAGCTGGGCAAGCACTCCCGCGGGTGAGTGGCTCTGTCCCTGTGAGCTGGGCAAGCCCCCCAGCGGGTGAGTGGCCCTGTCCCTGTGAGCTGGGCAAGCACCCCCCGCGGGTGAGTGGCCCTGTCCTGTGAGCTCTGAGCTGGGCAAGCCCCCCAGCGGGTGAGTGGCCCTGTCCCTGTGAGCTGGGCAAGCCCCCCGCGGGTGAGTGGCTCTGTCCCTGTGAGCTGGGCAAGCCCCCAGCGGGTGAGTGGCTCTGTCCTGTGAGCTGGGCAAGCACCCCCGCGGGTGAGTGGCCCTGTCCCTGTGAGCTCCGAGCTGGGCAAGTGTCCCCGCGGGTGAGTGGCTCTGTCCCTGTGAGCTCCGAGCTGGGCAAGCCCCCCGCGGGTGAGTGGCCCTGTCCCTGTGAGCTCTGAGCTGGGCAAGCCCCCCGCGGGTGAGTGGCTCTGTCCCTGTGAGCTCTGAGCTGGGCAAGTGTCCCCGCGGGTGAGTGGCTCTGTCCCTGTGAGCTCTGAGCTGGGCAAGTGTCCCCGCGGGTAAGTGGCTCTGTCCCTGTGAGCTGGGCAAGCCCCCGCGGGTGAGTGGCCCTGTCCTGTGAGCTGGGCAAGCCCCCCGCGGGTGAGTGGCCCTGTCCTGTGAGCTGGGCAAGCCCCCCGCGGGTGAGTGGCCCTGTCCCTGTGAGCTCTGAGCTGGGCAAGTGTCCCCGCGGGTGAGTGGCTCTGTCCCTGTGAGCTCTGAGCTGGGCAAGTGTCCCCGCGGGTAAGTGGCTCTGTCCCTGTGAGCTGGGCAAGCCCCCCGCGGGTGAGTGGCCCTGTCCTGTGAGCTGGGCAAGTGTCCCCGCGGGTGAGTGGCTCTGTCCTGTGAGCTCTGAGCTGGGCAAGCACCCCCGCGGGTGAGTGGCCCTGTCCTGTGAGCTCTGAGCTGGGCAAGCACCGCCGCGGGTGAGTGGCTCTGTCCCTGTGAGCTCCGAGCTGGGCAAGCCCCCCGCGGGTGAGTGGCCCTGTCCCTCTCAGCTCCGAGCACACGGTGCTGCAGGGCTGGGCAAGCACCCCCTGTGAGCTCCGGGCTCCATGTCGCTGCCCTGTGGCTTTTCAGAAGGATTTCATTGACTTCAGAAGAGATTTCTCAGCTCAGATGTGAAAAACGAGGTTTGCTTTTTTGGGTAGATTTTAAAAGGTTTATTAAAAGACAATAAGAGACAAACAGTAAAATAAAAGGTTATAATGGCCAGGTGCTCAGCATTCAGCCAAGAGTACATCTGCTGTTTTGGGGAGACTCCTTAAATTTATTAGCCTGTGGCATATTTATAGACTTATCATACACTTTTCAAACTTTTCTGTAAACTGTTTTCCATATTTTAGTAACTGTTTTACATGGCTACTTTTTGAATTTGTCTTTTTAGAGCATGCATATTTTTTGGCTGTGGTTTTTTTTTTTTTTTTAATTATTCTTAATTTGGCTTGTGTTTTTTAATTTACACTTTTGAGCACTTTCAGCCCTTCAGAGTGAGGAGTAGTTCCTAAAAGCTGTGCCTGCACCACTCTGCAAAACTTCTCTTCAGGCAGGTGCTTGCAGCAGGTGTGAGCTCCACACTGGGTTTGTTCTTTCACACCTTGTAAACTCCCCTGTCCCTAATTACCCACGGTGCCTTGGAGCTGTGGAAATGCTAAGCTGAAGTCCATAAATCCTTTCACAGGTCTGGGCTGTGAATTGCCCGCGGGGAGACTGATGGGGGGTTGAGTAAACAGGAGCTTATTTTTTACTCCCTTTCCCTCTGGTGAGGAGCTCCGGGAGAATGGAGCATGCTGGTGGCACGTGCTTTGTGAGCTGCCACCCCACTTTAAACCTGTTCATCTGGAACCTGGAGAGGGGATGGATAACTCTCTTTGAAGGAAATGCTTCCCATTTGCTGACTGTTCATCAGAACAACTCCAGTGTGAGGTGTAACAGCTGGCTGTGTGCTTTTCAGCTTTGCCAGGGCAGGTGGTCAAGTCTTTTGTGGTCAGGTTAAGATGGGTGGGCACTGCTGATTCCAGCTCGTTTGACCCTTTTCAAGCTGTCAGAGCAGCACTCCCATCATTCTGGGAGGTTTCTGGAAGGAATCTCTACTCACAGTGTCAGCAGAGTGTCACTGACCCATTGACAGCAGAAAGTGAAAGCCAAGCTTGAAAGAAAAAGCTCAGGCTTGCATTGGTTTAGTTTATTTTTTGTTAGTTTTTTTTTCTTTATTATGAATCAGAAGCTTTCAGCATTACACATGTGAAATAAAATCGTGTTTGAGTTTGAAAATGCCAAGATTGTCACCTCTGCCTTTCCTGGGGCTGTTGAAGATCATTACAGACAGCCAAGGAAGTTCAACAACTGTTGCCCAGTAACTGAAAGAAAGGAGAGGGTGCTGGAAGTGTTTGCTGGCTGTGGGAGGGAAGGAGGGGGATCCAAACCAAGGCAGAGCTTTATTCTCTTGTCTGAGCACCCTTCCCTGGCCCATTTTTCACTTCTCCACTCTGGACAATCAGTGCCACAGCAGCATTCCATGTGTCTATACCATGGATACTCCAGCAGTTCCAGCCCTGAGAGCTGCTGAGCCAAATTCCTGCTGGCATTTCAGGATGGCCAGGGATTGTGGACAGAGGGCAGGATCTGATACTCACACACTTTGCTGTGTGGTCACAGTGGCAGCCCATGCTGGCTCTGACAGTGGTACTTGACACAAATCCTTGTGTCTTGTTGCACTGACTGGCTTTGGAAGTGTTTCCTGACTTCCCTGATGGTTTTGCTCAGAGATCCCTGTACAGTGTGAGCACTCATTTTCCCTGAAATAATGAATTTATTATTTATGGCCAAAATAAAATGTTTTTTCCAACAGGGTGCCAGAGTACCTGGTGAAGAGCATAACCTGGCAGACCCTGCAGGCTGTGAACTTCTGCCATAAACACAATGTGAGTGCCCTGACCTGCACTAATGATTGCTGCAACGTGGCCTTGGAGGAGAGAGGGGGATTCTATTGGCCTGTTCCTGACTCCACAGCTGTCATGGGATGGAGTCAGATGGAATCTCCTGTTTTCAGCAGGAAACACATCTGAAATATTGGTGTATAGCCACAGCAGCTGCCTCACTGTCACACAGGTCCCTTGGCTTGGCTGCCAGGGAATGATTTCTCTAATGACCTCAGAGAAGCTTCCAGGAGGAATGGGAATGATCCTTGTGGGATTCCCTGTGCCCTGCACTACTGCTGACCTTCAGGAGCCTGCCTTAGCTGGGACCTGAGCAAACTGCTGCTGATTTCACAGAAAGTCCTTCAGCTCACTGCATGGGGTTCAATCATGGCACCAGTGAAAAGATTTCAAAACTTAGACACAGTAAATCCATTTTACAGCCCCTCCTCTGCTCTCTGGAGGGAGACACGAGTTGTGAGCGTGACAGATCCTTCAGTGGGAACATTTTAAGAAGCAGGGAGGGAGAAGGAGCCTTTTGGTGAAGCTCTTTAGGCAAACTTAGCTCTAATTGTCTTTGTTCATCTGCCAGCATTTGAGAGTGGGGCAGGAGATGGCTCTGGAATGGGTGTTTTGTCTGCTGAAAGAATTATGTCCAGTTGAGCCACAGGAACTTGGTCACAGGTCTCCCCTGCTTCCAAGATTTGTTGGTTTGCATTTTTTTTCTGTTCCCCTGCTCAGTCTGGAAGATTTAATGGAGTTTGAGAGCAGAGGGAACAATGAGATGGTGCAGACTGACCTCCTGTAGATCATAGGTAATGAGGTTTTATGCAGCTGCTCTTTTTGGAACTCCATGATAGTGGTTTAATAAGCAGCATTTCAGTCCTCAGGAGGAGACACAATAATTTGCCACCTGACAAGGTAAGTCCAAGGTGTTTGCTCTGAGGTGATGATGGGAGAGGGACAACATGAGTGAGACCCCAGTGAGTTGAGTAGAGCAAAAGAAATAAAGGTCTTTGTTAGTTTGATCAGCAGAAATTCTTTGCCAAGCTCAAATTCAGTTGTTGTGAAGGACAAGGTCACCTCCAAAGAATCACAGAATTGCTGATGCTGGAAGGGACCTCTGGAGATCTTCTCATCCACCCCTTGCAGTCAAGCTGGATTAGCTAGAACAGGCTGTTCAGAAACTTTTCCAGTTAAGATTTCAGTATCTCCAAGGCTGTAGGCTCACAGACTCTCTGAACAATCTGTTTGGGTGTCTGGCCATGCCCTCAGTAAAAAAAAAGGTAAGATAAATTGGTTAGGTTTAAATGGAATTTCCTGTTCAGATTGTGCCCATGATCTCTGTCCTTTCACTGCACCCCAAGAACAGCCTGGCTCAGTCTCATTTACTCCTTCCCATCAGATATTTAATGCACATTGAAGAGTTTCACCTGGAGCCTTTTCCTGGTCCCAGCTCCCTCATCCTCTCGTTGCATGTCAGAGAGCCCAGTCCCTTAAATTTCAGTGGCCCTTCACTGGAGTCACATCTTCCCTTTACAGAGGGTGCCAGAGCTGGACACAGCTCTGGATGTGTCTCACCTGTACTGAGCAGAGCTCTTGCTCAGTTTTGTCAGTAAAATCACTGGGCAGGAGCTTCCCAGGGGGTTCAGGGAGCTGGCCCTGTTGTCCAGGGGTACAGAGCTGGCAGCTGAAGCTGGGAGCCTGCAGTGTCTCTGTCCAAAGGTGGGCTATGGACAGGTCACTGTGCTGCTGCCCAGAGATGTTCCATCTTGCCTTTCAGCAGGAGTAACTGCCTGGCACAATGTGTGAGGGGCTGAATTTATATGAGGGCCAGGTTAAATACTTCTCACCTTGCTTTTTTTTTCCTTCTTCCAGTGCATCCACCGGGATGTAAAGCCAGAGAACATCCTGATAACAAAGCACTCAGTCATCAAACTCTGTGACTTTGGATTTGCCCGAATCCTGAGTGAGTGCTGACTCTTTATGCTCCCAGAGTGTAGCATGAGCCATTCCAGCCCTTGTCAGTGTCTGACCCACTGCAAATCATCCTGTATAACAGGCTGTGTGTTTTCCTAGGGAAGCTCTGCTGCAGGCTGGGTAGAAATTCCTAAAGCTCGCAGAGAGGGAGCCCAGACATGGGGTGATATCTGTACACAAGCTGAGCTCCCTGCTGGGGGTGCTGGCACCAGGACATGGAAGCCAGCCCGGGGCTGCCCAGCCTTGGTTTGCAGTGCTGGAGACACAGCTGGAGCTCCCTGGCAGGAAGAGCCCCTCTGGCTGCCTCTGCAAACAATGGCTTCACATTTTCCGTTGTAAATAAAACTCCTAATCTGGTTTTTTTTAGCTCCTCTTCGGACAAATCACATGGGCTCTGAGAACTGCCCACTGGCTGCTGCAGGGCCCTGCTGTGGAGCTCTGAACATTTTCATCTGGAGGAAAACACGGTGTTGATTTTTACCAGATCCTGAGTGTTTCCAAAGTTGGGTTCTGCTGGTGGCCAGTGACTCACTCTGCTTCTGCAGCTCTGGCCTGCCTGTGAAGTACCCCAAAATGTAACAAGTGTTAGGAAAATGAACCCACAAACACCAGAGGTTTATGTCCAGAAAGGAAACAGAGGAATCCTTTTGCTTTATTCGAATAAAGGGAGAGGTCATGGGGCATTCCCCTGGGATCTCTCAGATTTTGGAGGACACAGCCTCCTTTTTTCCCAATTTCCCGGCTGCTTTTCCCTCTCTCTTTCCCCATTGGCTGAGGTACTTGAGAGGCACAGACTTCCCAAACACCTGACATTCCTCTCTAATGTATAACCCTTCCTTTTAATTCTTAATTCTTAATTCTTATACAATTCTTAGTTTTTCCCCATTGCTTCTTTCATCTTCTGATATCCAGTTTCATTTACCAGCAAACGTGCAGTTTGTTTGTAAAGACAAATCTCTTTTCCCATTCATCAATCAGTGGGATCCATCCCGTTGTTTCTTTTATCTCTTAGTGCTAGCCTTACCTACCAGCAGAGCCACAGATTGCGACATTCCTCTCACAAGTATCTCTGCATCGCTCTGATGCCCCGTTCTGTTGTGTCTCTCTCCCCTGAGCCAGCCGGTCCCAGTGACTACTACACCGACTACGTGGCCACCAGGTGGTACCGCTGCCCGGAGCTGCTGGTGGGGGACACGCAGTACGGCCCCCCCGTGGACGTGTGGGCCATCGGCTGCGTGTTCGCCGAGCTGCTCTCGGGGGCGCCGCTGTGGCCGGGCAGGTCGGACGCGGACCAGCTGTACCTGATCCGCAGGACCCTGGGTGAGTGTCCCCGCAGCGCTGAGCTGCCCGCGAGGGGCGGGAGAAACCAGGGGGGTTTACCCAGCTGATCTCTCTCCCTTTAGGAGGTGCTGGTTTATTTGAGGGCTTTCTGTCCTTCAGAAGGAGCGGAGTTCTCCTGCCGTGATGTACATGTGCTAACAGGCTGAGAATCGGGGTCATTGCCTGCAGACTGCCTGGCACCATCCCTCCCCTGTCCTCAGCAGTGGTGGCTCTGGGAAGCTGGGGCTGGTTAGGGAAGATGTGGGATGTGTTTGGTGACCACAGGATGCCCCTCCTGGTCCCTTGGGGTGGCTCAGTGAGTGCTGGGGTGAAGGAACCCAGCAACTTCAGCTGTCAAAAACATGAGGTGCCAGTATCAGAAAGGACCAGGAGTGTTTTGAATAAAGTTTTAAAAGATCCAGGTGTTTTTCAGGGTTTGGTAGCTGGATTGGATTCATCCCAGCTTTGGAGGTCTCAGAAGTGTTGTCAGTGCTGGGAAGGGGAATGTGAACATCACAGCTTGTCTGTTCCACGTGTTTCTTGTTATTCATCAATTAATTTAGGAGCCACTCCGTATTTATTTGTTAAAAAAAAAAGAGCCATTATTCCCTATAACACTTAAACTAATGCAGTCCCATTGATTCTTTTCAATTTTGGTGAGTAACATCTAATTTCTTGGGTGACAACAAACAACCCCCCACTTTTAACTGAAATTTGCTATAATGAACAGAGTTGTAATTTTAACTGAGCAGTGTATAAAACTACAAAGGTGACTAATGGCTTTAAACAGATAAGCTCCTTAACTAGAAAAATAGTTCATCACTGATTGCTTCATCCTCCAGAATTCATTAATACCAGTGTTAGGCAGTTATAATTTATTTTTAATGATAGGGTTTCAGCCAGAGGAGATTCCCATTGATTGTTGGATCCAGGTGCTGGAGTGAGGCAGTGTTCACACAGCAAAGCTCCTTGACTGAAGCTGTGCTATTATGGGTTGGCATTGTACTGCCTCCTTTGCTGTGGATTTGATTCTGACATTTTCCTCACTCTGGGCTGCTCTAAGCTTCAAAAAACACTGCCTTGGGGAAAAGCCACAGCAGGTTCAGGTGGGGCTGTGTTCCAGCCCTTTCCTACTCAGCACCCTCAGCAGTGTCCAAAGACAATTTCACCCAAAAGGAGTTAAATTTTCCTGAATCTGGAGTACCTGTGGCCCTGCCTTTCCTTCAGTACAGTCACATGGGTATGGGATCACTGATGGCCAAAATGGACATTAATTGTCACAAGAGAACATTGCCTTGGCTCCCTTGGTGATATTCCACCTTCAGATGTTGCCTTGGGTGGCATCAGCCTTGTTAGAGGATACAACACTGTAAAATTAAGTAAATCACTCCTATTTTTTTTTTTTTAATCTTGGTTGAAGGGGATCTCATTCCCAGGCACCAGCAAGTGCTCAGCACCAACCAGTTCTTCAGTGGAGTAAGAATTCCAGACCCAGAGAGCATGGTAAGAGCTGCCTCCAGCTGTGCTCCCCTCCCTTCCCCACCCTGCCCAGTCCTTTGCTGTGCAGCATTTTTCCCTGCCCAAAAGCTTTGTCCTCTGCTTTGCCAGTGTGCCCCAGAATATTATTTGAACCTCTCATGACACTTTAACTTACAGCCTGTGTAGAAGCAGTCAAAAAGTGTTTAATCTCTGCTGCTTTCTCCCATTTCTGGTGGCACATCCTCAGAGCTGCCAGGCCTCTGAGCACATGGAGTGATGGAGGCATTTTGGAGGAGCAGGGCATGTTCCTGTGGAAAGCTGGGTCTTGGTACCCTGATCAATGAAAAGTTTGCTAATATGAGTCCATTCATTGTTTTTTTTCCTTGCAGGAACCATTGGAAATGAAATACCCCAACATTTCATACTCTGCACTGGCTGTCATGAAGGTAAGGGAACTCCAGCTTGTGGAGGAGTCTTGCACTGGGATAAACAAATCATCTGGTGTGAGAGTCTGGGACTGAGTTACCAGAGATTCATTGAAAAATAGATCTGGTTTGCTGCCCCATGTGATTGCACCTGTTCCTTGAGCCACAATTCCTACTACAACTGTGGATTCCCCATCCCTGGAAGTGTCCAAGGCCAGGCTGGACAGGGCTTGGAGCAACCTGGGATAGTGGAAGGTGTCCCTGCCCAGGAATAAGATGGGCTTTAAGGTCTCTTCTAACCCAAGCCAATCCATGATTAATTTTTGTAACTGTTGGACAATTAGCTGCTCCTCAAGCTTTGTGCTGCCTCTGAAAAGCCACTCTTAGAATCCATTCAAAACACTATAAACACGTGTACCTGTGGGAACAGCCACTGGCTGTGGGGAGCAGCTGGAGCTGTGCAGGGCTGTGTAAGGAGTGCTTTGTGTGATCCTCCCTCTTTTGTAAGGGCTGCCTTCGGATGGACCCTGCAGAGAGGCAGAGCTGTGAGCAGCTGCTGCAGCACCCCTATTTTGACAGCTTTAGGGAGGCAGCAGAGCTGGGCAGAGATCATGGGAGGAGCCCTCGGAAACCAGCCAGGCTGACTCGGAAACACCTGCCCGGGGTGAGCTTTTCACAGGAGTTAATGTTCTGTGCCTAAGGAGAGGCTGTTCTGTTGTTGGCTCCCAGCTGAAGGTGTTGGGCTGGTCTTGGTTTTATCCTGAGGGGAAAACAAACCCCCTGGCTAAAGAGTAACTCCATACAAACTGGATTTTGCACTGGGGCACTGGGGATAAACAGCACAGCCCTGTGCATGATAAGGTTCATCCAGGAATGTGCATTCCTGACCAAGAGCAGCAGGAGGGCTGGAAAAACTGGACACACATGCTGGTTTAATTCTGAATACTCTGGTGCTTTTCAATCCTGAATTATGGAGGTGGAATAAACACCACTTCTGTTTGTAACTGCTGATGGGACACGATCCCATGCTCAGTTCCACATGACCCCATGCACTGGGTGTGGCTGCAGCTGGAGGTGCCAAGCAAATGTCTCCCTGCTGCTCTGGCTTTTCCAGACTCCATCCCAAGTCCCCAGACCCAACCTCACAATGCAGCTCATCCCACAGTTCTTCATTCCCATGAGCCACATTCCCCATGGCAGCTGTAACTGAGCTGGGAACAGGCAGGGAATTGGAGGGGAGGGATGGGGAACTGCTACAGGGTGTCAATTCCTGGGTCAAACCGATTGGCCTCTTCCATTTCCATGATCTGGGATATTTTTCTTGCCTAATGGAATTCTTTAATGAGTTGTTCTAATTGCAGTCCAGTCATAGAACCCCAGAATCTTAGTTGGAAAGTAGAGGATTACAGTAGGAATAGTTTTATAGCTCATATTCCATGTGAAAATTGATTCCATGTGTGCTTTATTCCCATTCCAAACAAATACACACTGTTTAACTTCTTCAGTTACAGCACCTGCCTCAGCTGACCTGCAGCAATGTTCTCCCAGCTTTGGACAACAAGAAGAACTGCTGCACGACAAGGAAATCAAAGTACCACTTCCCAAACATCTGACCACGTGGCAAATCAAAACTCAGTAGCTGGAAGTCATCCAGGATTCCTAAATTGAGGATACAGAGTGGGAAACTAAATTACTGCAAGTTTTGGCATGTAGAGAGGAGTGTCCTCTACTCTGGGTCACTGATGGAGAGGAAGTGATGCAGAAAGAACTCCAAGCTCATCTCAGTGTTCTGTGTACAAGGCAAATACATTTTTAATTCCTGGTTCCCTCCTGGTTCAGGACTACCCCAAGCCAGTATGAAATTTAAAACTCTGCCTATCTGTCCCCTGCATTTCAGACTTGGCAGGAGAACTCGACCTTGCCAAATACAGAGTCCCTCCTGCTTTAGCCTGCCCTCCTACTGTGTGAGGAGCTGTGTGAAGGGGTGAAGATGTGCATCCCAGGCTGAGGGGCTGCCTGGCTGCTCTCACTGCTGCCCTGACAGAGCTCAGAAGTTTCAAAGTGCTGCTGGTGACTTCACAGCTCAGCAGGCACCGAGCCCAGGAGAACACAGCAATATCCCTGCTGTTCCTGTAGCCTTTCCAGAGCTTCTCCTGCAACTTTCATCCTTGAATTCTGCTTCTGACAAGAGTGAGGACACTTGCTTGTAGTTACAAAAATGTTTTTATCAAAACTAATCATGAATGTAATTTATAACATTAGCCAGACACAGGCAGGAATTCTACCCAAGTGTTTGTATTAGAACGACTGGGGTTTGTGGAATCTCAGAGTATAATATTGTGTTGATTTTGAATAAGTGTAGCTTCTTTTTCCAATTTACTGGAGGTATTTTACCATATAAAGCTTTACTACCAAGCAAGAACATCCTCTTTTAACTGACACTTTGAGCAAAAATGTTTTGCCAGTACATTTGGTGTTCCACAACAGTAAAAGCCCTTTCAGTGGGACAGAGGCTGTGTCCTGTGTGCCTTCTGTTCCCTTACACATGGAAAACCATCTGTGCATCTCACTGCCTTCTGCCCTTCCCTACCCCAAAACCAGGGATTTGACTGAAAATGCTCTGTTCTCCCCCAGGATGGGCCATTCCCTCTGTGCTGACACTGCTGAGGCCCCACCTCCAATTCTGGGGGCAGTTCTGAGTCTCTCACAAAAAAGGGATTGAGGGACTGGAGCATGCCCAGGGAAGGGAACAGAACTGGGAAAGGGCTGGAGAATTCCTGAGGGAGCTGGGAAAGGGGCTCAGCCTGGAGAAAAGGAGGATCAGGAGGCCCTTGTGGCTCTGCACAACTCCCTGCCAGGAGGGGACAGCCGGGGAACAGGGACAGGAGGAGAGGAAATGGCCTCAAGTTGCACCACAAAGCTTTAGGTTTGTTACTGGGGAAAATTCCTTCATGGAAAGGTTTGTCCAGCCCTGGCACAGCTGCCCAGGGCAGTGCTGGAGCCCCCATCCCTGGAGAGATTAAAAGCCCTGTGACACTTGGGGACATGGGGCAGTGGTGGCCTCGGCAGTGCTGGGGGAACATTTGGCATCCCATGGTCTCAGAAGACTTTTCCAACCTCAACAGTTCTCAATGACTTTTATTTATCAGGAGGATGAAGATACAACTCCAGAGCTGCACAAAACTGCTGCAGTCCATGGCAGCACACAGCAAAACCTGCTCAAGGCTGTGTCCAAGAGCTGCTGCTCCTGAGGGGTGACCCTGCCTGCCTGCAGATCGTTAAACCAGCCAGAACTCCAAGTGTGAAGAACACAAAAACAACCCAGAACCTCTATTAAACCAGCACCCACTGACTGGGCAAGATTCTTCCAGAGGGAACAGCACCAGCACCACACACTGACATTCCCCCAGTGCCACTTTGCTTCTGGGCAATAAATACTGAAAACTTCTACCTGAGGTATTCAGAGCTTGCTAGTAAAACAGCAAACAGATGCCTTTGTGCACAAGCCTGCTTTGGCTGTTGTTGATCCACCACTGAGTTTAAGCTTAATAAAACTTAACTGCGTGATTTCTTAAAAGGTCGCATACTGGCAGAGCTGGGCTTACTTCCATACTGGAATACAGCTGTGTCTACAGCTTCATGTATGCAATGGAAGAGAACTCCTAGGAAATCACATCTCAGTTATGTGCTGCTGTGTTTATTCCAAATCCAGCTCCAGCTCCAGGTTGGGCAGTGCCTGCTGAAGGACACGGGAGGTTGTTTCTTTCTGTCTGATCCCAGGAAGGTCACTCAGATACAAATATTGCAGGTTCCTGTAAATATTTAAAAAGAAAATGGGCAACTACTATTGAATTGCTGACAGAGAAATTGGAGAAATTATTCTCCTGCAGTTGTTTGGAGTATTTTAAATGGTGATTTGTTCTACTGGAAGTTTGTTTCTGAAGTGGGTGTTTGGGGTTTTCAGCTGCAGTATCCAACTGCACCCCATTCCTGAGCACCCAGGTCTGTCCCAGACCCTGAAGAGGGTGACAGGAAGCTGTGAGGTGGAGGAAGCACTAAAAGCTACAGGACACAGTCAAACCTGCAGAGCTGCTGCAGGAGAAGGGTCAGGAAGCCAAGCTGATCATCCTTGAACCCAACCAGCCACCCAAAGCCCTGAAACAGCCCTGCAGAGCAGAGCCCAGCCCCACAGAGCCCCAGCAGGGGCTGGGGAGGCACCTCACGTACCTCAGCTTGTGGAGTGCAAGGATGCCCTTGTCTGTGACATTGCCACAGGAAATGATCTCCAGCCGCTGCAGACTCTTCTGCAGGTTGCTGGTCTCGCTGAGCCTCTGCAGACACTCGTCCTGGATGTACATGCACTTCTCCAGCTTGATCTCTGTAACGTGCTCCAGGCCATCTGCAAAGGCAAAGGGAGGATTTGCTTCAGAATCCCAGCGCCAGCCTGTGCTGGTTAAGTTCCCAATTTAATAAGTGCCCCTAAAACCACCCAGCAACACCTTCCTTTATACAGCAGGGCTGTAACACACAATCAATCTCCAAAGTTTATTTGTGGTACTTCATATTTAGGAAAACCTCAGGGTTTGAACTGTTTTGGTCAGATTTCAAGAGCTTTGAAATGGGCAAGTAACAAAAAACCTACACAACTTTGGGTAATAAACAATGACTCTGACACAAGAAAGTGCTAATGTCAGAAATTCAGGGTCCCTTACTATGAAAAAATAAAACAGCTTGTTCCCAATTTAGTTATTGTTATTTAAAGACTATCTGAAACACTTACTTAATCTCTTATTTTTAAGAGATTTAGGAGAGCCTGCTTTTTGTCTTTGAAGACATCAGAATGAGCAGAATTACGACTTCAAAGACACCAAAATCATCCCTCGGTGCAGAAGAAAAATAATATTTATAGTGCTTTTTGCTACCAACTCATTGAAATTTGTGGCACTTCCTAAGTGCTACAGCCATTCAGGTAAAAGCTGAAGCTCCCAATGTCTTTCCACTTCATACTACACCTCCAGCAAAACTAAGGGACTGATAAACATTTGTGAAGGGAGAGAAAAACACAAATGATTTATCATTGTCTTGCAAACCATTATTCACACTTTGATGCACTTTAAAAGGAAACCCATTAAGAACAATCCCCGTGTGCACATTACCCAGATAGTCAAATCCCCTGTACATGATGCAGGAGTCGGTGGCGTTGATGGCCTCGATCTTGTACTTGCCCAGGGGCCCTGTGGGCAGCCCATTGTAGTCCTGCTGCCAGCGGGGCGAGCCCTGGTAGCGGACCAGCGCCCCGCAGCGCAGCAGCCACTCCGAGGCCTCCCGGTCGGGCCCCACGGCTCGGATCCGCTCGTGGTCCACCCTGCGGGACACGGAGAGCAGCCAGGTTCAGAAAAACCAGCTTCGGTTTCCTGGTAGATTTTAAAAAGTTTAATAAAAGACATTAAGAGACAAGAAAGCAAAAGGTTACAACGGCCGGGTGCTTGGCATCCTGCCAAGAGCACACCTTAACTCAGAAAACATTTCTTTGAATGCATCAGCCTGTTGCATATTCGTGGACCCTTATGAATTATTCAAAATCACAACCCTTCAATCTGTAAATCAACATTTTAGGTTTTTTTCCTTGTAGCTCCTTCTTGTCGGTGCACTCCCTGATAATGGAGATCAATAAATCCTTTCACTGGATTTCTGGTATTCCTCACCCCTGTCTTCATCCAGATAGGATAATCCAAGAATGTGAAAAATGTCCTGATTATCTTTATACCATTCTTTGAGATAGTTACATGAACAAAAGTTTTTTACATCCCCATGTTGTAGTCCATGAGCAATATATTTACCACACTACTATTTCTAAGTTTTGTTAATAATACAACTAAAAGAAACTACATTCATACAGCAAAGTTGTCCAACATTATGCATATAACATTCATTTTATCATTTGTGAAAAGTCAATAATATAATATGTACTTATAACAATAATGCTCCACAGCAAATACCTGGTTATGTGCACAGAGAAGGGAGGATGGGATTTACTGGAAATGGTTTATTGGTAATTTGTGGGTTGTGTGGTGCTCAGCCTAGTGTGAGGTTTTTAAGTGGCAGACGCTTTTTGGTAAAAAAAGAATACAAATACAAACTGGACTTAAATCTGTTTCCTTCCACGTCTGTAAGGAAAGAAAACTGCGTGACTGGCTCAGATGAAGAGCAGGATTTAGGGATGGGATCCGTGTGGGCAGCTTGCCTTGGCCATTGCAGGAAGGGGCAGAGCACACACACCCTGCTGTGCAAGGTCACGGCTCGGGGATGGGCAGCACACACGGACTGAGCCCTGCCAACAACCAACACGCAATCCGGGGAAAGCGGAGCGTTAACGACACAAAACATCTCCTGCAGCTTCTTCTACTTCACAAACCGCGCAGAGAATGTCAGCGATCTGATACTTAATTATAAACCAGCGACTCACTCTTACTTGTTGAACACGGCATTTAGCCATCCCCAGAAGGTTCTGCAGCTGCCCGGCGGCAGCGGCGGCTTCCTCAGGAGTGTCCCCAAGGCCATCATCACCTTCTCGCAGCCGGGAGAGGGGAGAAGGGAGGTGCGGCTCCCCGGAGCGCCAGCAGCAGCACGGGGAGGCGGTGCCGCTGTCTCGGCCTGAGCGGGGCCGGGGCCCGCGGCCGCGGGGGGCCGGGGCCGTCACCGCCCCCGGAGCCGAGCGGCCGGACCTTGCCCGGGGGCCGGAGCGGCGCTGCGCTGCCCTGCGGAGGGGAGGAAGAGCAGGAGGAGGAGGAAAGGAAGAGAAGGAGGAGGAGGAGGAAGAGCAGCAGCAGGAGGAAGAGCGGCAGGCAGAGGAAGAGCGGCAGGAGGACGCGGCCGCGGCGCTGCTCCGCCCCAAGATGGCGGCGGCGCTGAGGGCCCGCGCGGGCCCGGGCGGGGCCGGGGCGCTGTGGCGGCGGCAGAGCCGGCGGCGCAGGTGAGGCCGGCGGCAGCGGGGCGCCCGCCTCACACCCGCACCTTCCCCGACCCTGTCGCTTCCCCTGTCCTCGTGCCTAACCTTAGCCTTATCGCTGCCCCCTGTCCTTTCTCATCTCCCCTTCCCCTCTCTTCTTACCTTTGCTCATCCACTTCCCCGATATCCCTTTCCCTACCATGTTTCCCTATCCTTTCCCCCTTCCCCTATTTCTATTTCCTGTATCACCTTTCCCTATCCCCCTTTCCTCTCTCCTTTATCCCCTTTATTCCTTGTATCCCCTTTCCCTATCCTTTCCCCTGTCCCCTTTCCCTCTCCACTCTATTCTCCATCCCCTATCCCTGCCCTTTTCTCCCTTGCCCTACTCCTGTCCCCTCTATTCTCCTCTATCCCCTATCCCTGCCCTTTTCCCCTCTTCCTCTATTCCCCTCTATTCCCCTCTATTCCCCTCTATTCCCCTCTATTCCCCTCTATTCCCTATCCCTCCCCTTTTCCTGTCCCATTTCCCTCTCCCCTCTATTCCACTCTATCCCCTCTCCCTGCCCTTTTCCCCCTTCCCCTATTCCCGTCCCCTCTATTCCCCTCTATCCCCTGTCCCTGCCCTTTCCCCTGCCCTATTCCCATCCCCTTTTTTCCCCTGTATCCCCTCTCCCTGCCCTTTCCTTGCCCTGTTCCCGTCCCCTCTATCCCCTGTCCCTGCCCTATTCCCATCCCCTCTCTCTCCTCTCCCTGCCCTCTCCCCGCCCTGTCCCGCCCTGTCGCTGCCGGGCAGTGCTGATGGCCGTGTCCGTGTCGCTGTCCCCGCAGCTCGTTCGACGTGGCGGTGGTGGGCGCGGGGATCGTGGGGCTGGCCACAGCCCGGGAGCTCATCCAGCGCCACCCCTCGCTGGCCCTGGCCGTGCTGGAGAAGGAGCAGGAGCCGGGTACGGAGCGGGACAGCAGCAGGGAGCAGCAGAGGCTGAGCCCGAGGACGCACTGCCCAACCTCCTCAGGATTCCATGGATATCTCTGTGCAGGGATCAGCTTTTGGTAGCTGTAGGAGAGCATCTGTCCTTGTTGTTGGAGTGGGAAGTGTTCCAGGCAGGTTGGAGGGGGCTTGGAGCAGTCTGGGATAGTGGAAGGTGTCCCTACTCATGGAATGAGGTGATCTGTAAAGTCCCTTCCATCCCAAACTATCCTGGGATTCTGTGGTGACTCTCCCCTAACAACAGGGAATTCCTTCCACCCTTCTCCGACGGATGTGTCCTTCAGCAGAGAAGCAGTTGTCATCAGAGTTTCATCAGTCTGTGCTTCACTGCTGGGACTTCACACTGGCAATTCTAAGTTAAGAAATGCTGAGTGTTGCTGCTGCACTGTGTGCAGGCTGCACTGTGGGCTCCAGCAGCACGGGAATGTCAGGAGAGAGGACAAGGAGAGGGAATAACCAGGGTGAGGAGTAGTGCAGGTTGTGCAAGGGCACAGGCAGGTCCTGCATGGAGCTGGGAGGCTCCCAAGGGATAGACATCAGTGATTAGCTCCAAACAGGACCTGTGAGCCCAAAATCTTGTCTTAAATAGTTCCATCAGCCACACTATAAATTGCTCTTGAGACATTCCATGAATAATGCAAAATGACTTTTTATCCCCAAGACCCACACAAAGTCCTTAACAGTGTGTGAGTGCAAAGCAGGAATGACCTTTGGACATCCACACCTTAAGAGGGAGAAGAACCTGACCAAATTGCTTCAGTAAAAATGTTTGGTATTTTTCACCTCTATTTTATCTATGTGCCAAGAGGAAATAGCAACCTAATCCAGTTCACAAATATTCAAAATCCTCCCTGCTAGCATGTCCAAAGGAATTGTGGATTGCTCAGCTACTGTGTTAGATGAGACCTTAAGAGATGTGTTTCATTGTAAAAATTGGATTTTAAAAAATGAATTTTAGCCTGTAAAACATTTTGATTGATTGGCTTGTTCTTGAAGGAAAAACTTGTGGTTTTAGGAGTTTTTTCCCCTGTTGATCCAGCACAATGCAGGCTGTGATGGATTATCATTAACCAGAGCTGGCTTTGTCAGTGTTTCTCTAACTTTTTAAGGCCAGGGGAGGAATTAGTTGTGCAGTTCTCTCACTTGGTCATCTCTCATAATGCTGATTTAAGGCAGGACCTCAATTAAATCATTTTTCTGACAGCTGAAGTGATTAAGTGGGAACAAATGTTTCCTAACAATGTGTTTTTCTTTCTCTTCAGCCCATCACCAGAGTGGACACAACAGTGGTGTGATCCACAGTGGGATTTACTACACCCCTGGCTCCCTGAAGGCCAAGCTGTGTGTGCAGGGGGCAGCTCTCTGCTACAAATACTGTGACCAGAAGGGAATTCCCTACAAACAGTGTGGGAAGGTACAGGAATCCTGGGATTCCCTACTTTACCCCTGGAAACAGAAGCTGTGTAATGTGTGTTACAGCACATGGCATAGGCCTGCTCATGGATTTTCTCCACACTCTCCAGGCTGCACGTGATTTTACACATAAATGTATAATGTACATAATCCCCTCCTGCCCCCAAATCATCCCTTCCTGCTGGTGACTCTCAGTTTGAGAGAAGGTTTTTCATGACTCTCCCCACCCTGCCTTCATGCTCTGAGCCATTTTTGATCAATGTGTGTTTGGTGCAAGGTGAGAACCAGGTGTGGTCAGACTCAGTGAAACAGTTCTGCATCCATTTCCCAGTTGTTCCCAACACTCAGTTCAGGTTTTCCAGCTCTCACTGGGCACTGAGCTGCTGTTTCCTCAGGACTCTCTCTATCCTAACCCCAAGGTTTTGGCCCTGAGGGGTAAATTTGGATTCCATGGTTTTCCTCAGAGCTGTGCCTGGTCTGTGCTCCCTCTGCTGCCACGCTGGGCACAGGGTGGCACTGTGGATCTGTGCAGCAACACACCTGAGTAACAGCCTGCTGCCAGCTCAAAGCTCCTGTCCTGAATGTGTCAGCTGGAGCCTGGGTGATGCTGAATTTGTGTATTTTGTACCAACAACAGGGTGGCAGCAGGAGCAGGGCAGTGCCTGTCCCCTGTGCTGGCACTGCTGGGCCACCTCCAGTCCTGGGAGCAGCTCTGGGCTCCTCTCAGCAAAGCCACATGGAGGGGCTGGAGTGTGTCCCCAGAAGTGAATGGAGCTATGGAAGGGGCTGGAGCACCAGGAGAGGCTGAGGGAGCTGGGAAGGGGCTGGAGAATTCCTGAGGGGGCTGGGAATGGGCTGGAGAATTCCTGAGGGAGCTGGGAAGGGGCTGGAGAATTCCTGAGGGAGCTGGGAAGGGGCTCAGCTGGAGAAAAGGAGGCTCAGGGGGCCCTTGTGGCTCCCTGCCAGGAGGGCACAGCTGGGCTCTGCTCCAGGGAACAGGGACAGGAGCAGAGGGAGCAGCCACAAGTTGCACCACAAAGCTTTAGGTTTGATATTGGGGAAAATTCCTTCCTGGAAAGGTTTGTCCAGCCCTGGCACAGCTGCCCAGGGCAGTGCTGGAGTCCCCATCCCTGGAGGGATGTAAACACCATGAAGATGTGACACCTGGGGACGTGGGGCAGTGGTGTGGGATCCCTTGGCAGTGCTGAGGGATCAGTTGGACTCAGAGAGCTTTTCCAGCCTCAACAATTCCATGATTCCATGTCACTTCCCTGGCAGTGTTCATTCCAGGGAAGAGAGTGGTGGAACTTCACAAACTTCCCCTAAAGCAGCTCCAGGCTTGGGGAGCTTCACAGCTGTGAGGTGCCAGAGCTGAGCTGGTGCTGGCAGGATCCTGGTCTGTGCAAACCTGGCACAGGTAATTCACAGCCTGGGTTATCTCCTGTGGTAGCTGTGAGCAGATTACATGAAGTGAAACTGGTGCAGTTCCACTCAGACCATGTCAGAACATGTCCTTACTCTCTTATCAAAGCTTTTTGAGGTTTTACATCTTGGGTTGAGTTCAGTTTTAGTTTTGAAAGCATCCCAGTGGTTCTTTAAATTCATATTCTCTTCTTTCACATGCAGACTTGTAGTCTCAGGGTGCTTCTGGCAAGTGTTGTCAATTGACAGTAACTCAAATGACAATTTAGCATTTACATTTTTAATTTTCTATGATATATTAGTGCTTCCTCAGCAACAGAATTTTTTGCAGTTGATAGCACCAAACATTTTTCACTCCCTGGATTCATTGTTCACTCATTCACTACTGCTTGAGCTTGATGCCAAACCTGCCCTGGCTCTGTTTTGCTCACTGCTGTGCCTTTTTTTCCTTCCCCAAAGCTGATTGTGGCCGTGGAGCAGGATGAAATCCCAAGGCTCAAAGCTCTGTATGAGAGGGGGCTGCAGAACAATGTCCCAGGGCTGAAACTCATTGGAGCCAAGGAGATCCAGGAGAAGGAGCCCTTCTGCAGGGTAAGGGCTTGCCACTCTTCTAATCAGCTGCTATGAGCTGTGTCTCAGGTGAAAACATTTAATTCAACACAAATATTTTTCTGGCCTTGAGGTTCAAGTTCAGAAGAGCCTGAAAATTCCTTCCCATCCATGGAAGTGGGTTTGGATGAAGCCAATTTCAGTGCAGTTGGTGTGGTTGTTCTGTAGCACCTCTCAGGCTGTTTATTTTCCCAGCAGGAGGAATGTGTGGAGTTGATGGAACACAGGTTTGTTATTGATTAGTCTGTCTTTGAAAGGAAAACCTGGATATGAATTCCCTGTGCTGTTTCATCTGGCAGCTTGCTCTGGTGTAGCTGTGTGACTTGGGAGTGGCTGTAGGTACAGACAGAAATTTTCTGGAAGAGAATCTTTTTTAATCTTTTTCTTTTCCCCGTGAACATTTTGGATCTGCTCCCTAAAACATCCTTTGAGTGTTCCAGATCCAGCTGAGCACATGGGGAGACAGCAGCACTCCCTTCTCATGGCAGTGCAGATATTCCAGATGAAATATTCCAACCTTCACTCTTCCTCTGTGTCTTTAAAACCCTCCCAGGGACTGATGGCCCTCGATTCTCCCTACACTGGGATTGTGGATTACAAACAAGTAGCCCAGTCCTATGCCAGAGACTTCCAGGAAGCAGGTGGGACAATCTTGACTGATTTTGAAGTCACAGACATGGAGATGGCCAAAGAAAGTTCTCCAGAAAGTGAAGATGGTAAGGCTTGGTTATTCTGCCCTCCATTTACTGCAAAGATTTTGTTCAAAACACAATTGTTTTAACAGAAATGACACTTCTGAATTTTTCTGTCTCCTAGGGATGAGAAAAAAGGCAAAATTATCTTAGTGAGAGTGTTCAGCAAACTCACTTGGGGTTTTTTTGCAAGCAGGTCACACCCCCTCAGCTGAAACATTTAAAATGATGGAAGAAAGTGAGACTAAAATGGAGAAATAAAGTTGTTCTCTCCTCTTAAAATCAGATTTATCTGAATCTTGCACATTTATTCTTGTGATAATAATTTCCTTATCCTGAAGGCAGATTGGATCTGTGCTGGCACACAGGGGGAAGAATAAAAACCCCATTAATTAATAAATACAGTAATGTCCAGCAACATTAATTGTGACAACAGCAGTTGTTCCATAGCTTGGAAGATATTCCAGAGGAAAATTCCTTCCTGGTGACAAGCTGCTTGTTCTGTCAGCTCTGTTACTTGTTCTAGTAATTCCTTCTCTTGTCTAATTCCATTTCAGGACTGAAATACCCAGTCATTGTCAGGAACAAAAAGGTAAGGGTGAAAAAGAAGTTTTAATTCCTTCCAGGAAGCTGTTTCTTTTCTTAAGATTTTTTTTTTCTGGTGGATTAATAATCTAAAAAAAAAAAAAGGGCAAGAAGTTGCTGTTCAGCACCATGATCAGCTTGATAAAACAACTGAAATCAGTTCTTAACAATGAGGATGTTCAAATGAATAAATAATAATAATAATGATGATGATGTAAAATAATAAACTGTAACTTTCTGCTGCCTAATGTTTAACATCCCTTATCTGCTTTATTTGCACAATCTGATGCTTGTGTTTCCAAGAAGTCCTTTATGACTTGTTCATTTGGTGACAAACACCAGTTTTCATGTTTACTTTTGGGCTCTGGCATCCATAAAATGATAAGGAGGCTTTTAGCATAATTTTATTACCATTTAATCATCAGAACTGCTTCAGTAAAGCAGGTGCAGGACAGGTGTGTTCCTGCAAGTCAGGAGCTGTGGTTGTCACCCCTTCACCTTCAGGAGGGAATATCTGCACCGAAAACAACCTCAGAACCCCTCTACTAGTTTTTAAATTTAGTTCTGCTGCTTTCTTCTATTTTTGCTCTTTCATTAAAAAGTAGCTTCTAAGATCTGTTAAGATTTTCCCACCAAATACTGGTATTTTTTTCATGCAAACATTTTTCAGTTAAAAAAAACAAACAACCCATAGTATTTAAAAACAGATACTGTGAGCTAAATAAATAGATAATAGTTTTTTATTTATTTGTTTATTTAGATGCTAAGGTGTTTAATATTTAGCAGCTTTCCATGCCTGTGTCAATTTGTGTAGCTGCTCCCACTCAGTGGGGTCAAATCAGTGAACAGCCTTATTTAACTTATTTAGTAAATGGCTGTTTGTAAATGTGGTAACTACACCACTTAATTAGTGCCCTGTCTTCATTTTCTTCTGTCTTCACTCAGAGTCAGGATTAAAAACATGAAGGAGACTAATTTCTCATGTTTGGGCTTGGTTGTTTATTAAATCTTATCTAAAGTACAGAGAGTTCTGCAGCACTTCTAGTTACCAGCTAAAAGTGAGCAAATTGGGCTGAATTGAGCTGGTTACAAGGTCTTTTAAAGCTAAACAGCCCAATAAACAGCTAAGACTTATATTACTTATATTTTTGACCTAATAATAAAAGTCCTGTGACCCACAGTGCAGCACTAACTGTCCAACAAAAAATTACAACCTGAAATCATGAAGAAGGAAGGAAATAGAAAAAGATACCACCAAAAATCCTCCATCTTGTCCTATACCTATTACTATATTCTAATTCTACCTATTAATATTCTATATTCTAAAAGAATTTATTACTATATTCTATTCAAATTCAAAACCCTTCACCATGTGAAATCACACACCTCTATTTAACTACACACCTCTGATTTTAACTCCATCACCCAAATCTGGAAGCTTCTCCAAGGCCTCAGGTCACAAGCAGTGTTCTCCAGGGGGTCAGTGACAGCACAGAAAGCTCAAAAATCCCAGATTTCTGTGTTCCAACGGCTGTTGTGTTTTTCCTGGGTGGTTTTTTAGCAGCTACATTGAATTTTAATGTGTTTTTTGCTGCCCTCAGGGTGAGGAGATCTCCTGTGGGCACGTTGTGACCTGTGCAGGGCTCCACTCGGACCGCCTGGCGCGGCTCAGCGGCTGCAGCCCCGAGCCCCGCATCGTCCCCTTCCGGGGGGATTACCTGCTGCTGAAACCAGAGAAGTCTTACCTGGTCAAAGGAAATATTTACCCAGTATGTACCCCCCTGGTTTCTGTCACAGTGTGCCCTGAGAGCTGCTAAAAAGGCAGAAAAAAGGGGAAAAATGTCATGGTTGTTTCTGTCAGACGGTGATGCAAATACGTGCATGGAGATTCAGTTGGTTTGTGACAGGGCAGCTTGGATTTGTTAATTTGTCAGGAAAAGATGGAAGTACCATGTGGGAAGTTATTGCCAGTTGTTTTGTTTATTTGGTTTTAGTTTTAATTGAGAAAAAATGGAATATCACATTGCCACACAGGAAACTCTAAATTATTTCTGTATGCCTTAAAATAAATCTGTAGGCAGGATTCAGAAGTCAGGGAGAGATGTCAGTAAATTCTTATTTATTATTTAAATAATTATAAAAGTCCTGTTTAATCTCTTTAATAATAATTGGACAGAGAGGTTGACTGTACCCTCAGGAAATTCACAGATGACACTGAAGGTCTTTTCCAACCTAAATTCTCTGATTCTGTGGTGAATTCCTTGATCTGGGGTTTAATCTTTTGTGCTAATACCCAACACTCAGATTTAGGTATTTTCCTCTCAACCTTATTTTTTAATTTGCTGATTTTGTCATAAGAAATAGATGTGGGACAAAAAGGGACAACCTTTCTCCCACCTAATACAGAGAAATGATGGGATGAAGAGGAGCAATCCCAGACAGAAAATGTAGTTACAGAGCAGGTGCAGAGAATTCCTAGGCCAGCATTTTAGCTAATTCTGTGCATTTAAATACTGATTTCCTGGATATGAGCTTAACTTTGCCTGCTAAACTATGGATCTCTGGGAAAATTGGAATGCTGGGCATTGCTGTTTGTCTGATCTCACCTGGGAATGATTCAGGATCCTGTCTTGGGATGGGAGGGAGGAAGTGGAACAAAAAAAGAACATTCAGATATTTATTATTAGTATTAATCAGGCCTGCTAAGTTCAGCCTCTTTTGTACATACCAGTGAGGGTTTCCTAATATTTTGCATTCTATTTTATTGCAGTATAATTGTTGGTTTATATCCTGAGAAATCATGTGGACTTTTTCTTTTTTCCTGTTATTTGTTTTCCTTTTCCCTAAAATTCAGCTTTAGCTGGCCCTGCTGTGTTCTCCAGTGTTTTAATTAGTGACATGCCACAACTGCACAGTGAACAAGCAGCAAAACCAGCTCAGAGCCAACTCTGAGCTCCTGTGACTCAGAGTTTTGTTGCTGTGCTTGGAAATAAAATGGCATTTTTGCTGTTGGTAGCAGCTCTGATCACTCCTGTGTCCCATTCCAGGTTCCCAACCCTCGTTTCCCATTCCTGGGATTCCATTTCACACCCAGGGTGGATGGCAGTGTCTGGCTTGGCCCTAATGCAGTGCTGGCCTTTAAGAGAGAGGGCTACAAACTCTTGGACTTCAGCCCTGGAGACTTTTTAGATGCTGTAACCTACAGGTAATTGCTCATGCTTGTGTCTGCTGGGTGCTCTTGCTGCAATGTGAGCCATGGGAGCCACTTCCTGCCCCAAATCCTGCTCTTCCCACATTTTTGGTGTGTTTAAAGACAGTTGTGCTGATAAGGGTGGACTTCCCCAAGACATTTGACTTCATTTGGTCTCATATTTGAATTTTCTACCAGGACATGTCTCAGCCAGCCTGGGAATGTGGCTGCTCATTGGAAGGTGCTGGTGGAGCTGTTCCAGGGTTGGTTTTGGTCCAGTGCCCTGTGATAACTTCATCAACTTAGCCAGCATCATTAATTACCTGCTGGGAGGAGAGAAAGGCTGGGAGGGCTGGGAGTGCTCACCTGGAGAGGAGAAGGATCCAGGGAGAGCTCAGAGCTCCTGCCAGAGCCTAAAGGGGCTCCAGGAGAGCTGGAGAGGGACTGGGGACAAGGGATGGAGGGACAGGACACAGGGAATGGCTTCACTGCCAGAGGGCAGGGATGGGTGGGATGTTGGGAATTGGGAATTCCTGGCTGGAAGGGTGGGGAGGGACTGAAAGAGGTGCCCAGAGCAGCTGTGGCTGCCCCTGGACCCCTGGGAGTGTCCAAGGCCTGGTTTGAAGGGATTGGAGCAGCCTGGAACAGTGGAAAGTGTCCCTGCCAGGTTGCTCCAAGCCCCATCCACATGGCCTGGAATACTTCCAGGACTGGAATTCAGAGTTAATTCAGTGCCACAGCTCTGTGAGCAAGGTTTGTTGAGGCAGAGAAGGACAAAAATTTGTATTTCTCAAATACAAAGCGTGATATGATTGCTGATTTTGGGAATGGGAACTTGTGCCCTGAATTGCATTTGCTGCCTTCTTCAGCAGCTGCAGCTGGTGCATTTTGAGGCAGATTTTCCCTCAGTGCAGATGTTTCTGTCCTTGCAGTGGGCTATGGAAGCTGGTGCTGAGGAACATGTCCTACGGCCTGGGGGAGCTGTACAGAGCCTTTTCCCTCAGTGCCCAGGTGAGGCAGCTGCAGAAGTTCATCCCTGAGGTCACCACCAATGATATTGTCAGGTAAAAGAAACTTTCCTGCTTGGGAAATCTCATATTTGAACAGCAGAAAACGTGGCAGGGCTTTAATCCCTTCCTCCAGCAAAATATGAACCAAAGCATGGAGCTGCCTCCTGCCTGGGGCTCCCAGCACAGGAAGGACCTGGAGCAGGTGGAAACACCAGGATGATCACAAGGGTGGAGCAGCTCTGCTGGGAGGAAAGGCTGAGAATTTGGGGATTGTTCAGCCTGGAGAAGAGAAGCTTTGGGGTGACCTCATTGTGGCCTTGCAGGGCCTGAAGAGAACCCACAGAAAGATGGAGAGGGACAGTTTACAGGACAAGGAGGAATGGCCTCAAACTGACAGGGCAGGTTTGGATGGGATCTTGGGAAGGAATTCCTGACTGTGAGGGTGGGGAGGCCCTGGCAGAGCTTTCCCAGAGAAGCTGTGGCTGTCCCTGGATCCCTGGAAGTGTCCAAGGCCAGGCTGGGTGGGACATGGAGCACCCTGGAATAGTGGGAGGTGTCCCTGCCCATGGAGGGTGTTTAGCTTGATGTTCTGGGAGGTCTTTTCCACCCTCAGTGATCCCATGAGTGCCAGACACCCCCACTCTCCCTCCTGAGAGTTAAACCTCCCCCAAAAGTCTTCATCCCCACTCTCTGCCCTCGTTGTTGTGTCCCTGGACACCTTCTCACAGCAATTGAATTCCTGACCCGGGACAGCATTTTCCTTCTGCTGAGCTCCTCCTTGTTTTGCAGGGGTCCCTCAGGGGTGAGAGCCCAGGCCCTGGACAGAGAGGGGCACCTGGTGGATGACTTTGTGTTCGATGGAGGCACAGGGGCCGTGGGCAGCAGGATCCTGCACGTCAGGAACGCTCCCTCCCCCGCCGCCACCTCCTCGCTGGCCATCGCCCGCGCCATCGCCGACGAGGCCGCGCGCCGCTTCCAGCTCTGAGCCAGCTCCTGCCCTCCTGTGCACGCACAGGCAGCACAGCTGGGCTGTGCCCGGGCTGCCTGGGCCCTGCTCACTGCCCACAGCTCCTCAGCTGTGCCTGCACACAGACCCTCGAGCGTCGTCCACCCGAGCAGGAGCAGCCACGGGGAGAGCTTCTGCTGGGATTATCCACGTGGATTTCTGTCCTGGTGTGAAGGACAGGTGTCTGCCAATAAAGGCAGAAGCTTCTCTTTGAAATGGAGAATGTAAACCCCTTCCCTCTAAATTATTATAATTCTGAAATTAAGGGGCTCTCAGGCAAAGATATGGGAATTAGGAATAACAGTTCTTTACTAGGAAAATTAAAATAGAAATGCAGTATTACAAAGAACAATCCCAAACCCTGCCAGAGTCAGAATCCAAGCTGACACCCGTCAGGCAGTCAGGGTGTTGGCAGCAATCCCATTCAATGGTGGCTGCATCCTCCTGCAGGGGCAGATGTGGTTCAGCTGGAGCAGTGCTCCTGGAGAAGGTGCAGTTTTCCTCTGAAGCTCCAGGGATGATGTGGGAAGGTCTGGTTTTCCTCTGGAATCCAGTGGAAAGAAGGTGCCTTGGTGTCCAAATCTCAGTTTTGATCTGGGTAGGAAAGGCTTGGCTCCTGCCCTGGCTGGAGCATCTCCCAGTGGGATGATGGAATTTTATCAGCCATGCCCTGGGATTCAATGGCCATGAACAGGAGATATCTCCTGGAGGGAGGATGGGCTGTGGGAAGATAAAGATGATTGCCCAGCTGGTTTAGAGATGGCCCATTAGCAGAGAATATGTGCCAGGAGATCAGGGTCACTGCCCCACCTGGTTTAACAGATGGGGACAAAATTCACAGTTCTGGCCACATCAACCCAACACAATTTCCCATGCCTGTGCTCACATTGCCTCCTCAGAGGGGTCTGAAGAGCCACAGGTGTGGGGTGGCTCTGGCTGTGCTCTGATTCCATTTCAATCAGAGTTGCAGTCCTCTAGATTACATGGAAGTAATGGAATAGAAGGATAAGCCCTGCTTAAGGGCCCTGCTGATATGGAATTAAAGGCTTTATCAGAGATTGAAAACAATATTCAGAACCTTCAACGTGAATGTAGAGTATTTCACAGAAAAATAAGCTTAAAGAGGATTACCAAACTCAAGTCAATTTAGATCTGCAATGCAGATACTCTGATCACTGTCTGTATTTTTTATGGAGCAGAAATGAAAATATGGATACAAAGAATCACTTTCCATTTAATTTACAGAAACTTCGTCAGTGGCTTTGGGGTTCTTCCAACCTTTAAATGCTGGTAATGCAGAAGAAGCTGATCTTTGTCCAGCCAGTTGAGCAATCCAGGGAAAATGGTCTTTGGAACAGGAAATGTGAAGGGAGGGAAGCTCCAGAAACCTGCCTTGAGTCATGTTTGGTATTGCTTCCCTTGGAGCCCGGGCAGGGATGAGTCAGGAAGGTTTCCCATTTCCCCTGAGCACAGGGGGAGCTCAGCCAGTGCTGCTGGCTCCTCTGAGCTCCACTGATACCCAGTTTTTATCAGAGTTACACCTGCAGAGTCTGTGTGGACAGAGATGTGGAGTAAACTCAGCGTTGAGCTGAGCATCTGGGAGTGTTCTGCAGAATTGCTGCTGAGCAGAATTGTGTGGCCTCAGGGCCAAAGTATTGCGGATTTTCTAGCAGAGGCTCACAGGATGTTAGGTAACACAGATAATTGTGGGGAGTTTGTACCAGAAAATTGCACATTAATTTTTACTTTAAAAGTTTTTTTCTGAGCTCCTCTGATGGGAGTGGGTTAGCACAGGAGGGCAGCTCTGATTTTACTGTAGAGATTGGAGACACTTTTTTGAGGGGAAAAAAAGGGCTTAATCTGCCCTTTTTAAAATTATTATTTTTTTATCCAGGTAAAATCTGTTTTATCAGCAAATTGACTGCTGGAAATTCAAATAACCACCCTTTCAGAGCAAAGCTTTGGTCACTTTAGGCAGAGATTCAGCTGTTCCAAGTCTTCCAGTGCCACAGGGCTGTGTAAAACTTCCCACAGTGGAACAATCCTATCTTCCCTCCCTGCCAGAAGTGTTGCCTATCAACAGTAAATCCTACAAAAGGATTGCAAAAGCCACTTCCTCCCACATGGGGTGTGGCCCTGACATGTATTAACAGAATAAAGAACATTAAAATGCAGACAGAGACCAGGGGAGTCCTAAGTCAGCATTTCCCTGTGCTGCCTGCTGTGCTTTTTCCTCTCAGGTGATGATTGTTTGGGGGTAAAGTTTATTTGAAACTTAAATTATGAACCTTGATGTAGCATTCTGTGAAATCTTTTCAGAGATCAAAGTTTTACACTTTTTGTTATAAAAATAAATTCAGAGATTATGATATCAGGGTTTCAGGCATCAGTCTTGTTGGTCACAAGGTGTGAAAATGTATTAATTTATTTTCCAAATGAGCCTCACTTTGATGATTTCATAAATGTGCCTTTCATGATTAAAATAGTGTGGTGAGGTTTTTTTAAATGCTGTAAAGTCTTTGTATTTCTCCTGAGTCAGAGACAAGTTTCACTGGAATTTGCTAATTCTCAGCTGAATGAGGCAGGATTTCACTGTGTATAACAGGAATTACTTCAGGGGGGAGACACATGACCAAACTTGTCTTCCTAAGTTATCTTATCTGTGCTTCTCACACCTCACAGCTTTTCCTCACTCCACAGCTCTGCTCTTAAGGCTGATCTGGGCCTGTTGTGACAGGTGGGATGAGAATTCCTGAAACTCTGAATAAATGGACCAACAGAATTTGTTCTCCAAAAGTGTTACAGAATCACAGAACCCCAGACTGGTTTGGGTTGGAAAGGACCCTGAATCCCATCCCATTCCACCCCAGGCTGCTGCAAGCCTGGCCTTGGACACTCACAGGGAACAATTCCTTCCCAATATCCCAATATCCCATCCACACCAGTGCCCAGCAGGGTCAGCCCTAATCTCTGGGAGGAGAAGGAACTGTGGCTCTGTAGGTTGTGCCACCACTATCCCATTATTACTTTTTCTTTTTGCTCACAGTTTGAGTTTGAGGAACAAGTGCCTTCCCACAGAAACAAATATTTTGTTGGAAATCAACAAAGAAGGAGCAGTTTCTGCCTCTGAAGCATCAGGCTCCTTCAGGAAATCTCTTCCAAAGAAGGATCATGATTTTATTGGCAGGAAGGCACATTTTTTCCACTTTGGTTTAATCTATCCATTCTCTCTGTGGATAAGTCTTAAAATGGGGAGTGGAGGGAATATAAGATTTTAATATTATGCTGTCAGGAGGGAAATGAGGGAAAATTTGGCTGGATTTGGGTGATCAGTGGGTGAAGGGAACAGTGACAGTGGTGTTCTCTGGAGGAGGGAGGGAAACTCCTGCCAGGTAGGAAAACATCTTCCAAAGAGGGAGGAAAACTGCCTGCAGGTTGGGAGAAGAACAAACTCCAGCTGGGGAGGAAACCAGGCTCCAGGCTGTGGGAAAAATTGCCTCAAGGCAGGGAGAACAGGCTGCAGGTAGAAAACAGGCTCCAAGCAGGAAGGAGAAAAGTCCCTCTCCATGTAGGGGGAGAAACTCCTTCCAGGTAAGAAAACAGTCTCTGAATAGGGAGGAAAATGCCTCCAAATAGGGAGCAGAAGAGAATTCAGGTAAGGATGGTGGGGAGAAAAACTGCTTGCAGGTAGGAACATTGAGGAACATCATCCAGGCAGGGAGAGGCAGAGTCTCCAAGCTGGGTAAAACACAACCTACAGGTAGGGAAACAGCATCCAGGGAGGGAGAGGAACATCCTCCTAGGAAGGGAGAGACACAGCCCCTGGGCAGGGAAAGAGCCTTCAGAAAAATTGCTTCCAGGTAGGGAAATATCCTGCAGACAGGGAAATCTCCTCCAGGTAGGGAAACATCTCCTAGGCAGAGAAATCTCTTCTAGGTAGGGAAATGTCCCCCAGGTAGGGAAATACCTTCTATGTAGGGAAATATCCTCCAGGTAGGGAAACATCTCCTGGATATGGAAATATCCCCTAAGCAGGGAAATATCTTCTATGTAGGAAAATAACCCTGGGGCAGGGGGTGGGTATATACCCTCTAAATAGGGAAATCTTCTCCCAGTAGGGAAACATCCCCTAGGTAAGGAAACATCACCTGGGTAGGGAAATATCCTCCAGGCAGGGAAACATCCCTGGGTAGTGACATAACCTCCAGGGAGGGAAATATCCCTGGGCATGAAATATCCTACAGGGAGGGAAACATCCTCTAGGTAAGGAAATATCACCCGGGCAGGGAAATATCTCCTAAGTAAGGAAACATCCTCCGGGTAAGGAAATATCTCCCAGGGCAGGGAAATACCCTCTAAGTAAGGAGACATACCCCGGGCAGGGCAATCTCCCCCAGGTAAGGAAACATCCCCGGGCAGGGAAACATCCCCTAGGTAAGGAAATATTTCCTAAGTAAGGAAACATTCCCCGGGCAGGGAAACATCCCCTAGGCAAGGAAATGTCCCCTAAATAAGGAAATATTTCCTAAGTAAGGAAACATTCCCCGGGCAGGGAAACATCCCCTAGGCAAGGAAATCTCCCCTAAGTAAGGAAATATTTCCTAAGTAAGGAAACATCTCCCCGGGCAGGGAAATATCTCCTAGGTAAGGAAACATCCTCCAGGCAGGGAAATAGCCCCTAAGTAAGGAAATGTCCCCGGGTGAGGAAATATCCCCTAAGTAAGGAAATATCTCCTAGGTAAGGAAATATCCCCTAGGTAAGGAAACATCCCCCAGGCAGGGAAATATCCCCTAAGTAAGGAAATTTCCCCGGGTGAGGAAATATCCCCTAAGTAAGGAAATATCTCCTAGGTAAGGAAACATCCCCGGGTCAGGAAACACCCCTAAGTAAGGCAATCTCCCCGAGTAAGGAAATATCCCTAAGTAAAGGAATATCCCGTAAGTAAGGCAATGTCTCCGGGTCGGGAAATACCCCTGGGTAAGGAAACACCCCTGGGTAAGGAAATACCCCTGGGTAAGGAAATACCCCTAGGTAAGGAAATACCCCTGGGTAAGGAAACACCCCTAGGTAAGGAAATACCCCTGGGTAAGGAAATACCCCTGGGTAAGGAAATACCCCTAGGTAAGGAAACACCCCTAGGTAAGGAAATACCCCTGGGTAAGGAAATACCCCTAGGTAAGGAAACACCCCTAGGTAAGGAAATACCCCTAAGTAAGGAAATACCCCTAGGTAAGGAAATACCCCTGGGTAAGGAAATACCCCTAGGTAAGGAAATACCCCTAAGTAAGGAAATACCCCTAGGTAAGGAAATACCCCTGGGTAAGGAAATACCCCTAGGTAAGGCGCTCGCCCCGGCTCCGGCGGTCCCGGTGCCCGGCCCGTCCCCGGGCGCTGCCGCAGCTCCGGGCGCTGCCCGCAGGGGGCGCGCGCGGCGGGCGGCGCAGGCGCGCAGGGCGCGGCCGCGGGCGGCGGCGGCGGCAGCGGGGCCGCAGCGAGCGGGGCCCGGCCCGGCTCGGCTCGTCCGATCCCCGCCCGGCGCCTCCCCGAGCCCCGAGCGGCCCCGCCGAGCCCCCAGCGGCCCCGCCGAGCCATGGCAGCGCGGCCGGGCGGCTGAGCAGCGACACCGCGGCGGCCCGGCCCCGATGCGGAGCGGCCGCCATGCAGCCGCCGCCGCAGCCCTACGAGTTCCTGGGCGAGGAGAACGGCCCGAAATGGCGCGGCCTCTTCGTGCCCGCCCTGCGCAAGGTCAGTCCCGGCGGCACCTGCTGCGAGGCTGCCCCGCTGAGGGCAGGTGGAGCCGCGGCCCCCGCCCTGCCCTCAGGGAGGGCCCGAGCCCCTCCGGGATCGGGGATGCTGCGGCTCCGCCGCCTGCGCTCGCTGCAGTTCGCTCTCCGCTCTGATCGGGGCTCTCCTTTCCAGGGGTTGATGTCCCACACCGGTTTGGCTTGGAAGGGGTCTTAAATCCCGTCCTGCCGTGGCAGGGACACCTGCCACTGTCCCACGGTGCTCCTGCCTGGCCTGGGACACTTCAGGGATTCGGGCAGCCACGGCTTCTCTGGGCACCCTGATAACGCTGCTGGTGTGAGGGGAATGGCATCCTTCATCCTTTCCTTCATCCTTTCCTTCATCCTTTCCTTCATCCTTTCCTTCATCCTTTCCTTCATCCTTTCCTTCATCCTTTCCTTCATCCTTTCCTTCATCCTTTCCTTCATCCTTTCCTTCATCCTTTCCTTCATCCTTTCCTTCATCCTTTCCTTCATCCTTCCCTTCATCCTTCCCTTCATCCTTCCCTTCATCCTTCCCTTCATCCTTCGCTTCATCCTTCGCTTCATCCTTCCCTTCATCCTTCGCTTCATCCTTTCCTTCATCCTTCCCTTCATCCTTCCCTTCATCCTTCCCTTCATCCTTCCCTTCATCCTTTCCTTCATCCTTTCCTTCATCTCTTCCTTCATCCCTTCCTTCGTCCTCTCCTTCATCCCTTCCTTCGTCCCTTCCTCCATCCCTCCTCCATCCCCTGCCCATGCCATTTCTCCTGGCAGCTTTTCCAGCCTCTCTCCCGAGGCAGATTCCTTCAGCTGAGGTGTTTCTGTCCTCAGGGGACACCTGTGAGAGCAGCCGCCTGTGGTGCAGGGCACAGGCACCCTGTGACACATCTGCACAGCTGAGAGAAACCGTGTGGGAAACCACAGGAGGCAAATCCGGATTTTTAGGATGTGTTTGCACACCCCCCCTTCCACAGGACAGCCCCGGGGTTAAATTGACACTGAAGGGAGCAGTGCCCTGCTCGGTGTCATTGGCAAAGGTTGAGGATTATTCCATAATTCTGTCCGTAATTATCTGCTGATGTGCATCTCTGACTGCCATACAAGTACTTTAGGCAGTGGTGAGTGGTTTGTCACTTTTTTCCAAGAACAGATGTAGTGATGCTGTTGGATAATGATTCTCCTTTTTTTTTATATTTTTTTTTAATAGAGTAAAAGACTTGCATTTGTTTTGGGTGCCAGTCTAAGTAGTCTTGTGGCTGGCATAGAAACCACTAATTGCCTGTCTGAAGAATCCTGAATTTTCTGCTCTTTACCCTAAAATCTTCTCCTCATGGTAGCTGCTTTCCAGTGTCCTAGAGAGTGCCAGGCTGTTCTTTTCCTGATCCCTCTGGAATCTGAGCTAAAGCAGCCCCTTAACACCAACCAGCATCTGCCCCAACAGCTACAGCTGCAAAAAGATTCACTGAACATTTAGACATGTTTTCATCATCCTAAAATACAGATACTGCACAAGGTGGTAGATTCACGCTGCTTTACCAATTCTTTCTATTTGTGCGTTTGGTTTTGGTGAAAGGAGCAGGAATTTCAACTTTCTAAAGCAGAGGTTGTGATGCCAGTGGCTGCCTGTAAAAATGTGTATTTGCTTATAGCCAGGTTTTTTCTCCCTGGGAAAGTTCCTTGTGTGCAGGACCCACCCTGGAGCATGAAGCAATCGGGCTGTAATGTGCTTTTCTGGTGTGAACACACAGTATCAGTGAGTCAACCCAAAATTGTGTCGTTGTCAGGCTGCTGGGGAGGCACTCGCGCTTTTCACACATTTAAAAGACACTCTGTAAAATAAGCACTGGAGATCCTCAAATGAGCAGGAGATTGTCCAAAATAACTCTTCCATTATTTCCAGGGGAGCTGAAGAATGTGGCACTGAATCTAGAGTGTGAAAACCTCACATTTTCTGTTGATTTCCCAATTCATTAAACATCATCCCTGCTGTTTGCAGGTCGTTTGTGATTTTGTCCTGAAGAGGTTTAAAAATCCACTTGTTGGCCAGCTGAGATGTGATCTTTCCAAGCAGGTTGCTTTGTGATGAAAACTTGAAAGAAAGTTTAGCTTTTTTTTTAGTTAAACACGATGGAGTTTTTTAAGTCTTAAACTGTATTTTTAATATCCTGGGCATTATTTCCCATTCCTGGAAGCTGTTCCTTTGAGTGAGTACTTTTTGCAGGAGAGAAACAGAAAGCAGAAGCAGAAAAAGAAAGTAGATTATGGTGCTCTTTGTGCATGTTAAAGTGTGAAAAATATTTAGTTCTAAAATGCACAAAGATGTGGAGCTGGATAAGGAGCCCATGCAATTCACTAAAAATAAAAAAAAAATTTTTTATTGTTTGGATTTTGAGTCCAGAACATACTTTGAAGAGCTCCAGTCTCTTATTATGCACTCAGAAAATTTAAGGTAATTTCTTTTTATCAAACCTTTAAAACTCTTACTTTACTTTAGTTCTATGCAGTGGACACTTAAAAATGGTAAAACAAATCAGTTCTTACCTCAGTGCATGAAAAAAAAAGATAATTTGTCTTTTGAACAATATTTTATATGCATTCATACTCCTTAAGTTTAGGAGAGAGTGCAAATTTTACCTTAGAGTGGGAGTCTTTTCAGGAAAAACCCAAAGCTAAATGGTAAAACATCTTTAAAAACAAATTTTATATATTTATATGCCCACATATATGAGCACTGGCACCTGGGAGTCTTGTAAGTTGGAAAAGTAAAAGCAGTTTCATGTATTTACATCTGTTGCAGCTGGGAGATGCACAAGCACATCCTTGCTCTAAAACACTTGATTTTCTTCTGCTGCTGTGCTGGAAATCTAAGCAGGGAGTGGAGGTAATTCAATATAAAATCCTTTCAAAGTGAATGAATCAGAAGAAAACAACATTTTGATGAGATCACTGAGATTTAGTGACTTGAGCTGCTGCCTGGAGCAGGTAAATCACCTCAGGCAGATCCTGATAGAGGCTTGGAGCCTGGGAGCTGAATTGGAGCTCTTTGGGAATCCCAGTTTCTCCTGGAATGGTTGTGGGAGCGCTCAGGAGCTGCTCAGCAGGAATCCCAGAGGGTTTGGGGCTGTGGGGTGTCACCCTGGGGGTTGGGGGATCTGCTGCTGGCATTTCTCCTGTGCTGCTGGAGGCTTTTGCTCTCCCCATTTTTCATTTGTTTGGTGTTGGAGTTGCTATTGCTTTTTTGTTTGGTTTTTGTTGGGGGCGATGTCAAATGGTGAAACCCTTCCCAAAGTGCATTTTGGTTTTGGGACCACCTTTCCTAACCAGTACCAGAGCTTGTCCTTGCTGAATTGCAGGTGGAACTTCCCAGAGGCGAATTATTTTGCAGGTTGATACTGGGATTCCAGTCCTGTATGAATTATTTTGGAGGTTGATACTGGGTTTCCAGTCCTGTATTAATTGTTGAACAGGATTCCAATCCTGTATGGATTATTGAATGGGATTCCAGTCCTGTGGGAAGTAATTTGCAGGTTGATACTGGGGTTCCAGTCCTGTATGGATTATTAAATGGGATTCCAGTCCTGTGTGAATTATTTTGCAGGTTGATACTGGGGTTCCAGTCCTGTATGAATTATTGAATAGGATTCCAGTCCTGTGGGAATTATTGAATAGGATTCCAGTCCTGTGTGGATTATTTTGCAGGTTGATACTGGGATTCCAGTCCTGTGTGAATTGCTGAATGGGATTCCAGTCCTGTGGGAATTTCAGAGGCAGCAGCTGAGTGTGGCACTCCCTCCAGCCCACTGGAGGTCCCAGTTTTAATATCCTGGATGTGCTTTGCACAAAAGGTTTTTGGGAATTGTAGTTGAAAAATTTGTACCAAACACTTTCCATTGGTACCTGGAATAAATTTCTATTCCAGGCACTTGGAAGAGATTTTTAAAATAAACCAGGTGACCCCAGAGAATTAGTGTGTATTTTTGCAAATAGTGAGGGATGTGTTGTTAGATTTGTATATATATGGATTTATTCACCTTAAAATATTCTTATTATTCTTACATTTTACAAGGGCCTGGAGTGACAGGACACAGGAATGGCTTCACTGCCAGAGGGCAGGGATGGGTGGGATATTGGGAATTGGGAATTCCTGTTTGGAATGGAGTTCCCAGAGCAGCCCTGGATCCCTGGCAGTGCCCAAGGCCAGGCTGGACACTGGGGTTGGAGCACCTGGGACAGTGGGAGGTGTCCCTGTGTCCCTGCCATGGCAGGGCTGGAACTGGAAGAGTTTAAATCCCTTCCAACCCAAACCATTCCAGGATTCCATAATTATGATTTGTATGTGTTCTTGCAAATTCACTGGCAAATTCACAGTGTATTTCTGTGATCAAGAGCTGTGTGTTCAGTTGTTTCACTCTTTGATTTTTCTAAACTAAGTTCAGGAGCATCTCCCAGGGATTCCTGTTTTGGGTTTTCTCCATGATGCACACACAGAGCCTGTCAAACAGTTAAACCCAGGGCTCTGCAGGCACCACATGTCGGGATAATCCTGGCACTGGGCACTATTTGCATTTTCTAAAACAATTCCACCATTGCTCTGGACCACTCATCAAATTTCTAGGGCATGACTAAAGGGTTTATTCTTAGCAAATGTTGCATAGACAGATATAAAAGACCATTTTGAGGACTTCTCTTGAAGTTTACATTAGTTCAGTGCTTCTGTATTTTAAAACACGTGGGAGTTACTCTGTTGTGATGTGTGAGGTTGCAGGGTTGGGGTTAAGGCCAGGAGGTGCAGGGGTGTCCAGCTTTATTCCAGGATGAGGATCCCCTTGGGTTAGAATGATTTAATGTATTTTAGCCTCATTAAAATGGATTATTATTTAAAGCATTCTAATTTCATTAGCATGCATTATTATTTAATGCATTATAATTGCAACAGGAAAGTTGCTTGTTAAGAAGTTTTAAAATAATAGTTACATTTAGGTTTGAAATCTCTTAGGTCATTTAACTTCTCATAAATAGATTTATTTGAGCTCAGAAGCCTGGACCTTTGCAACCTTGCAGTTGCTCCAAACATGAATTTGAGGGAGCTGGGCTAGTGGGAGGTGTCCATGCCCATGGCAGGGATTTGGAATTTGGGCTTTAAGATCTCTTCCAACCCAAACCAGTCTGGGATTCTATGGATGCACCAGCCTGGAACCAAAGGGGACTGGTCCTTTTATTTAAATCTTATTATTTCATGCTTTTTGTTTTGTTTTGTTTTTGCAAAGTTCCTGACACAGGAATCCATAACAGGAGAGTTTTTGCAGTTTTGGTCTGAGATGAAGGTGGATTTCAGGTGTTAATGGGGATTTCACTTGGCAGCTCCAGCAGAAGGAACATTTCCTACCTGTGTTGTTCAAGTGGAAATGGGAATTAGTGTTTGTCTTGGCTTGGGGAACAGGCCCAGGAATTAGAACCCACAGTGATTCACCTCACTGTGGTGCCTTTGCCCCCTCAGGACTGGGCTCCAGTCCCAACCCCATCCCAGTGTGTGCTTTCCCATCTTCTCATCCCACCTCCCCTGGGTTTTCACCTCTCTCTTTGCACAGTGCAGGCCTTATCTCATCTCTTGCAGAGGAGCTGTGCAGTTTGTTATTTGCTTTTCTAATTACCTCACAGATTCCCTGTGTGCCAGCCTTTCCTGAGGGTTACTCATGTGCAGAACGTGCCTTTCCTGCATCCGTGGCCTCTGCTCTCCTGGGTGTTTTAATGTCTCAACTAGTTGAGAAATTACTCTGAGGGCCTTCACTGTCTCCAGATTATAGGAATTTTCCCCTGTGAGGATGGGGAGGTGCTCACAGGGTGTCCAGAGAAGCTGTGGCTGGATCCCTGGATTCCCTGGAAGTGCCCAAGGCCAGGTTGGACTGGGACAGTGGGAGGTGTCCCTGCCATGGCAGGGGTTGGAATAAAATGGGATTTGAGCTCCCTTCCAGCCCAAACCATCCTGGGATTCAAATTCCAGGTTTGAATAATTCAATCTGCCTCACTGAGCTCTTGGATATTAGGAAAAAGTTTTCATGGAAAGAGTGATAAATACTGGAATGGAGGTGGTGGAGTCACCATCCCTGGATGTGTTTATAAAAACCTGGTTGTGGCACTGGGTGCCATGGTCTGGGTGAGGTGTTGGGCTGGGTGGGACTTGATCTTGAAGGTCTCTTCCAAACCAGGGATTCTGTGAATTCTGTGATGTTCTGTGTGATGTTCTGTGTGATGTTCTGTGTGATGTTCTGTGTGATATTCTGCAAAATTCTGTGATATTCTGTGTGATGTTCTGTGTGATGTTCTGTGTGATATTCTGCAAAATTCTGTGATATTCTGTGTGATATTCTGTGTGATATTCTGTGTGATATTCTGTGTAATATTCTGTGATATTCTGTGTGATATTCTGCAATATTCTGTAAAATTCTGTGATATTCTGTGATTCTGTTCTCCTTGGGAAGGGTGTGATGCACAAAATGGGGAGATTCCCACCATGAGTGCTGAATTCAGAGCCCAGAGCTGCTCTCAGCTCCACGTGGAAGGATTTTGGGATAACTGGGAGCTGTCAGTGGGAATTCAGATGAGGGCACAGCCACCTCCACAGCAGCCATGGTGTTTCCCTCCCCTGTCACAGGGCAGAGGCTGTGCTGGGCTCCCTCAGGGTTTATCTCCATTTAAACAAAGCATTTTATGTGGATGGATAAAATCCAAACACTTTTTTTTCCATCAGATTTGAAAATTAAAATGTACATATAGTTTGTGTACATGTAAACAAACCCACATTTTAGCTTCTCCTTGACTCTGTATAAAAGGAAACAACAATTAACTGGAGAAAGAAGAATTTATGTGCATTTGTATCATTATGGTTGGTTTTTTTCTGTGGGCATCAAGCAGCCTTCCCAGGAGATTTTAGGACACTCTGATGCTGTTTCACAGTCAGATCCTGTCTGTACCACCCATCATTCCTGCTTTAATTCCCTCTCCCCTCAACTAGAATCTACTGTAGGAGAAGATTATTTAAATAGCTAAAGATGGGGAAAAAATTACATTTACACCCAAGTGGTGGTGTAAGATGATTTTTTAATACCCTTGTACAGTCAGTTGAGGGATAATCTTATTTTGCTAACCATGCTTCAAGTTTTTTGCAGTAAAAAAAGCCAAATGCTATGTGTAGATAAAAATTCTCTTTTATTTAAAAGACAGCTTCATGCTGTTCCTCTCTCAGCAGTCTGATTTAAGAAAGAGCCAGCCAGAAATTGCTGTACTGGAAATAAAATAAGAAATCAGTGTGGTTATTTTTAAAAAGTTGACAGTTGGCATTTTTATTGGGGATTTCTCTTCAATTATTTAAATCTTTGTGGCTCTTTCTAAAGAATAATGCTTGAAAAATTGGAATATCAGGAATAAGAATTTCACTGAATAAGAGCAACAGAAGCCTTTAAATTGCTCAGTTTGGTTCCTTTCTTCCTCTGGAGCATCAATGAGGTGAGGGATTAAAAATTACTTTGGAGCAGATGTTTTGTGTTTCTCATGGTCAGAGTTTTCTTTAGGAGAGAAAAGACAAGAAGGAATTAAAACACAGACTTTTAAATGAGAAACTTCTTGTTCTGAAATCTCAGGTAAGAGTGGAATTCCATTTTCTGAAAACGTGGTTTTGGGATATTTTTACCAAATATTTCAGGAATATGAATCCATATTTTTATGGTGGAATGTGCTGCCTTACAGACTTGATGTGCACATCATGGATTTGGGAATTTTCTCTTCTTAGGGTTTTTTAAATATTTTGCTCATGTGCTCACTGTGGAACAGCTGGAGTTTCTGGGTGTGTTTTCACTATCAAAATAATCTATTAAATAAAAATATATTTAGGTGTTATAGCCAAGCTGTTGGTTTGTCTCAGAAAAGGTTAAAAGAAGCTCCTTGCAGTTTTGACTCTGTTTTTTTCCCCTCAGCTTTTTGTCATTTCAAATGGAATCCTTTGATCATTTCTTTTATACTCTGGGCTTCTGGATTTCCCCAAGTCTGAGATCCAGAATTCCTGTGCTTCAAGATTAACCCTGCCATTATATTAGTTTAAAAAAAAAAAAAAAAAAAATAAGAGCAGGGTTTTTTTCCTAGTTTTAATACTATTTATCTCCATGAAAAGTTTTCATCCTCATCTTCTCTGAGCAGACAGACTCCTTGCTCTGAGGATTAATAATATCTCACTGAGAAGGAATTTTGAGGAGAAGCTTTTGAGGATTTTCATCAAATGCACATTGGAAGGGTGAAAGAATAGGAAAGGCTGAGGAGAAAGAGAAGGAGCAGTTTAGGAATTTTAACATAAAATAAAATTATGTCCCCCAGAAATGCCTTAAGGCCAAGTTTAAATGCCACTCTTGCACCTGTTATTTTATTTCTGTTCCTTGAAACAGCTTGGACTAAACCTGTGTAAATGACACTGAATTAGTTAGTTCTGCTAATCCTAATCTCTCTTTAATGACTTCAGACCTTCTGCTGTTTCAGAGATAAAATAGTAAAAAAATCTGTTTTCTGTGCCCCTTCTGCTCAGCTTCTTGCAGCAGAGCTCTGACTGGTCTGTGCAACACCTTGTGGGTTTTTAAGGGTATTTTGACCCTTCAGAGAAACAATCACCAAACAGAATTCAGCCTGTGTAGCTCTGGTGTGTTTATTCCATGCCACTTTATATAATTGTGCTCAGATATTTCAGGCTGAGGCAGAGATCAGGGTAAGTGGCATCCCCAGTAATTCCTCCTGCTTCCTTCCATACTTTGAGTGCTTTATCAGTCTCTCCTTGCTTTTCCAGTCCTCTCAGTCAGGATTGAGGAAGTGCTGTAAAAAATAAATGTTCTCTCCTTGATCCATTGGCTTCTGATTTGATCAGCGGGGGCTTTTATTACAGGATTTTTGTTTTTATCTGAGTATGAAATTGGTTTTTTCTTCACAGCATTTATGTCAAAACAACTCTGAAACCTGGGGAGTGCAGAAGCACCTCTGGGACCTTCCAGGATGCTGCAGGCAGACTCGAGTAGCAGCTGAAATCCTAAATCCTCTGGGGAGAGTTGTCTCAATCACGAGATGTTTGTTGTTGGTTTTGCTCCTTCTGAAGGAAAATTGACTCCAGGATTTAGGGAGAGCCGTGGAGATGGTTTGGGGATTTGAGAACAGTTATGAGGGAAGGCTGGGAGTGTTTGGGTTGTTCATCCTGGAGAGGAGAAGGATCCAGGGAGAGCTCAGAGCCTTTCCAGGGCCTGAAGGGGCTCCAGGAGAGCTGGAGAGGGACTGGGGACAAGGGATGGAGGGACAGGACACAGGGAATGGCTTTTAACTGGAAAGGGTAGATGTAGGTTGGATATTGGGAAGGAATTTCTGGCTGGGAGGGTGGGGAATGGCTGGAATGGAATTCCCAGATTTGCTGTGGCTGCCCCTGGATCCCTGGAAATGCCCAAAGCCAGGCTGGAGCAGCCTGGGGCAGTGGGAGGTGTCCCTGCCATGGCAGGGGTGGGATGGGATGGTGTTAAAAGTCCCTTCCAAGCCAGGCTATTGCAGGATTCCATGGTTTGTGTTCTGAAATGAAGCTGAGATTCCCTGTCACTGTTTGAGGAGGGCTCTGTGCTCCTCAGGCACACTGGACATCCCTGTGCTGCCAGGGAAGTTTAGGAGAGTGTGGCATGAGCTGTTTACACCTGGGGACTGAAGTCAGGTACAAATGAAATCATTTTTTTGTGCAGTGAATTCTGAAACAAGTGCCTGGAGAGAGAAGAGCTGCAGTCTGATCAGGGAATGGGAGTTCCCAGCTTCTCCTGATCTTCCTCCTCCTCTTGCTGTTCCTGTTCTTGTCAGTTCTCTGGAGCATCATTAAGGGTTCACTGCAAGGACACAGAATTTCACTTTATTTCCTTGCTGGGTCCTGCTCTTGCTGTAGTGGTGCTCTCCGAGGGACACGTGGCAGGACCTTAACCCAGCACTTCCTGGTTTGCCATTGTTTTGTGAATTAAACTCTCATGTTCAGGAAGAACACGAAATGCCCTGGCTATTGTTGAAAACCTGCTGTCTTAAGTGGGAGTTTTCAAGGAGTGGGTTTGGTTTTCTTGAGGATTCTTTCTTTCTTTCAGATCTTGTATCCCTGGCTGGGAATCAGTTGTGAAAAGCACAGAAGGCAAAATTATGTTTACAGGGCTATCAAATAACTTTATAACAAGAAACTCACAGAGGGCAGGATGAGATGGGATGTTGGAAACTGGGAATTCGTGGCTCTGAGGATGGGGAGGTTTCCCAGAGCAGCTGTGGCTGCCCCTGGAAGTGTCTCAGGCCAGGTTGGACAGGGTTGGAGCAGCCTGGGGTAGTGGAAGGTGTCCCTGCCATGGCAGCAGGACGATCTTTAAGGTCCTTTCCAACCCAAACCATTCTGGGATTCTCCTTAATTTGGAGGAAGCCCTCAGAGCCCCCCAGTTTTTGGGAGCTGCTCCATGGGCTTTGGAAAGGGCTCTATCTGTGTTTCAGAGCATCAGAATTCAACCCAGAGATGTTTCTGTCTTGTCCCAAGACACTGCCACCCCATTTCTCCTGTGAACACCAATGTGAATATGTCACATGTTTGTTTTTTTGAGGTGATTTCCATGGAATTTGTATGGGGAGAGGGGGGAATTTCCCTGGATTGTATTCCTTACCAATCTTTTGGCTATAGTTTGAGATCTAGTGAGTGCTTTCCTGACTGAGAGGCTGCCAGGGAAAACTGAGTGTGGAGACCAACCCCTGAGTGCTTTTTTTTTTTTTTTTTTCTTTTTAAGCTGGGATGGTTTGATTGGGAGGATTTTTAGTAGGAAAAGAGCCCTGCTGACCCAGGATGAGTTAATTGCAGCCCTCTCTGGATGGGCACATACTGAGGTTGCCTGTTTTAGTTTAACTTGTGAAACCAAAGCTGGGATTAATCTCTATGAAGTGAGATAAAAGGAATTATCCTGCCCTGCCTTGGAGAGAGGTGGGAGTGAGCTTTTCCTTGCTTTTCCCTGGTGGGTCTGTGCTGCTCCTCTGTTCAGCCACCCAGGCAGTGACTCCATCAGTCCCTCATTAGGGTTGGTGACATCACTGCAGTTACTCATTCAGGGCATGAGTAACTCAGAGTTACCCACAGGGATGGTTTCTCTCCAGTGCTGCCAGAAATCTGCCTTGGCTTGACACTCCTTGCCATCATAATGGCAAAACACAGGGTTTGTAATTCCACAGAGGTGCCAACTTGGCAGGAATAGGAATCACCACCTTAACTGCAGAGGAAGACTTGTGAGAAATATTAAAAGTGTGTGAATTTGCAGCACTGCAATCCAGAGTTACCCTGCTTTTGCTAGGATTCATTTTTAGGCACAGCTTTCCATGAAAAAAAAATAAAAATCCTAATTGTTTGAATTCCTTTGGGCAGGTCCAGCAGCAGGTTCACCCCAACCTGTCAGCAAAGGAAGATTCCCTGTACTACATCGAGGAGCTGATCCTGCAGCTGCTGAACAAGCTGTGCATGGCCCAGCCCCGGAGCGTGCAGGACGTGGAGGTAGGGCTGGGGCTGGGGCTGGGGCAGGCTCTGCCTCTGCTCTGCCTGCAATTCACTGGCAGCCCTGGAGGAGCTTCCTGCCAGCTCTCTGTGGCTGTCCTGGATCCCTGCAGTGCCCAAGGCCAGGTTGGATGGGGTTGGGGACAAGCTGGCATAGTGGAAGGTGTCCCATGGCAGGGATTGGGCCTGGGTGATCCTCAAGGTCCCTTCCAACCCAAACTATTCTGGGATTTTCTGATTCTGTTTAGATTTTATAATCAAATTTAATTGGAAACTCATCTTGTTACCCAGTGCTTCAGGACAGAAATTGTGGGAATTTTTCTTTTCAGCAATATTTTTATAAATGTAAAATGCTTCAAAGGATTTTCTGCTGTAGAATGCACAGTGGATTTAAGAATTTTTCCTACTTTTTTGACATCAATGTGCAAGGAAAAATTTAAATATTTCAAAGAAAGGTTATTGTTGTGTATTGTGCAGCTGAGAGAATAGAATTGGATGTTCCTGGGACTTTATTTGACTCACTGAGGCTCTTGTATTATTGCAGCTGTCAGTTTTTGTGTCATCATTCCAAAATTAGGGTTTAATGGAGTCTGGAGGGAGAAAAAAATGCTTCTATGTGGTTGTGACCTGATAGAGATTTGTAGAACATTAATTAATTACATCAATCTGTAGGTCCAGGATTTTCAGCCTCATCCAAAATGATGTCTTTGTATGGGATTCCCTATGTCTGTTATGGAAATTAAAATAATTTTTATATATATATATACACACATATATAAAAGAATAGATATATATATAGATATATATATATACACATATATATATATACAGATACATATATATAAGAAGATATATAAATAATATATATGTAATACAGATTATATCTGTTTCAAAATGATTATATGTTTGTATTAATATAAATTATATGGAAATGAAAGAAAATTATATATAGGTGAATATATATAATTATAGATTTTTTATATAATATATGTATAATATGTATATGTTTATGTTAATTATATATATGTATGTATAGCATGTATTGGCAAAATAATTGCTCAAAGGGTTTTAGATTCTTATTAGATGCCTTTTATTCAACATTAAGTATTTATTTATCTTTTTTTTTTTTTAATACTGATGCATGAAGATTATTGCATCACTAAATAAAAGCAAAATTTAATAGTTCCTTAATAGCTCTTGGGATTGGATCTGATGTAGGGGAAGTTACACTCTTTTCTCAAATAGGAACAATATCAACTTGGGGGTTTTTGTAGGCTGTAACTGTTTAATACTTCCTGGTGCTGTTTGTATTTTTGGATCCCAGAATAGTCTGGGTTGGAAGGGATCTTACAGACCATCCATATCCAACTCCCTGCCATAGCAGGAACACCTTCCACTGGAAGTGGAGCCTGAAACCTTCTTGCTGCTCTTGAAAGGATCGTGGATTTTAGGAGATCTGAGGGAATTGATGCTCAGGGAAGGGAGGGCTGGGATTGCTTTAAAGAGAAGCCGAGTTGGGTAAGGAGAGAACAATTCCCAGAACGTGCTACAGCACTGAGGAGGAGGATGGTGGTGTGTCTGGAGGGAGGCACTTTGCTGTGCTGTGGCTTTGCAGCCGTGTGCTGGGGTGGGTGTCAGAGCTCTCTCGTTGGCAGGAGCGGGTTCAGAAGACGTTCCCCCACCCCATAGACAAGTGGGCCATCGCTGACGCTCAGTCGGCCATCGAGAAGCGGAAAAGGAGGAACCCCCTCCTGCTCCCTGTGGACAAAATCCATCCTTTGCTGAAGGTACCTCTCACCCTTACTGCCCCCCAGCATCACCTTTCATGTATTTCTTTAATTGGTATGAAATTGAAGTTTCTCTTCTTGTGAAGAATCACCATAAAGCTGAATTTACTGCAGTGTGTAATAAAAGTAAATCCTGAAATTCATCATGTTCAAGACATCAGTCTGTTCATCTTTTACTCTACTTTGCAATAGGATTATTTAGTTTTTAACATAAACAAAACTCAAATACCTTCCCTATTTCAGCAGTGCTGCTTTGATGCCTTTCTTTGTTTCAAAATGCTGTAGAAGCCAAAATAGAAGAAGAGAGAACAAGTAGATCCTGTTCCTTGTGTGCTGTCAACCAAGATGTGTCAGTGACCTTTCAGTCATTGCTGAATGTCAGGCTTAAAAATCAAGAGATCTGCAAGGTGTTTCCAGCTGCTGAGGAAACTTTGTTGGAGCATAAGCAGAAATTAAAATACCTTTTCAGGTCTCCTTGCTGTGCTCACATACACAACATCTCAGTTCCTGAGGGTCAATAAGAGGGGAAGAGGTGTCAAGAGAGAAAACAGCACTAAATAAGATCTTCCTAAACTCCACTGGTGTTCTGTGGTGAAATCTGGTTTAGAAGTGTGAAAACAAGCCCAGAATCTGATTTTTAGAGAATTCACCAACACATAATGAGAACAAGTCTGCCTTATTCAAGTGCACAAAGTCAGCTGCATTTCCTGAGAGGTAAAAGCTTCATGGTGCAAGCTGTGCAGGACATGGAGCGTGTCCCCAAGGAGGATGTGCTTCATTCAGCCTGGTTTTTGTCTGTTCAGACTTCCATTATTAAAATTCCATTATTTTAGGAGTGCAGAGTGCTTAGTTGGTGTGGCAGGGGGGAGGAGATGATCTTTAAGGTCCCTTCCCACCCAAACCATTCCATGATTCCTTGAAAGTGAAACCTGCTCTGTTCTCAGGAGTCCACATTAGGGCCAGAGTCCTGCAATAAGCACAGAAAGAAATGGAAATTTAAATACAGGAGTAATTCCACTGAAGTCCCTTCCTTAAATGAATTCTATTTTTAGGAGTGTCATTTTTAGAGCAGGGATATTTTCAAGCTCTGTAGCTTTTCCTCTGCAAAATACTGCAAAATAACAGAAGTATTTACAAGCATCTTCTTCCAGGCAGATGTTCCAATTTCCATTTGGTGTCCTCAGCCCTGGGTGTTCCATTACTGTAAATTATCACCACAGACAAAATCCATTTCAGTTGAAAATTCATTGTGTTTATTGTCATTCTAGATGAATTTCTGGAATAAATACCATTTGTTTTCTCTTGTTTTCACTTTGCAGGAGGTCCTGGGCTACAAGGTGGATTACCATGTCTCTCTCTATATCGTGGCTGTCTTGGAATACATCTCAGCTGACATTTTAAAGCTGGCTGGAAATTATGTTTTCAATATCCGACACTTTGAGATCTCCCAGCAGGACATTAAAGTATCAATGTGTGCTGATAAGGTAAGGGGCTGGGATTAAAGCAGTATATTAGAGGTGATGTGTTAAATTTTGTTTAATCTGGAAGGTGTGTCCAAAAGAGGATCAGAGGCAGAGCCTGGTTTTACTCAAAGGCAAAGCTTCTCTCCTTGTTCATGCCAGATCTGTCACAGCAGAAATTTAAGTTTGGGATCAGCAGGAGCCTTCACAAGCAGTGTAAGGACAGAAAATGATGTTGTCCTTTATTTCTCTGCTGTCACACCCTCCTGATGTCACTTTGTTGTGGCAGCTCTCCTTCATAACACAGAAAAGACCTTTAGTTTTCATGCCCATTAAAATGAGAAACATTTTTGTTCGGTTTTATCTTCAGCAGGAGGTTTTGTCCAAGGCTTATGCAAGATTCCTTGTTTTCCAAGTTGATTCTGCATGAATTGTAACTTGTTTTCTAGGTCCTGCTCACTTCCAAGGGGGAAAATGGCTTTTGGCAACTGCTGCAGCCTCCTGCTGCCAAAATTGAAATATTACTCCCTTGTGAAAGTGAACACAGCAAGGATTGTATTAAAAACTCCAAGGATTTCTCTGAACACATTGAAATAGATGAGCTGGAGCCAAGTGTGAAAATCTGTCTGGGTGTAATTCTCTGGATTTCTCTGGCAGGTTTTGATGGATATGTTTGATCAGGATGAGATTGGGTTGGTCTCTCTGTGTGAGGACGAGCCCTCTTCTTCTGGGGAGCTCAACTACTACGACCTGGTGAGAAATGAGATTGCAGAAGAAAGGCAATACCTGAGGGAGCTCAACCTGATCATCAAAGTATTTCGGGAAGCTTTTCTGTCCAACAGGAGACTCTTCACACCTCATGTGAGTCCTTTAGTGATGAGCAATGCTAATTGCCCCATTAGCAGCCAGCACTCACCCATTTTGCATTAACTGTCTTGGAGGTGAAATCAGATTTGATTTATTGGCTGTCAGTGAATAATGAGCATTGTCTGTGTGTGAAATCCAGTGGGAGAATTGCCATTAATAGCATGGGAGTGGAGCTTAATGGACACAATTCCCTGTCAGATGCCAGCAGTAGCTGGATTATTTTGGTTATTTAGATAATAGTTTCACTTCTGTTTAACACAAAAGTCAAGTCATCTGCCTGCATGTGCAGTGAGTGCTTGAACTGACATTTACAGGTTACCTCTTATCTGTAGAAATTCCAATTAAAACAGCCCTTGGCTGTGGATTCACAACTGTGAAGGGAATCACTGTTTGATAAATGATTGAAATATTTTATAGACATTATCTGTATGGCAAATTCTGTTCTCAGGAGGGGTAAGGAAAGGTTGGTGGATCCTTCCCGTGGGACAGGGAGAAGGGGGCAGGCCAGCAGAACTGGGATTTTTAGGTGATACCAGCAGGTTAAAAAGAGGCAGCAGGAGCCATTCCCATTCCAGCTGAGCGTGGAGATTCCTCAGGAGCTGATGGAATTGTGCAGGTCTGGGGGTAGAGTTCCAGTGAAGGTGATGGGAGGAGAAGGGAGCCATGTTTGGGAAGTGAGGAATATTCTTTTGGGAATGGGATGGGAAATTTCAGGATTTCATGTTCCTACAAGAGAATTTCCGTGGTCTGGGCACTGGCAGGAGGTCAGGGGCAGAGAAATTTCTGAGCAGGGAATTCAGAGGGGTCAGAGGGGGAATCCAGGATACTGGAAGGGGCTCCCTCATTGAGTGTGGGGAATTGAAAATTTACAAATAAAATTTGGGAAGGAAATTCTGTTTCTCATTCCATTCCCAGCTCTGCTGAAGCAGCCCAGGAGCTGCTTTAGCTGCACCTGTGGTTTGGAGGATCTGAGCTTGGAGCTGCTGTGAATTCCTCCTGTACATCCCCTGTCCTGCTGGGACAGGAGGGAGCAGTGACAGCAGGGAGAGCCAACAGTGCCTGTCCTGGAGCACAGCACTCCTGGGAAGGATCCTGTGCAAATTGGGCAAGGATGGATGTGCTCAGAGAAGCCTGGAGGGCTGGGAAGACCAGGGAGTTTAACTTTTCCTTGCTTTTTTGTTGGCACCTCTCCATTTACCTTCTGGTTCAGACAAAACTCCAACATTTACATGCTCCAAATAAATGAGCCCAGGCAGGACTCAGCCATGTTTTGTGATTGCAGGACATTGATGTGATATTCAGCAACATTTCAGACATCCACGAGCTGACAGTGAAGCTTCTGGGATTGATTGAGGACACTGTGGAAATGACAGATGAGAGCAGCCCTCACCCTCTGGCTGGCAGCTGCTTTGAGGACCTGGCAGAGGTTTGGTGTTTATTTGGGGTGGTTTGGGGTTTTTTTATGTTTATTTTTATTAAATCACTCAAAACAGAGTTTTAATTCAAATGCGTTGTTTGACATCTGGAATGGGAAATACCTTCATGGGGCAGGAACTCCAGAAATGAATGAAGTATCAAAGCAGCAGTTCATGGTTCAGGGTTGTAGCAAAAAAAAAATTCTGTTGATACCCAGTGAGCTCTAAAATAGATATTAAAGAGTAGGAATAAAGGAAAACACTGCGCTGGGATTGGGTGTGGCTCATTCTGGAAGGTTATTGATTTATTTTATCAGCTTGTTTTCAGTGGGCACTGAAATACTGGAAGGAATTTTTTGAAATTCTGAAATACCCCATAGTAAAACTGTTCTGAAATTCAGAAAATAATCACAAAGCTGAAGTGAGATACAGCTCAGTTTAGTCAGAATTCCTGAAAACAGGTGCAGAATGACTCTGGAATTCAACAGGGAGGTGTCAGGGAAAAAGCAGCATCTGAGAGGTGAGAGGACAATTCAGCTTAGAATAAACCACACAATTTTAATTGGCTGGGGAGAAAACTCTTGGAGTGGATGACCAGGGTGGAGATGGAAGTTTTGCAGTCATTGGTCATGGTTTAAATGGAATCTGTTTTTTTTTGGGATGTGTGTTAATCCCAGGTTTTGGCCCTGAACCGTGACAGCAATCATATAAAGCACTACTAGAGAGGAAATCAGTGAGTTCTGAGCTGGCAGAGAATGTATCAGGTGAACCATGTGGTGAATGGCAAATTCTTGGTTTTATCTCCAAATTATGTTTATTAAAAAAAGAAAACTTGCATTTCATTTTTATATATCTTTCATTTTTAATGTCTGATGATTGCATGAACACCCCAGCACCACCTGGAGGGTTATTACATTTTTGTGGCTGTAAAAAACAGTGATTTTTGGGCACAGGTGCCACTCCTTTAGGAATAGACCATAAAGTTTTCTTGGCATTGCCTCAATGAACCACTCATGTAGGAAAGACCAGTTCACCAAGTCTTAGCAGTTATTGAAGCATAATTGCTGTATAATGATAAGGAGAAGTGTTTGATCAATGGATTAAAGTAGTTATAATATTTAAACAGTAAAAAAAAAAAACCCTTAAATTTGAAATAGTGCAGCATTATCCTGGAAAAAAAAATCTGATTTTATTGCAAAAGCTGCTCTGAGTCATCCTGTGCTTTAATGGAAACAAATCCTTTTCAATGAGTGAAAATCTCATCTGATTTTTCATTCACTGAAAAACTTAAAGGGGAAATGAAGTCCAGAGATTATTTTTCCAAGCTTTTTATGAAGGTAATATATTTGAATTTATTAATTCAGTTAATATGGGGCAAGACCTGCTTAATAACTGAGCTGTTGATTTGATCATGTCACAGGGTGAGATCATCTTTCTGTCAGTGTTTGCAAAAGGAATCATTAAAGAGAGATAGGAAAGTGAAGTGTTTATTTGCTCTGCTTATCTCTCTGCCAGGGATTTCATTTAGTATTTCCATAAAAAAGGTCCTTCAACTTCTTGGGAAGGATAATTAAAACCAAACAACCCTTGCAAGCTGGAATCTTCCTGCTTTGTCTGTTTTTTCTGCATCAGGTCCCTGGAAGGTTTAAAAACATAAATATTGTTGTGGTTTTGAGATAAGGAAGTGTGGGGAAAATAAAACATTAATTTTCTGTATGAGGAAAATAAAATATTTTTTGCTGGTGTGGAGGAAAATTCAGAAACTGCCACCCAAAAGTGGGAGGTGGTTGTGAGAGCCTCAGAGCAGGGCAGAGGGTTCCTGCTTTGAAGGGATCTTCTCAAGGCAGCTGATAAAACAAGGGCATTGTCAGTGAATTGTAAATTTGTTTTCTGGTGTTTGTGTTTCCATAAGAGGAGTTTTAAGTATCCACAAAGGAATAAAGGTGGGGAGCAGGGCACACACCAGGGGGGTGAAATGGGCAAACACCAATCCAGGGCCATATCCTGCCCTGAGATAATTTATCTGGATAATCTGTAATCATCAGGGTGAGGCTTCCATAGAATCCCAGCATGGATTGGGTTAAAAGAGACCTTAAATCCCACACAGTGCAGAGACACCTTTCACTGTCCCAGGCTGCTCCAAGCCCATCCAGCCTGGCCTTGGACATTCCAGGGATCCAGGGGCAGCCACAGCTGCTCTGGGAATTCCAGCCCAGCCAGGAATTCCCAATATCCCATCGATCCCTGCCCTCCTTCAGCCAAAAGCCATCCATTTCAATATTCCAGAATGCCATATTTCAGTCACTTTTGCATCATTGCAAGCTTAAAACCCTTTTTAAATAATTAATCTCTTGGGGAAGATCCCTAATGCAGATCATTTTAATCTCATGTTCATAGAACAAGCCCAAAACATAAAAATACTGATTGAAGTCTAAGTGGAAGAAACTAAAACCACTTATAAATGCAGTAAAAATGTAAAAAAATTCCAGATGACAGCACAGAGTCAGGAAATACTGGCCTGGCTCCTGCAGTGGATTTGCACTGTGGATTCCACTGTGACTTGAGGCTTCACCAATGTTCAGACAAGCCTTTTGTGGGGTTGTTATTCCCAAATCCAGCAGCCTGGCAGGCACTGGGGTGAAAAGAGGGATGTGCTGATCCCAGCAGTGACTCAGGAGTGAATCAGCCCCAGGAGTCTGCAGGGACTGGGATCAGCCTGACAGGCCCTGGCACAGCCCAGCTGGGAGGCAGCAGTGATCCCTGCAGGGATTCCAGGATTCCTGCAGCCAGAAGTGATTCCTGTGGGATCCCTGTGCAGCCAGAAATTGTTCTTGTAGGGATTCCTGTGCAGCCAGAAATGATTCCTGCAGGGGTTCCTGCAGCCAGAAATTATTCCTGTGAGATTACAGGATTCCTGTAGGGATCCCTGTACAGCCAGCAATGATCCTTCAGGGATTCCTGCAGCCAGAAATTACTCCTGTGGGATTCCTGCAGCCAGAAATTATTCCTGCAGGGATTCCTGCAGCCAGAAATTACTCCTGTGGGATTCCTGTGCAGCCAGAAATGATCTCTGAAGGGATTCCTATACAGCCAGAAATTATTCCTGTGAGATTCCAGGATTCCTGCAGGGATTCCTGCAGCCAGAAATTACTCCTGTGGGATTCCTGTACAGCCAGAAATTATTTCTGCAGGGATCCTTGTGCAGCCATAAATGATTTCTGTGGGATCCTGTACAGCCAGGAATGATCCCTGCAGGGATTCCAGGATTCCTGCAGCCAGAAATTATTCCTGTGAGATCCCTGTACAGCCAGAAATTATTCCTATACAGCCAGAAATTATTTCTGTGCAATCCCTATGAAGCCAGAAATTATTCCTGTACAGCCAGAAGTGATTCCTGCAGGGATCCCTGTGCAGTCAGGAATGATTGCTGTGGGATTCCTGCACAGCCAGGTTTCCATCCCATCCTGCTGTAGCTGATCCTGTGCAATCACAGCTGGATACTCCAAACAGAACCATCATTTTTGCATCTAAACCCTTGATATCAGTTGAAGACTTTCCCCTGGGACTGGTTGCTTTGTCCCAGATGAGATATTTTCCCTGGAAAATTTCCCATGTTTTCACATTGTCCATCTTTCTGGACAGAGAAGAGGTAAAGTTGCCATTCCATGTGAAATGGAGTGAAAAGCAAAAACTTCCCTTGGTTCCCACTGCTTCAGTACAACAAAGTTTGTGTTGGCCATAAAGATGGGAAGGATGAGGAATGCCAAGAAAATTATGGGCATTTAACAGCTGGAAGTGAAATAGGATTGTGGTTTACTCAATATTTATTTTGCAAAATCAATATTTTCTTGAAAAGTTCTATCAGTTTATTAAAGGAAATGATTGTACCAGCTGGGACAGAAGTAGCTTGGATCCTGTGTGAAATTCTGTGTTTTTATTTAGGAGCAAGCCTTTGATCCATATGAAACCTTGTCCCAGGATATTCTCTCTCCACAATTTCATGAGCATTTTAATAACTTAATGGCCAAACCTGCCGTGGCTCTCCACTTCCAGGTGAGTGCAGATGAGAAATACTGAATGGCTTTAGCTCATATTTCAAAGGTTTGAATTCTGTCAGGAATTCTTTGCTTCCAGCTAAGGAGGAAATGTCCTGCCCTTTCTTCAGTGTGAGATATTTTGACTTTGCCTCTTGCTGTAAAAACAGGGCACAGCTCTGACCCATCCATGAGTGTTTTGCAGGATTTTTTTCTCTTCACATCTTGTGTGAGAGCAAAAGGTTCATTCTCACACTGCCACTTCTATTTTGCCTTTTAAAGCCTACCACAGGCACACAAACACCATATTTTCATTTTTCCTGAGGCTGTGACTGGTGCTTTTTCTGGAATAATTCTTCAGTAATTTCTCAGTCATTTGTGTCCAGCAGGATAATCTGTGATTCTTTTATTGTTTTATTACTTCCTTCTGCCTGTGTAGCAGGCAGATTAATTAAAGATGCTGCTCAGGCTGAGCTGGTGTTCAGAAATGCCCTTAGAGAAGCTGCTGAGCAGGGAAGGGTCACTGGTGCTCCCAGTTCAGCCCAGTTCAGTGGTACTGGGGGATCTCTGCAGGCTGGGATCCCTCTGAGCCTTGGTGAGCTGGAACATCTCACTCTTAAGTTCTCCTTAGGGAGGAGCAAGGAAAGCTCTTTGCCTCCTTCCCTCTGAAATTTAAAGCTCAAAGCTGGAATTCAATTCTTTTATTGCAGATTAAATTGATATTTCATTCCAGATGAGATATTCAAGTCAGGTGTCAGTGAATCTGGCATTGTTTCTGACCCTGAGATAATTCATTTTTCCTCAGCAGTTATGCCATGGAAGATGGCAGGAATTTCACCCCTGCTTGGAAAAATCTCTCCTCATCTTACAGCCTGAGTTATTGCCTTAGTCAGCTACTGGGAATGGAAAATATTTCTCATTTTTTAAGTGATAAACTTTGATTCTCACTTTCTGAGGCGATATTGATTTCTTCAGTACCCAATGAGGCCTCCATATTTCTGTGGGATATTGGACATACTGGGAGCACAGTGAATATTCTGAGTATTTCAGTGTAAATAATCCTGTTTTTTTCCTTTCCAGTCCACAGCTGAAGGATTTAAGGAAGCTGTCCAGTACGTCCTGCCTCGCCTCATGCTGATCCCAGTCTATCACTGCTTGCACTACTTTGAGCTGCTGCAGGTAAATGGAGCCACACTCTCATTTCTGACTGAAAATCATTATTAATGTAGAAAATCTGAGCTTTAAAATAGATGGTTATATTTTATTCATTCCCTTTGAAAATTAAAATTATTTTACGCTGGTTACTTCATTTCTGAAAAGTAAAAAACATATTTAAAAAATCTTAAAAAGCATCTGTTGCTTTCATATGAACATTTGAACTACATTTTATTAAATCTTTATTGACCTTGAGTTCTAATATAGTTAAAAATTTAATACACAAATCTTAATTTCTTCTTTTTGTGAGTTCTGAATTTTTTGTCCATTCAGAAAAATCTAAGCAGGATTCAGTCAAAATTCTCAGTCCCAAGTCACACTCCAGCTGCAGCTCAGTTTATTATTTCAGAATAATCCATTCTTAATATTCAACCATTTATCCTAACTGAAATAATCTGAGGATAATGTAAAAAAGGTTTTGTTTGCCCCATTGTGTGGGGAAAGGTTGTAATGCTTTAAGGGTAAATGAATTATTAACTAACAGGGATGAACTTCAATTAAATGGGTAAAACAGCCTGTGGCTATAGCTGACATTTGGAAATAGCAACAGAAAATACTCTTTGAGGTTCTCACTGTAAAATCTGATGCTGTACAGGTGAGCTACAAAGATTTCCTTTGTGTTTTAAATGATTTATTTGTATGAAGGAGGAAAATAGAATTTATTTATAATCCAACCTAAATATTTCTAGGAGTTGTGTTAATATCAGGTCTGTAATTAAAATATTTAGCACAAACTCTTTTTTTTTAAATTCTACTTAATTTCACTTTTGTTTTTATTAGGTCTGTTCTGATTTTTTGCATATCCGGATTTAAATAAGTAAAAACAAGGGATGATTTGTTTTTGGCCCATCTCCAATGAATGGATTGCCAATATTTTGCAGAAAAATTGAAATCCCAGAATGGTTTGGGTTGGAAGGGACCTTAAAAATCATTTGGTTCCAAGCCTGCCAAGGGCAGGGACAGCTTCCAATACCTAAATATGTTTGATTTCAGTAAATTTTCAACAGTTGAGCATTTCTTGTGATACTCAGTTTTGAAAACAGTTCAGAAAAGCTTAAAAAAAAACCCCAACAACCTTAATTTTCTACAACAGGAGGGTGGGGACAGGAAGGTTGAGCTCTGCTCCCAGGGAAGGTTTAAATTGGATATCAGGGAAAATTCTTCATCAGAAGAGTCTCTTTGAAAAGAATGGAACTTCCCTTTCCATAATCATCTCCTGCATGGGATAATTCTCTGGAAGTGCTGAAAATCTTTCAGGTTGACAAGGCAGAATTGGGTCAGTGACCTGTCAGTGCTGAAGGTCAGGCTCATTAATGACCCATTGTGTCTTAGAGCTGGGCAAGTGCATCAGGATGAAATTTAAGGAAAACATCACTTGCTGCCACAGCTCTGGGGGAATCTGAACCTCAAACTGGTTAAAACTGCTAAAATATGTTGTGTTTTCCCCCTTTTTAGGGAAAAGTTACCACAGGTGCAGTATTGAGCAGAGTTATCCCCCTATTTTTGATAAATGAAGCCTGGCAAAATAATTTTGTCATGTTTATATTTATTTCAAAGGATGATGCAGCAAGGTGCTGCATGAAAGATGATCATTTCAGCAGTGAAAACATTTAAATTTGACCTTTATCCACAGTGTATGAGATTTCTCAGTAGAATCTGACACTTGGCTGTCTCACAACCTTGTTAGCACAGAACAGAAATCTGAAATCTCACCCTGTAGAAATAGTCAATCCAGAGTATTTTGTTGTGTTCCCATTAGTTACAGGTTTCAAATTTGAATTTTATGTTGTACTTTGAAAAAATCCTGAATTTACAGCAGAGATTTTTAGAAAGCAGAGTGGTTTTGGGGATAAAAAAAGTATTTATTCAACAATATTAATATATAACTTTAAAAACTGGTGGTACTACTCCTCTGTTGCCATTGCATTTGCCTCTAGGAATTATGGTTGAAGAAGACCAAAGTTAAAGCAACAAAACACTCATATTTCCACAGTTTCAGTAGGGAGAGAAGCTCAGATTGAGACTTTTGAGAAAGTTAGCAAAAACCCCTTCTGAATTGGGAGGTGAATAAAATAATGATTTACAGAAACACCTCAATATTTGCTTTTTTTGCAAAACAGCAAAACTAAAATTAATAAAATTAAAGTGTGCAAAGCCTGAAAATTCTTTCAAGCTATAGAACTTTTCTTCCTTGGTGGAAAAACCTTCAGGATCTGCATCAGAGGCTCCTCTTTGCCTGAGCAAAGGGATCAAGGTCCTGCATGGAATTCTTCCTTCTCACAGGCACAGAATTATCCCTGATTCCTGCTCGTGACTTGCTGTGTTCTCAACCAGCAACATCTGAAATTATCCCTCACTTGCTTCTCCCACCTTTAGGATTCTGCATTTCTCACCATTTCCATGTTCTTTGCATTTCTGGCAGCAAGGAAAAATAGAATTTCCAGAAGTAGACATCTGATTTTTTCCTTCCCTGTACTGTTCCTCAGCTTCCCAGAAATTTTAAGCCACAAAATTGTTCTTTTCTTGAATATGGAGGTTGTTTGGGCATGGAAAATGAAAAATTCAGTAATTTAAACAACATGAGAGTGGACCAGTGTGGTCAAATCCTGTTCTCTCAATTACATTTAGAAGAAGCTGAGGGATCCTTGCTGAGGAAACATAGTTGGGAAAGGAAAAGAAGGATTCTGCCATGCCAGTGAGTGTAAGGAAGATTTCTCTTCAAGTCTGGAAGTAAAACAGAGATTATCCCAAACTGCATGGCAAGTTGTCATAATTTTGCCCACCAATTTATTAGCTTGAATTTTCCTTCCAAAAATTCAAAGAATCCCAGACTGGTTTGTGTTGGAAGGGACCTTAAAACTCATCTCATTGCAGCACCTGCCATGGGCAGTCCAGATGATCCTGGATGTGAAAAAGGTTAAAAAGAAAAATCACTTTTTTTTTTTTTCAAAAGTATTTTAGGTACCACCTTAAAGAACCAAAAAAAGAACTTTCAGGTTTTGCTCAAAGCATGTTGCTACCAAGTGGATGAGAATTATATGAAAATCTGTGGAATTTCCTAATTCAGGAGTTGCTGCTGAGTGGTGGAGATGGATTTAGTCTATACAAAGGAAGTACATTTGTTCTCTCTGTCTTTACATTTTTCTGTAGTAGCAAATCTTGAATTTCAGATTTTCTTTTCAGTTTGCTCTATGCAAAATTGTTTTTTCTTGAGTTTGCTGAAGGTGGCAGAATTCAGGATGATAAGAAGCAAAAGAATCTTGCCCCTTCTGTCTTAAATTTGGATTGTTGACATGAACTCATGAATTCCATAAACCAGCACTGAATCCTTGGCTATTTCCAACCTCCAAACTCTTAAATCAAACCAGCTTGAAACAGGGTGTTGTTGATAACGGGCAAAATAATACCTGACAATTAGCATTAAAGGGTAAAATGTGATCTTTCTAAACTTGTTGAATATCCACTGATTTTTCCTGAACCTTTGATAAATATTTTTAGTTTCATGCACATCTGCTTTGCTGTGGGGCTCTGTAAAAAGTCACTGACTTGAAATTACCGATTTCACCAAGTGCTGCTGAAAACACCATCTAAGAGAAGGTTTTTCAGTCTTCTTAAATGAGGCAAATCTGAAAGAAAATGAATGTTTGTTCTATTCAGCAATTGCAGGAATGCAGTGAGGATGAAGAGGACAGGGAGTGCCTCAAACAGGCCATCACTGCCCTCCTGAACCTGCAGTGCAGCATGGAGCGCATTTACAGCAAGCACTCGCCGCGGCGCCGGCCTGGGTAAGCACCCCAGAGCCTCCCTGCCCCCACAGCTGCCAGCAGGGAGGGAAATCCCCTTGTCCTGGCAGAAAATCTCTGTGTTTCCTTTTCATGGCATGTCTTATTGCCAGCTTGCTTTGTAGATGAAGCAGCAGTCCAAAATCTTCATGCCTCACTTGTAAGAATAATGTGAATATTTTACCCTTCCCAGCCAAAGCGATGCATGTGGCTTAGCTGGAACCTGATTAGGGCAAAAAAATAATGATTTAAGCAATTAATTCTGGTGATGATTTCAGTCTGTGTGGAATGTGCCCACTGTGACTTTTTCTGTCCTCCCTTCAAGGGAGCCGATCTGCCGCTTCTATCACCGCCAGATCCGAAGCAAACACTTGGCCATCAAGAAGATGAACGAAATCCAAAAAAACATCGACGGCTGGGAAGGCAAAGACATCGGCCAGTGCTGCAACGAGTTCATCATGGAAGGAGCTCTGACCAAAATCGGGGCCAAGCACGAGCGCCACATCTTCCTGTTCGACGGTTTGATGATCAGCTGCAAAACCAACCACGGGCAGTCGCGGCTGCCCGGCTACAGCAGCGCCGAGTACCGGCTCAAGGAGAAGATTGTCATGAGGAAGATGCAGGTGGTGGACAAGGAGGACACTGCAGAGTACAGGCACGCCTTCGAGCTGGTGTCCAGGGACGACAGCAGCGTGCTGTTCGCCGCCAGGACGGCCGAGGAGAAGAGCACGTGGATGGCGGCGCTGGTGGCGCTGCAGTACCGCAGCACCCTGGACAGGATGCTGGACGCGGTGCTGCTGCAGGAGGAGAACGAGCAGCCCCTGCGGCTGCCCAGCCCCAGCGCCTATCGCTTCGTGGTGGAGGACTCCGAGGAGAACATCGTCTTTGAGGAGAACCTGCAGAGCAGGAACGGCATTCCCATCATCAAAGGGGGCACGGTGGTGAAGCTCATCGAGAGGCTGACCTACCACATGTATGCAGGTGAGCTTTTATTCTTAGCTGGCTGAGTGTGCTGCTTTGGTACCTAGAGAAGGGCCAACAGTAAAAAATTGTAAATTTGTGTAAAATTGTGAATTGTAATTCAGTTGCGAATCGTAATTCACAATTGTCATTGAGATTTCTCAGAATCTGCCACTTGGCTGTCTCACAACCTTGTGGGCACAGAACAGAAATCTGAAATATCATCCTGAAGAAATAGTCAGTCCAGAGTATTGAAAATGTATTGTATTGTAATTGAAAATTTACAATGGTAAAATTCTGAATTGTAATTCAGTTGCGAATCGTAATTTACAATTGTCATTGAGATTTCTCAAAATCTGCCACTTGGCTGTCTCACAACCTTGTGAGCACAGAACAGAAATCTGAAATGTCACCCTGGAGAAATAGTCCAGAGTGTTGAAAATGTATGGTATTGTAATTGAAAATTTACAATGGTAAAATTATGAATTGTAATTCAATTGCGAATCATAATTCAAAACTATAATTGAAATTTCTCAGTAGAATCTGACACTCAGCTGTCTCACAACCTTGTGGGCACAGAACAGAAATCTGAAATGTCACCCTGGAGAAATAGTCAGTCCAGAGTATTGAAAATTTATTGTGTTGTAATTGAAAATTTACAATGGTAAAATTGTGAATTGTAATTCACAATTACATATTCCCAAGCAACTACTATTTGTAAAGATATATATATATATATATATAAAGATATATTTTTACTATTCATAAATACATATATATATATAAAGATGTATCTATATAAAGATAGATATATAAAGATATATCTTTACTATTCATGAAGATATATATAAATATATATATAAAATATGTTTTTGCTAATCATAAAAATATATAAAAAGATACATATAAAAAGATACATCTTCACTATTCATAAATATATATATACATAAAAATATATATGTAAAGATATATATTTTCTATTCGTGAAGATATTCTTTGTTTGTAAAGAATAAAGCCATGAAAAAAGTAGTTTTTCTCCTCTTGTAAAAACATCCCTATAGCCTAACAAAAAAAGACTCCTCTCCCTAAAGTAAATTAAGAAAAAATTATTCTTAAGTTAATAGAAGTTAAAATTAATTTTAAGTTAATAATAATAAGTTAAGTAAAAATAATTAAAGTTAATACAAAGTTTAAATTATTTTTGAGTTAATAAATAAAATATTTCTGTTAAAATAATAAGTTAAAATTAATTATAAGTTAATAATGATAAAAAGTTAATTAACAATAAGTTTAAATTATTCTTATGTTAATAACTAAAATATTTGTGTATATTATTATTTAAAAAGTAGTCTGAAAGTTTTATTCCAAATTTATTATTCCTCTATAATATTAATAAAAGTTTTCTTTACACCCTTTAAGTTTTAAACCTGCCTTACTTTTACTGCTAATCCTATGTTGCAACAAAAAATAAGTATATTAAAAATAACTAATCTAAACCACTACAGCGAGGAAATTAATCCTTTTATCTTTAGTTTGCTGGGCTTTTTTCTGCTTGTAATGACATTTAAAATAAGATATGCAGGGAGTAAAAATATGTTATTAAATCACCTGGCTTTACAGGCAAAGCTGCAAGAAAATTTTGAGTATGCAAACCTTTCATCCTCTAAAAAAACCAAAAACTTGTTTCCATGTTTCATCATGGCCAAAGCAATGGAGCTGTTCCAGGCTGAGGCTCTGTGAAGGAAGGATAAAGTTGAAGGTTTTATTTATTATATTTACTGTATTTTTTATATTTATTACATTCAGCCTGCTGCTCTGTGAAGTGTCTGGGGTGAAATGGATAAAAACCACAATCAGCATTTTTCAGCCTTTCAGTGTCTGAAGGCACAGAAGTGAAAGTGGAGCAGTTCCATGAATGCTGGTGCTGAGGAAGGTGTTGGGTCTCAGTTTTGGGATGCAGGGGAAGCTGGTGCTGGTGGCACTGGTGTGCAGTTTTTGTTTAACTTCCCCAGTAGTGCAGCTGCTCAGGGCCACTCACCCCTCAGGGAGGGCACACAGAGGTTTGAAGAGGATATTGCTTGTGCAGTTCAGGATTTTTCAGGGAAATGCACCAAAGAACTGAGTGAAGATGTCCCAAGCACTGTCATTTCTGGTGTTTTTCAACACACACAACCTTAGTGTATTTTCTGCACATTAGACTTTATCTTTGTATTTTATTTCTGATATTTTGCAACTGGATAAAAAACCCACTGTTGCCATTTTCTTCTTCCATCCTTCCAGATCCTAATTTCGTTCGGACCTTCCTGACCACCTACCGCTCCTTTTGCAAGCCCCAGGAGCTGCTGAGTTTGCTGATAGAAAGGTAAGGAGGGATCCTCCTTTCTGAAGGCATGGAGGAGGTTTGGAATCATAGAATAGAATCCCAGAATGGTTTGAGAAAGAGCCTTAAAATCCATCCAGTGTCACCCCTGTCATGGCAGGGACAGCTTCCACTGTCCCAGGCTGCTCCAAGCCCTGTGCAGCCTGGCCTGGGACACTTCCAGGGATGGAACATTCACAGCTTCTCTGGGAATTTTATTCCAAGGCCTCCCCATCCTCACAGCCAGGAATTTTTTCTTCAAATCCCATCTAACCCTCCTCTCTCTCAGTTTGAATCCTTTCCCCTTGTCCTGTCAGTGCAGTTCCTGATGAGTTTTGTGTATTCAGAATCACAGAACATCCCAAATCAGAAGCTACAAAGATCAGAGATTCCAGCTGCTCCTTTTCTACTCAGGATCCCAGTGTCAAATTTTAGTGTTACAGTGAAATTTGTAAACCAGTTACTTTAAAACAATGATCCAGGTTTTCAGTGCAAGCTTCCTTTTCCCAATTTAAATGAGAAACCTGAATGAGCTTTCTGAGTTGCAGCACCTGGTGTGCCTGGGCTGTGGGAGGTGGTGTTGGGAACTGCTAAACTGGCTCATGAGAGAGCTGAGTGCACCCAAATCTCAGTGGAAATAAGGACAGGAATGTTCCAGGCACTTTGATGGCACAGAATTAAGGTAAACAGCATTTTAATGCAATATGTTAAAGCTGCTCTTAAGCTCTCATCTAATCTTCCCTTAATCAAGCCAGCAGATCCTTAAAAACCTTCTATCCCAGTCTAGACATGGTGTGATGAGCAGAGGAGCAGTGAATTAGCAGGGTGTGGAGCTGGGGAGGAGGGAATTCCAGGCAAACTGGATGGCAGAGCAGCACCTGATTATCCTCACGCTGAATTTATATAAACACATTTCTGTAAATGTTGGATCCCACAAACCTGGGGATTTTGAGCTTTCTGTGCTGTCACTGACCCCCAGGAGAACACTGCTTGTGACCTGAGGCCTTGGAGAAGCTTCCAAATTTGAGTGATGGAGTTAAAATCATGGGTGTGTAGTTAAATAGAAGTCACATGGTGAAGGGTTTGGAATTTGAAGTTTTTATAATGTAGTAATAGGTATGGGACAAGATGGAGGATTTTGGATTGTGGTTTTTTTTGGTGTTCATGTTCCTTCTTCTTCATGGTTTCAGGCAGTAGTTTCTGGTTGGTCAGTCAGTGTCCCACTAAGGGTCATGGAAATTTGGTTATTGGGTTAAAAGGATAAATAATATAACTGTTAATTCTCTATTGGACTGTTTAGCTTTAAGAGACCTTGTAGCAGCTGGATCTTCCTCCACTTTGCTTGCTTCTAGCAGGTAGCCAGAAGTGCTGCTGAGCTTTCTGTACATTAGATAAGATTTAATAAACAACCAAGCCCAAACACAAGAAAATCCATTTCCTTTGTGTGTTTTTTAATCCTTGCTCTGAGTGAAGGCAGAAGAGACTGAGACAAACCACCGATTAAGTGGTGCAAAACTCCCACCACTGTTCGATGTAAACTGCAGGTTCTGCATGGAGGGTTTGTGATTTGTGTTTCCCCAGGTTTGAGATCCCAGAGCCCGAGCCCACGGAGGCAGACAGGCTGGCCATGGAGAAGGGAGAGCAGCCCACCGGCGCCGACCTCAAACGCTTCCGCAAGGAATACGTGCAGCCCGTGCAGCTCAGGTGGGGGTGGGGGTGTGTCACCTCTGAGGGGGTGTGTGTGTGTGTGTGTGTGTGTGTGTGACCTCTGTGTGTGTGTATGTGACCCCTGTGTGTGTGACCTCTGAGTGTGTGTGTGTGTGTGACCTCTGAGAGTGTGTGTGTGTCACCTCTGAGTGTGTGTGTGTGACCTCTCTATGTGTGTGTGACCTGTGTGTGTGTGCTCTGTGTGTGTGTGTGTGTCACCTCTGAGTGTGATTGTGTGTCACCTGAGTGTGTGTGTGACCTCTGTGTGTGTGTGTGTGCTTGTGACCTGGGTGTGTGTGTGTGTGTGACCTCTGAGTGTGTGTGTGCTCTGTGTGTGTGTGTGTGACCTCTGAGTGTGTGTGTATGTGACCTCTGTGTGTGTGTGTGTATGTGTGACCTCTGTGTCTGTGTGTCTGTGCCCCTCTGTGGGTGTGGGTGTGGGTGTGTGCCCCCTGTGTGTGTGACCTGGGTGTGGGTGGGTGTGTGTGTGTGCTCTCTGTGTGTGCCCTGTGTGTGTGTGTGTGCTCTGTGTGTGTGTGTGTGCGTGCTCTCTGTGTGTGTGTCTGTGCCCTCTGTGTGTGTGGGTGTGTGACCTGGGTGTGGGTGTGTGTGTGTGTGCTCTGTGTGTGCCCTGTGTGTGTGTGTGTATGTGTGTGTGTGTGCTCTGTGTGTGTGCCCTGTGTGTGTGTGTGTATGTGTGTGTGTGTGCTCTCTGTGTGTGCCCTGTGTGTGTGTGTGTATGTGTGTGTGTGCTCTGTGTGTGTGCCCTGTGTGTGTGTGTGTATGTGTGTGTGTGTGCCCTGTGTGTGTGCCCTGTGTGTGTGTGTGTGTGTGTGTGTGTGTATGTGTGTGTGTGTGCTCTCTGTGTGTGTGTATGTGTGTGTGTGTGCTCTCTCTGTGTGCCCTGTGTGTGTGTGTGTGTGTGTGTGTGTGTGTGTGTGTGCTCTCTGTGTGTGTGGGTGTGTGACCTGGGTGTGTGGGTGTGTGACCTGGGTGTGGGGGGTGTGTGACCTGGGTGTGGGGGTGGGTGTGTGTGTGCTCTCTGTGTGTGTGTGTGTGTGTGTGTGTGTGTGTGTGTGTGCTCTCTGTGTGTGTATGTGTGTGTGTGTGCTCTCTCTGTGTGCCCTGTGTGTGTGTGTGTGTGTGTGTGTGTGTGTGCTCTGTGTGTGCCCTGTGTGTGTGTGTGTGTGTGTGTGTGTGTGTGTGTGTGCTCTGTGTGTGCCCTGTGTGTGTGTGTGTGTGTGTGCCCTCTGTGTGTGCCCTGTGTGTGCCCAGCCCTGCCGTGGCACTGCCAGCCTGCAGTGCCCTCATTGCCCTCAGTGCACCCAGCTCCTGCAGTCACTGATCTCTGCTGGGTCTGCAGCCGTGTCTGCCAGCAGCTCAGTATCCCAGTGGGGCCCTGGTTGGTGCCAGCAGTGCTGGAGCTGGCCCAGCTGGGACCCCACCCACGGGCCCTGTGGCTGAGGGATTGGAGCTCAGAGCAGGGCTGGCCACGCTCTCAATGCATTCCTTGTTCCCAGGCCCTGGGAAGATAATTCCTCTGTTCCCAGTTTTCCAGCCCTGCTGGTGTTTCACTCCCTTTCCCAGCCTGTGGATGTGTTTGCTCACAGACAGGGAGACTCTTGTCTGGGCTGCTCATTGCAGTGGGCTGCAGGGAATCTTCAAGGTCTTGCTGACCAAGCTAATTTGGGGAACAATTAAGCATTTCTAGCATGAATGAGAGTAATTGTTGTCCTGATTTGGGATCGAGACAGGAGGAGACACAGATCACAACCAGATTTTTGCTTGAGCAACTTCTATTCATTACACTGATGAGTAACATCAAGATGTTCCTATTAATGGCACATTAATATTACTATGACTATTAATTCTACTAATAGTAATTAATACTACTAATTACACAGAGCACTCAGTTACTCTGCTCCCACACATTCCTGTTGGAGCAACAGCAGCTGACTCAAAGGCTCACACTGACATGCCAGTACCTCCCAGGTGTTCAGAAAGTCACTCAGGGGTTCCATTTTTATCAGACACCTGCGTGCATATATATATAAAAGATAAAAAAGATAAATATGTGAGTAACCCTGTAGTTTTCCTCGACACAGAGCTGCCACCACCTTCTTGAACGTGATCCAAGTCCCACAATCTCAGTGTAACCTTGATACTCCTGTGTGCTGCTGGCCTTGGGCAGCTTCTCAGGCCCTTGCTGTTCCCACTTTATCAGCTCCTGTGGCTTCAGCAGGACCAGGAGTCTCCACAGTTATCAGTTCCTGGGAGAGCAGCCTCTCAGCTCATGGTTTCCCTGCTTTTGCTGTTTTCTGGGAGCTCTTTCTGATCCATACTGTGTATTTCCAGTAGCTTGAAGCTGTCTTAGAGCTGAAAATGAGTGAGTTGGAGCTGTTGGGTGGATAAACTCAGCACCTTGTGCATTCCAGTGTTTTTAAAAGCATTGACTTCTGCTTCAGAGACTGCAATTTGTGAAGAAGGTGGGGAATTGAAGGTGTTTATCCCTTCCTTCCCTGCTTGCCTCACTCTCCATCTTGTGGAAAATGCTGTGGATGCAGTGGCCAGGCATGGAAAGGCTTGGGCACAAATAAATGCCTGGGAGGTGGGAAGGAGGAGTTGCTCAGCTGGAAGTGCAGATCCAGGCACTCTCTGGCTTTCCCAGTGTTCTCAGCACAGCATCTCAAGGGCAGAGATGGATTAGATAAAATCCTGTTACAAGAAACCTGGATTAAAACTTTGCCTCTTGGAAGGTGTCACTGATTTCCAGCCTGAATGATCTGTTTGGGCAGCAGTTCTTTTATGGGATAAACCTTATTTTTTACCTTGCACACTGGGAAGAGGAGAGTTAAATTTTAATTTTCCATGTGACATGAGGATGTCCTTCATTTGTCCTCAAGGTAGGGCTGATTTTTGCTCAGGTGATAAATTGCACCTGGATACATCAAAGTGTTGAAGGTGTGAGCTCAACATGTTTACCTGAAGAAGAGACAAACCAGTTTTTTATTCTGATTTATCCTGAGTGCTGAAGGATGAAAAGCAGTTGGAGTTCACTTTTAGAAACTGATTTATTAATGATTTGTCTAAGAAAGAGTAGAGAAAAATCAAGAGAAAATTTAGTGTTATCCTTAAAGGATGTACTGGATCTAATCAGGCCTTTTGGGTCATTAAAAATTGTATAAGTAAGGCAGAAACAACAACTTTGAAGCTGAAATTTGTGTGTAGAAAAGAAAGAGTGACAAATTTGCTTCTTAACAAGTGGGAGATCCTGATTAGCTTTTACATCTTAAAAAAACACACCAAGAGAAAAAGGAAATTACAAGGAAAATTAGAAATACCAATTTTATCTGATTTTGCTAAGTTTCTTCCTCTTCTGAAACATCTCAACACTGGCATTTTTTATATCAGATTTTAAAATAGCACCAAGCCATATTTATGCTAAAACCATTCTTTAAAACCTATAAATTAGGTTTTAAACACCTGCCAAGCTCAGTCTTTGCTCTGCTCCTTTGCCCTTGTGTATTTTCAGAGTCACCAACTACATGAAGCTGTAATTTGAGTTCTGTAGGATTGTGGTTCATTGATATGGGATAATCCATGGAAGTCCTTAAAAAGAAACTTAATATTTTTTCCTCTTTCCTCAGAATATTGAATGTTTTCCGGCACTGGGTCGAGCACCATTTTTATGATTTTGAGAGGGATCTGGAGCTGCTGGAGAGGCTGGAGACCTTCATTTCCAGTGTCAGAGGTGCAGTAAGGGGGGTGCTGTTCCCTTCCCACATTTTGGAACAACTTCCCAGTCTGATCCTGATGGGTTTGAGGCCTGGGAATACCTTTGCACACATGAGTAATTTTAATGCCTTTAATTGAGCTGTTTATGAGGCTCCCCTTTACAAGCTTTGGCCTGGAGCCTAAACAGCTCCTAAAAATGATTTCAAGCATCAGGATAATAATGCTTTACATTTATTTCCTTCTGGACAGTATGGTCATCCTTGCCTGACTCTGTAATTCAGAGTCACCTTTCCCCTTCTTCATAGAGAATTCCTTCCTTTTTGCTTACTGAGTTTTTTCCATCCTGATTTTTCCCATTTATATATAGTTCCAACTGAAAATCATTATCCTTTTAGAAGAGGGTATTGGGCCCATTTGGTATCTCTTCTTTATAAATCAGATTTTTTTGGCAGCCTCTGTGGAGGGCAGCAGTTGTTGGCATATTTAATCCTTATCCTGCCAATTCCAGGTTTTCATTTTCAGAGTGCCAGGCCTTACATTAGGCAGCATAATTCTGAGACAACTAAAAGGTCCTGGACACAGTCTCATTTTTTTCCACACCAAAACTGTCAGAGGATGTGGTTAAATAGAACTGGTTTCACATGTGTTTATTTGTCAGCTGATAGAGGTGCAAAAACCCATAAGAAAAAAATAGAAAAATAGAAACCTGATTAATTTACATGCAGAAATGCAGAACTCTGAGTGTACATTCAAATTTTTGGCGGGAGTTGGTTTCACTAAATTACCAAAAGTCCTTTAAAGTAATGGATTCCCAGAGTGGTTTGGGTTGAAGGGAGCTTAAAGTCCATCCAGTCCCACCCCTGCCATGGCAGGGACATCTTCCACTGTCCCAGGCTGCTCCAAGCCCTGACTTTGGACACTTCCAAGGATCCACAGCTGCTCTGGGGTCCCCACTCTCCCAACCAGGAATTCCCAGTATCCCAACCATCTCTGCCCTCTGACAGTTTGAATCCATGTCCCTCTGTCCTGTCACTCCATCCTCATCCTAAGTCCTTCCAGCCTGAGCTCCAGTTCCCAAATACATTTCTTTACAAACTCTCCCCAGAGATTGCTCTATAACATTGACATTTATGAAAGAATGAGTTTATTAAAAACAAGATTAATGTTTATTGAGTTTATTGTAACAAGATTAATGCACTCTCCCCCTCTCTTTGACTTGTAATTTAACCCTCCCCTCTGTCAGTTTAAAACTTAACTTAAAACAGCGTAAAAAAAATTAGTGTGGGGGGTTTGTTTGATTTTAATGCTTTCTCTTCCACAGGAAAATCCATGAAGAAGTGGGTGGAGTCTATTGCTAAGATCATCAAGAGGAAGAAAGCGCAGGCAGATGGGGTCAGCCACAACATCACGTTCGAGAGCCCGCCGCCGCCGCTGGAGTGGCACCTGTGGCGCGTGGGGCACAGCGAGGCGCTGGAGCTGATGACCCTGCACCCCATCGAGGTGGCGCGGCAGCTCACCCTGCTCGAGTCCGACCTCTACAGGTGGGGGGCTGGGGAGGAATGGTGGGAGGGACGAGCTCAGGCACTCTCTGTGTTCTGGTCTTGATGTTTGCAGTTTGTTGTATAGGGTGTGGGTAGAAAGGGCCCTGCAGGAGCTGCCAGCCACAGGTCGGAGCAGGGCAGAAAGAGAGTGAGGGGCAGGAGCTCTAAGAGATAACAGAGCAAAGTAAGAGAGCAATTTTCCATTTACAGCACAATAAATCTTCTTCTATGTTGAATATTCTAATTTCCACTAACCAATCTAATACAAGAAACAAATTCTCTAACATTTGCATACAACCTATAGGAATCACTACATTACCATGTTTTACTGCTTTCTTATCTCCAAACCTTATCTGGGAGCCTTCCTGTCATGCCTGGAGAGGGTCTCTGCTGGCTCTTTGGTACTTGCAGCAACTGGCATTATCTTAACAAAGGAAAAAGTCCTTCAAGCATCCACATTGTTGCTCTCAGCCACACAGTCAAAAACTGCTTTAATTTCTATCTCACTGACGGTTTCCATATTCTCAAAATCTTCTGCTAGGCAATCATATTGATAAGGTTTTCCTGCTTCATCCTTCCCAACATACAGGCAGGCTGAGCTCCCACACCTTTCTGTTTGTTTATTTCACCCCCCCACCCCCCAAAAAAAAAATGCTCCTCGTTCACACAGTCAGTCAAAAATACCCCGTGGATTGCAGAGTTTATAGGGAGGGGTGTTGGTGCTGTTGGCTCAGTGTTAAAATAGGCAAAGGGAGTGGAAAAAAGAGGTTTTAGCTCCATGGCAGATTTGTGACAAGAGAAATGCAGGAAGGGTAATTCAGGAGTCTGTCATGGTTTAGGGCAGATTTGGGAGAAAACCAAATTTTTTCTCTCCCTCCCTTCACTCCTGGAACCATTCTTAAAGCTGCAAAACTCAATATTCAGCAGAATGGACAATTTGGAATACAAACATCATAAAGTCACTCTAAGACAGAGTCTTACAAATTATAAAATTATAAATAATATATATAATATAATATAAATATAATACAGCAAATAATAAAATCCCATTCTGGCTTCAAGTGACAGGAGGTTGAAACCAACCGGTTGCTGTAAGTGCTTCACCTTCCTATTTTCAATTTTGAACTCTTTTGAAGTTGTTTTCTTGCCCTTTTAGCAAATTAAACTCACTTCTTTGTAACTTTCTTATCTGAAAATACTTCTTCAAAATTATCCAACTTCAATTAAGATAAAAATTTACTTCCTTCTGTACTCAAGCACTCGTTAAAAAGTTGTGTTTTGTGGTAGATTAGATGGGACTGGATTTGTGAAATATCAAATTGTGATTACAGAGAGAGAGAAATAATCTTTTAATGCAAAGACAGAAATTACAGTTTTTACTTGTACTGAGTGTTTTGCTCCCTGTTTTGTCATTCCCAGGGCTGTGCAGCCTTCTGAACTCGTTGGCAGTGTGTGGACCAAGGAAGATAAGGAAATTAACTCCCCAAATCTCTTGAAAATGATTCGTCACACTACAAATCTCACCCTGTGGTTTGAAAAGTGAGTGCAGTGCAGTGGCATGAACCACTTTTACCCTGGATATGCTCAGGGTTTGCTGCTTTGTTTCTGCCAAATCCTCCCTTGACTTTCCAACTCGAACATATGTGAGATGTGATTACATAAATTTGTACTTGAGATTCTGGAGTGAGAGCCAAAATCTGCATGCTGGATGGGTTTTCATGAAAAAATTTGATTTGATAACTCACAAAGTGTCAGGTTTTATTTCTCAGTGTTTCTCAAATCCCAATTTTTGATCAGGTGCATTGTGGAAACAGAGAACTTTGAGGAACGAGTGGCTGTGCTGAGCAGGATCATAGAAATCCTGCAGGTTTTCCAAGACCTCAATAATTTCAATGGTGTTCTGGAGATTGTCAGTGCTGTGAACTCTGTCTCAGTGTACAGGCTGGATCACACATTCGAGGTGAGTTTAGGGCATGGAAGAGGGAATTAAATCAGAATTCACACCTGGGTCACACACAGAAATCCATTATTGGCAGCAAAGCCTCCCTGGAGTAAAACAGAAAAAAAAGAACATGAATCAAATAGTTTGAGTTTTGTATGGCTCTGAAAGGCAGCACAAGGCCTTGAAGTTAAAATCAAATGTTTCATTATTAAAGACCAAATTTTATAACTTTCAAGTTAAAATAATAATCTGTTTTCAGTCATCTCAGGATCCACATGACTGAATTGTTGGGTGCTGTAATCCAGAACAAACCATTGACACAAGAGCTTCTTTGAAACCTTCATTTCAATTCCCAAATTTTGCTCAGAGAGCCAAGGAATTGCCTTGTATTTGCTAACCATGCTGTTGAGAAGATTTCTATCCCTATTTTTTTTTTTAACAACTCAGGCACTCCAGGAAAGGAAAAAAAGAGTTTTGGATGAAGCAGTAGAATTAAGCCAAGATCATTTTAAGAAGTATTTAGCTAAGCTCAAGTCAATCAACCCTCCCTGTGTGCCTTTTTTTGGTAAGTGACATCAAATTTTTTGTGTGGTGTCACTCTGAAGTTAAGATTGCTGCAGATGTAGGGTTAAAAAATGTTTTGTTTTTTTTTTAATCAGGAATATACCTAACAAATATCTTGAAGACAGAAGAAGGGAATCCTGACTTCCTTAAAAGACAAGGGAAAGAATTAATTAATTTCAGTAAGAGGAGAAAAGTGGCTGAAATTACAGGAGAAATTCAGCAGTATCAAAACCAGCCCTACTGCTTAAGGATTGAGCCAGAAATCAGGGTAAGCATTCAGCATCTCTGGGGATTGGAGAGGGGGAAAATGCCAAATAATCTTCTAATTTTACATGAATAATGATTATCAAAAGAGAGGGGAGCAGTGGCTGGTAGCCAACAAAGACCCTCACAAAAGAGAAGCCAAAAATGGTGAAAAAATAGATTTTGTATCACTGAATTATAAATATTTTATTAAAATTTCCTCTGTATGCTTATTTTTTTAATATTATTGATACTTCTTTCATTCAGAAATTCTTTGAAAATCTCAATCCCATGGGGAAGATACCTGAAAAAGAATTTACAGATTATCTGTTCAACAAGTCCTTAGAGATTGAACCTCGGAACTGCAAGCAGCCACCTCGATTTGTGAGTTCTTTCCTGAAATTTCACAAAATCTGAGAATAATAACCTGAGTTGGAAGGGAAGCACAGGGATCATGGAGTCCAATTCCTGGATTATTTAATTAAAATTAAATAGCTCAAATTCACTGACTACTCTGAAAATAATTAAAATAATATATGGTTGCCTCAATAAGTCAGATAAATTTTCTGCAGAATTCCTTATCATTAGTTGATTTTCCAACTAAACTTGATTTTAAAATACTTTTACTCCTGATGTTTGTCACTACTAAAATATATAACCTTTGTCTTATTTTAAAACTCACTTTTTTTCCCCCCAGAATCTGAAATATTACTGTTAAATTTGTATTACCATATGATAAAATATGGAGTAATAATTTTCATTTCACAATATCAAGTCTTAATACTAATTAAAATATTACTTTTATGCATAATATATTCAGGTTTTGTTAAGATAATTTATATTTTTCTTCTGTCTAAATATTTGATATTATTGCAAAAACTGCAGACTTTACCAGGTGCAGCCCTTTTTGCTGAAGAAAAGTTCAATTTAAAGGAGTAGCAATTTGGGGTTTAAAAAATCCCAGCTCCTGGAACTTGGAGTTCTTTTTTAAGAAGGAAAATCAGAATGTAGAGGACTTGTTTTTATATGTTGTAATTGCCTGAGGAACTGGAGCCATGTCTAATTTTTTGGGAGAGCTATAAATCATTTTTGCCATCTCTTGTTAGAGTAAGATGATGTTACAAATGTGGCAAGAAAATGCCAGAAATTGCTGTTGCAAAAATGCTTCTTACAGTAATTTTATTAAAATCTTTGCTAAAAATAGGAGTCCAGTCAGCTGGGCAGGAATTCTTCACAGCTCATGATTTCCAAAGAGAGAATCTTATTGGAATTTCAGGAAAATCCAGTTGTGGGTGCTGTAATGTGCTGGACACCACTGAAAGATGGGGACATAATTGACTTTGCAAGGCTCAGCTTTGATCTGTGCTGGATTACACCCAAGCCTAACCAGGCTGGGTTTGTCCACACAGGGACCTGAGTGCAGGAATTTTGTCCTGGATAAACTGGACATGGACAACACATTTCCAGGTGTCGATCCTGGGGGTGTGGAGGTGACCCTCTGTGGTTTTGCTGTTCCTGTGGTGTAGCTCTGAAGGGCACTTGAAGGAAATTTCAATTTCCCAAGGCTTGTTGACTTGTTTTTGTCCTGGTTGGCAGCAGAACCTGGACTCTTCATTCCTCATACTTGTGGGAAAAAAAGATTTCTTCAGCTGCATCCACAACTTTCCAGCAAAGTCCTGCTGTGTAAATAACACTGCACCTCTCCTCAGTTGTACCCCTGGGACAACTCTTTGAAATTCTTTACAAAGTTCTTTGAGAAATACTTCAAAAATACCTCACAGAGCCTTGGGAATGCTGCAGTGTGGAATGGCAGGAAGTTCTTAGGAATGCTGCAGTGTGGAATGGCAGGAAGTTCTTGGGAATGCTGCAGTGTGGAATGGCAGCAGTGGGAGTGGCAGGAGTACTGGGAATGCTGCAGTGGGGGATGTTGCAGTATGGAATGGCAGGAGTTCTTGGGAATTCTGCAGAGTGGAGTGGCAGCAGTGCTTGGGAATGCTGCAGTGTAGAATGGCAGCAGTGTTGGGAATCTTGCAGTGTGAAATGTTGCAGTGTTTGGGAATTCTGCAGTGTGGAATGGCAGCAGTGTTGGGAATGTTGCAGTGGAGGATGTTGCAGTTGGGAATGCTGCAGTGTGGAATGCTGCAGTGTTGGGAATGCTGCAGTGTTGGGAATGCTGCAGTGTGGAACATTGCAGTTGGGAATGTTGCAGTATTTGGGAATGCTGCAGTGTTGGGAATCCTGCAGTGATGGGAATGCTGCAGTGTGGAATGCTGCAGTGTTTGGGAATGTTGCAGTGTTTGGGAATGCTGCAGTGATGGGAATGCTGCAGTGTTGGGAATGCTGCAGTGTGGAATGGCAGCAGTGTTGGGAATATTGCAGTGTTTGGGAATGCTGCAGTGATGGGAATGCTGCAGTGTGGAACATTGCAGTTGGGAATGTTGCAGTATTTGGGAATGCTGCAGTGTTGGGAATGTTGCAGTATTTGGGAATGTTGCAATGTTGGGAACCTTTCAGCGTTGCTGCAGCGCTGACATCTCCCCTGTCTCCAGCCCAGGAAAACAACGTATCCCCTGAAATCCCCGGGGATCCGGCCCAACACGGGCAGGCACGGCTCCACCTCTGGCACTCTGAGGAGCCACCCCCTGCCCCTGGAGAAGGAGCCCAGCAAGATCAGCTTCAGCAGGATCACCGAGTCGGAGCACGAGAGCGCGGCCTCGGCTCCCACCTCGCCCAACACGCCCTCGACGCCGCCCGTGTCGGCCTCCTCCGACTTCAGCGTCTTCCTGGACATCGACCTCAACAGCTCTTATGGTACACACACGGCTCAGTCATCACTGCTGCTGTCCCTCAGGCTTCCCAAATCTGCTGGGGTGTGCACCCAGAAATTGCAGAATTTGAAGTAATTAAATCAATTCCCGGCGTGGCTTAAATTCTGCAGTTCGGGAATGTTTTACACGGGAAATTTTCATTCATGTTTGCAGTAGATAAACTTGGGGGTTTTTCTCGGGTTATTTGAGCATTTGTGATGTGCTGCAGTGCAGTGGTTCTGTCTGGAAACTGTTTAATGGATTTTTTTATTTCCCAGGTAACAACAGCATCTTCGCTCCCGTGAACTTGCCTCAGTCGAGTGAGTGTTGGAACTCTGTTAAATATTTAACTCTGCCTTCCCTGGGTCCAGGAGAGCTCAGTGGGGATAAAAATCTGAAATCTGGGATGAGAATGTGGGCTACATTCAGAAGGGTTCCTTTTAGATCACATGTCCAGTAAAGAATGTAAAGCCTCAGACTTAAACTGCTGGTTTAGTTTGGGTTGAGTTTTTATCTCCAGGCTCTCACATGATTTTCCTTCTATTTGGAATGTCCTTGATGATTGTTCTGTTTGACTAAAGCTACAAATAAAGCAACTTGATAATTTCCTAATTCCACTTAGTGAAAATAACTGCTCTGTTGCTGGGAAGGCAAAGACACTTTTTGTACCACACTTGTGAGGAATATCCTGCATTCACCTGTGTTTTCAGCTGTGCTTTTTATTTATTCCACGTACATTTTATTAAATATGATTAATTTAATTTCCAGCTGGAGAGCACAGGTCTGATGCAGACACAGAGCTCAGTGCACTCCTAAGAGGAAAAGCAAAGGTGTGACAGAAACCACCAATACAAGTAGGGGGTTGTGTTGTTTCTTAATTTGAGGATTTTTTTCTCTCTCTGTAAAAACTAGCTTGGAGTTCCCTGGGTTTATTTTCCTGTCCCTCAGCATTGCCTGCTGACTGTTGATGCATTTCTTTGATACTGGACATAGGAGAACACTTTGTGAGGCTCAATCTGATTAAAGCAATGAATTAAAGGATTTCATGCTGCTGAAGTTACTGGTTCATGTTGCTGTGGAGCACAAAGATCTTATTTGAATTGCTTTGAGATTGGCTTGATATTCCAGAATATGTTCCTCACATATTGCACAAGGAGTAAAAGATCTGCTTTTCCCTCTCCAGAGACTTTCTTCAGCTCCTGGGGAAGCTTCCCTAAACTGAGTGATGAGCCTCAGAACCCTCCTCCACTTCCTCCACGAAAAAAGATGGATCAGGATGCTTCCAATGCTAAGGTATTGCTGTCCTGGATTAATTAACTTTGGTGATAAATTGGGGAATATCTAGAATCATTTAGCTTGGAAAAGACCTTTAAGATTGTCAAATTCAACGATTGAGCTAAACCAGGGCTCTGTGAGCTAAACCAGGGCTCTGTCAGTCTAAAAGACTTTGAGATGCAGAGCTCCAGTTTCCCTTTTTAAGTTTTGGATTCCCAGTATCCAATTTTGCTAGGAATTTCAGGAACATAGTGGTTATATTCCCATCAAGGGTCCAGCTGCCATGTTTCTGACAGCACCACTAGCAGAGGTCAGGAGAATTCCTCATCTCTCTGAAGATTGCTCTTTATCCAAACCTCTGGACAAGGGAAATGGCTTTGAACTGAAGGAGAGTAGGTTTAGATGGGATGTTGGGAACTGGGAATTCTTGGCTGTGAGGGTGGGGAGGCCCTGGCATGGCCAGGAGAAGCTGTGGCTGCCCCTGGAAGTGCTCAAGGCCAGGTTGGACAGGGCTTGGAGCAAGCTGGGGTAGTGGAAGGTATGGCAGAGAGAGGAGTGGGATGGGATTGAAGTCCCTTCCAACCCAGAGCACTCTGGGATTCTGTGCTCTCCGTTTCTCACGCCTCCTTTTCCTCCGTGACACCACAGGCGAATTCCAAGTCGGACGACGATCCTCCAGCGATCCCACCCCGGCTGCCACCGCCTCCAAAGCTCCAACCCCGCGTTCCTGCTTACACCACGCCCCTGGAGCAGCCCCTGCACAGCCCTCCTCCTCCGCCCCCCCGGGACCCCGTCCCCGACACCCCGCCCCCGGTGCCGCTGCGGCCGCCCGAGCACTTCATCAACTGCCCGCTGAGCCTGCAGCCGCCGCCGCTGGGCCGCTTCCCGCGGGAGCCCGAGTGGCTGCGGGACTCGGGCTCCGGCCCCAGCTCTCCGGCCACCCCTCCCAGCACCCCCTCGCCGCGGGTGCTGCGCCGCTGCTGCGTCCTCAGCGCCAGCCACAACAACCTGGCGCAGCCGCCCGTGCCCCCCGTGCCGCCCCGGCACAACTCCAGCCCTCAGCTACCGAAACTGCCACCAAAGACTTACAAACGGGAGCTCTCCCACCCGCCTTTGCACAGACTGTCTTTGCTAGAAAATGCAGAAACTCCTCAATGACCTTAGCCATAGTAGTCATTGACACTGGAATACTGTTTGTAAAGTTCCTCTTTTTTTTTTTTTTTTTAATTTATTCAAAGGAAAACAAAAAAAAAGGCAGTGTATTTTAGTATTTTCACAAATTACACTCTTATAGTGCTGCTGATCATTAAAAAAAAAAGTTTAAATTGGAAAAAATTTAGACTACACACATTCCAACCTGTGTGGTTGGACAGCATTACCCTCAGGTGAGCAGCAACATTGCCTTGGTTCACATCCTCAGTGCCGACCGTTCTGCCAGGACACCAAATAGACCTTTTGCACTGTAAACTACACTAAGTGAATTTAAACTGACATCATTTAATTGCACTGAGCCAAAAAAAAAAAAAAAAAGGTGCGTCTGTGGAATTTTTTTCAAATTTGAGCACTAGTGGCCTTTTTTTTAATTAAGGAAACCCATCAATGGGATGATCACACACCACGAGGATACAGAGCGTCACAGACTTGAAACCTCTTGGCCACAAGCCTTGGTGTAAGGCTGGAGGTTCCTGGGTGACAGCTCCTATTCTGGAATATTCTCATGCCATGTCTTAATTGCCATTGATTTGCTGCTGAAGACAAAAAAAAAATAGGTTGAAATCTAAATACCAAAATATTGGGTTGGTGTTGGTTCTTTGGAGAAAGGATGAAGGAGGAGTACCCGTGTGGGATATCGGGGAGGCTCCTGAGTACCTCCCGTGCATCCTGTTCAGTTGTGCCTTTTTTGTTTCAATAGGCAAAGGTGTCTTAAGCTAAAGAGTTTGTCTGCTGTTGTGGAGAACAAAGCTATGCTCCTGTACAATTGTTTATATTGTATATTTACAGATATGCTAATGACATGTATAAATTGAAGTTGACTTCGAGGCCTATAACAGTCTGCTACTCCTGGGACTGGATCCGCCAGCAGCGTCCTCTGGCTTGGATCAGTCTTGCCTTCCAGACCTAATAACTTCCTTTAGATCTACACTTAACTCGTGAATCCACTTTGGAAATTGGTAGCATTTAAACCAGCAAACACTTAAAGCTTTATTAAACTTTTTAAACTGATAAGTGAATGGAACTTTTCTTTGCCAGTCGAACCCCCGTGTTTGAACTGGTGTGAGAGTGAGTCTGTTTTACTGGTAGTTCTGTAGCAGCATTTATAAAGTGGCCTTCACAAGCCACATTTTATTTACTGGTTTGTGGCCTTTTACTGTGCTTTGTATCAGAGTTCTTAACAAGATTAATAAATCACCCCAGTCTTAATTTTTAAGAGCTTGAGCAGTGTGTGTTCCTTGCAAGGACAAGGTTGGGAATTGCATTTTTGACAATACAAAATGCCCCAATTTTCCATGCTGCTGGTCTCACTTTGGCTTTCCTTCTGCCTGTGAGAGTTGGGTCCATCCAACCTTCCAAATCCCTCTCCAGCTTCTCATCATCTGCCTAAGCTGCTGCCATTGTCTTGGGCATTCCAATTGGAAAATTTTCCTTTTTGGAAAGGAATTATGGCTGAGGAGGGATGTTAATTAGAGATACCCTGAGTTGGAAGAACCCCACAATTTTCTCCTGGGATGATGTATTTTTCCATCTGTCTCTTGAAGAGTCTTTTTCTACTGCCTGTCCCCTCCGTGTTCCTTCTGTGAGGAAGAAGAAGGTTGGAATCCTTTCACACAAGGGGCAAACCACACTTTTTACAGGAGAGCTGCTTCATTCTGTTAAGATAAGGTTCAAGAAGTCCCAAATTTGATATGACCAAACTGGGAGTGCAGGTAGGAAATGGAGGGTGACTTGAAAAAGTGCCTTTTTTTGCAGATTCTTTGCATTGATTCTTTTGAAGTCCTCACCAGCAGTTATTGCTAAACAAGGAATAATATTTTTTCAGACTTTTATGTGTTGTTGAAGAGGAAAAAATTCTCTCCCACATTTTAGAATACACAGATGTCAGCTTTATGCCTTCCTGTACAAGTGCTTGTGCCAGAACCATTTTGAATTTTCCACAGTAAAATACAACATGGCCATGGAAAGTGGTCAAAGGCAGTGAGAGTCCCACCAGCGTGGTTCAAGAGAGCAATAAATAACATTTCAGTTACTTCATAATTAGAGGGGTAGGTAAAAAAAAAACAACCAAAAAAACTGCTGGAGGGGCAAAAATGTGAATTCTGGGTTTGAAGTTGGCTTGTGTAGGAAAAGGCAATTCCCTCAGAAAGCTTTCCAAGGAAGATGAGCCTCACCTCAAGGGGAATCTGCTGACAAGAGGCTTCGCAGTGGTCTAAAAGAAATAAAGAAATAAAGTAATAAAAAACTTTCTTCCCCATATCCAAGAGGGGGAAAATCTAAAACCTTTGCATTTCAAGATGTCAGCACAGAATCAACTCAGTTGCTTGATTAAAACCTTTTGTGTGAGTTTATTAAAACCTTTTTATAGGTTTGTTAAGACCACCTTGTAGACTTTTCTGTAGGTTTATTAAAACCTTTTTCACAAGGAGACCTTTTTTGTCGGTTTATGAAGACGTTTTCACACATTTATTAAGACCTTTTTAAAGTTTATTAAAGCCTTTTTGCACGTTTATTAAGACATTTTTTGCAGACTTACTAAGACTTTTGTAGACTTATTAAACCTTTCGTGTAAGTTTAGTTATACCTTTTTCTGTTGGTTCGTTAAGACCTTTTGTAAGGTTATTAAGAGGTTTTTTGTAGGTTTTTTAAACACCTTTTGTAAGTTTATTAAGGCCTTTTTTGTAGGTTTGTTAAGACCTTTTGTAAGTTTAATAAGTTTTGTGGTTTGTTAAGACGTTAAAAGTTGTGAGGGCGGTTTGTAAGAAAACCTTCAGGAGTGAGGGAGGGTCCTGAGGGCTCACGGACACGGCTGGCGGAATCCCGGACTAATTTCGCCCGGGGAATCCTGGAATCATTCCGGCTGGACACGGCTGGCAGAATCCTGCACTAATTCCGGCTGGCAAAGCCTCCCCGGCCGCGGCTCGCAGCCCGTCCCGCCGCCCGGCAGCGCCGTCCCCTCACGGCGCTCCCGCCATTTCCCGGCGGGCGGGGCCGCGCCGCCTCAGAGCCGCGGCCATGGCGGGTTTCGTGCGGGAGCTGGAGCGGCGGGCAGGGCCGGCGCTGCGCCTGGAGCAGAGGGCGGCCGGCGGCGTGGGCTGCGTGGTGTGGGACGCTGCTCTGGTGCTCGCCAAGTTCCTGGAGACCGGCGCTTTCCCCTTCGCCCGCCGCCACGTCCTGGAGCTGGGCGCGGGCACCGGCGCCGTCGGCATCATGGCAGCCACGCTGGGGTGAGCGGGAGCCCCTGCCCGGCGCTGTCTTGTCCCTCAGACCCTTTTCATTCCTTTAAACCTCGCTTTTTATGCTGTGCTCAGTGTCCCCTGCCAGCGCGTTATTCCCTGACTGTTCCCTGTGTGCTCCAGGGCGAATGTGACGGTCACAGACCTGGAGGAGCTGCAGGAGCTGTTGTTGGTTAATATCGAGAATAACAAGCACCTGGTCACAGGCTCCGTCCGAGCCAAGGTACTGAAATGGTTTGTATGAGCCTTTATTTAATGTCTCTGTTCAGCTTTAACGGGGATTCTGGGTTCGGGTTGAAAAATACTCGGTTTAGATGTTGGGAATTGGGAAGTCCTGGCTGGGAGGGGCTGGGATGGAATTCCCAGATTTGCTGTGGCTGTCCCTGGATCCCTGGCAGTGCCCAAGGCCAGGCTGAACAGGACTTGGAACAGTGGAAGGTGTCCCTGCCATGGCAGCAGGGGAACAGGATGATCTTTAAGGTCCTTTCCAGCCCAAACCGTTCTGGGATTCTGTGATTCTTCACTGGCTTTGTTAAATTGCTAAACAACTTCAAAACACCGCTGTGAGAGGCAAACTTAGTATGAGAACACAATAGTTAATGTTATACTCAGTCCTTTAGTGTGTGTTATTACTAAAACTTGTTTTCACTTTGTGTTGGTTTTTTTTTTCTTGTTTGTTCTTTTTTAGGGGTGAAGATGTAACAGAATTTCAGCCTCCCCCTGATTATATACTCATGGCTGATTGCATTTACTATGAGGAGGTAAATGAGGACTTGCTAAAACCCCTACTGAAAGGTTTTTTGGGAAGGGGGTGGGATCATTGTATTTAGTATTAGAAGTGTTCAGATAAATATTGTGCTCATGTTATAGTCCCTGTGGTTTATATGAATACATAGAACAGGACTGGAAAAGGCATTTTTGACAGATGTAAGGCCACTTGACATAGAACCAGAGACTGTTTTTATGTTTAAAACCCCAAATTGAATTGTGCCTCCCTCCCCCATGCTGTTTGAATTCTCCTCATGCTTTCCTTGGGAAGGCAAGAGAAGCAATCCTGCTACAGCTGAGTGGTTGTTGTAGCCTGCCTCATGTCCTCAGCTGGAGCTCTGTGGGATGTGCAGGGAGAGCTGAGGGCAGCTGCAGGAAAGGGGAAATAACCTGAAAAAACCCCATGTCCCAGTGCCCTTCCAATGGCTTTACCAGCCCCTGGCATCAAATCCCTGCCTGTTGGTCCCATTTCCCTCCATTGTGGTCTGGATCTGAGCCATCCTCCAGGAATAATTGAGAAAACTCTCACTTTTGAGACACACTGAGGAATACTCATTGTTGTGTGCCTCAAGGAAGTGCCCACTCAGCAGTGTGGGATGTTTCTGGCTTGGATTCCAGTTCAGTGTTCTTGGTCAGTCTGGGAAACTCTTCTCCTGTGTGTCCCCCTTTCTCCTCTGCTTCCCAGCTTTCCCCCCATGTTCTTCTTGTCCCAGTTAAAGCACTAAAAATAACTCCCTGGAAAGCAAAACTGGGAGGTTCTCTCTTGGGTGAAGACTTTAGAGGGTATCATAACCAGTGAAATGAACTTGAAATCCACGTGGGAAATGTTTAACCTTTTCTGGGCAGTCCTTGGAGCCCTTGCTGAAGACCCTGAAGGATCTGACAGGCCCTGACACTTGTGTCCTGTGCTGCTATGAACAGAGGACTGTGGGGAAGAACCCTGAAATTGAGAGAAAATACTTTGAAGTAAGTGGGTTTTAAGCATATTTTCTTGTAGGCTGTCCATTGAAAGCAGAGGGAAAATACAAAGTTTTGCTCAGGAATTCAGAACTCTCCTGAGTGATAGAGGTGCTTCTGAAAAAATTTATTTTTTCCTAATGAGAGCCCATTAATAGGTGTTTTAATTGAATATTCCAGCTGTATCTTATGTGCAGGTGAAGAAAAACAACACAGGGATCACTTGTGAGGGGGTGATGGTCAGTGCAGATTTAACTCTGCACCTTTGGTGGCTCTTGAGAAGCAGTTCTTGTGCAGGATTATATATAATAATTATAATATTGCACAAAAAGGGAAAGGGTGAGAATTCCAGGGGATTGGTATGTGTCAATCAAAGCACCTGTTTGATAATTAGTGCCTCACACTCTTGTAGGGCCCTGCAGTGAGGAGGGGTGTGACCTCTGCTGAGGTGCTGCTCCCACATTAAACACAGCAGGTGATGCTGTTTCTGGCTGGTTTCTGCTTTTTTTTTTTTTTTTTTTTTTTTTTTTTTGTGTGTGTGTGTGTGTGATTTATTTCCTTCCTTGCCAGGTTCAGCCCAGGCAATCTGAGCATGTCCCAGAGCTGATGCTGGGGGATTTTTAGTCTGGTTGTTTTTTTTTTTTTTTCTCTCCATTTCAGTTGAGAAGGTTGGCAGACAGGCAGGTGCTGTGGTTTGCCTTAGCATCTCAGGGATTGAAGCAACATCATGGATTGACAGAATCATTCAGGCTGGAAAAGTCCTCTGAGACCATCAAGTCCAGCCATCCCCCAGGCACTGCCAAGGTCACCACTACCCCAAGTGCCACATCCACACATCTTTTAAATCCCTCCAGAAGTGTTTTACCACAAGCTCAGATAGGTTTTTCTGGAGTATTGCAGGTGTCTGTAGCTTTGAGTTAGTGCTGGAGCAGTTCAGTTGAGGGTGGAGTGCTGCACTGGGGGGGATATGTCTGGAATGGTTGTGGAGCCTTTGTGGAACTGTTCTTTGTGGACCAGCTGCTTCAGAAGGACTTTGATCTGGAGAGAATTCCCCTGGACAGGCACGACGAGGAGTACCGGAGCGCAGACATCCACATCGTCAGCATCCACAGGAAGTGCACGGTAGGTCACAGGACCCAGGGTGCTGTGGGTTCCTGGGAAGGGACCTTAAAGCTCGTCTCATTGCTCCCCCTTCCACTGGAATGGTTCATGGCACCAGGAATGGTTCATGCTGCCAGGAATTCCCAGAGCTGCTGTTCCCTTGGAGCTCCGGTGTGACTCTGAAATTAGAAACCCTGTGGAACCACAGCCCTAAAAATCCCTAATCCCTGCTGTACAAAGGAGCTGCTTTGTTCCCCAACCTGGTTCTCCAGGTGCCAGCCTTCCTCTTCAGTAATACCTTTGAGCTTCACATTTCTCCTTCTTCCATGTGCTGGTGGGGTGGGATCCCAAACTGGAGTTTGGAGGCACCAAAGTAATAAAAATAAAATGCCCAATGCTGCTTTTGGCACTGTGGGCTCTGCTGTGATGTGATACTCGGCAGCTGCCAGGATTGCTTTGATCATTTTGGGGTTAACTGAAGAAAATATTTTGCATCTTGTGGTGACACAACGTGCAGGCTCAGCAAAAAAAATCTGTCCTCTTTGTGACAATCTCTCGACAGAATTGCCCATCGTGAGATCTTTGAGCACAGGATCTGTCCCCTGGCAGAGCTCTGGAGAAGAGGGGATGGGATAGCACCACAGAGGGACTGTCTACAGTGTGGTTGTGACTCATCTGCTCCGAGCAGCTTCTCGCTGGCAGCCGAGGTGTCTGACAGCAGCCCCGCTGAGGGCTGGCCGTGTGCGCGGCGCGGGGAGGCGGGGATGGAGATGGGATGGAGCGGGGGCGGCCCCGGGGCAGCGCTGGGCGGTGCTGCCGAGCCGAGGGCACCGCGCTGGAACCGCCCAGAGGGAAAACTGGGAGCGGCTCCACTCAATAAAACTTTGGCACTTTGGGAGATGGCTTTCAGCTGGTGGTGGGTTCATTCATCCTGTGGTTCTTGTGTCATTCCCAGAGCACCTGGGAGGCTCATTCCAGGAGCTGGGGCCGTCGTGGTGGTGGTTGCTGCACAGATAAAACACGCCTGTGCAAAGTCTGTTTTCACCCGTGCTTTTCTGGTGTAAAGATCCACAGTGTTCAAGTTTGACACCTTCAGGTTTTTCTTGTGGCTGTCGGTGTTGCTGCCTCTTGGAGCACAGTGGTGGCTTAGAGGAGGAATTTGCAGGAATTCTCACTTTGCAGCTGTGGAAGTTGGGTCTGTGACAGAGGCACGAGTTACTGTAGCTGAGTTTTCTCTGAAAATCTGGTGGGTTGGGAAGAGCTTCATTTGCAGGCTCCCAGGAGCTTTTTTCATGCCTCCCTTTATCCCCAGTAAGAGAATTCCTCACAAACTTCCCACATCCTAAAACACTGTCGTGGCTTGCCGAGTGCCATTAGCGAACACAAGAACCTAATTTGTCAAACCACACGTGTTACTTGCTACCTTGTTATGGAAAGAGCTCCTTAATTACCCAGTGGCCTGCAGGAAAGGATTTACTGGAATGTTTGCACCAACCCGGCTTCCCAGGTGGAAGCTCTTATTCCAGAAAAATGAGGAAAAGATCCCCAAGTCCCAGCAGTGGTGGGGATGATGTCCCAAAGCACAGAGGGATGGTGTCACACTGGGACGTTCTGGCTTGGTGGTGGGGTGATGCAGAGGGGAGCAGAGCAGCCTTTCCCAAGGGTTTGGAGCTGATGGAATAACTTTTATCTACAGGGCGTGTGCTATCAGCACTTCCTTTTGCACAGGGCTTGGAGCTCTTCTTCAGAAGAAAAAGGGAGGAAGTTGTGCTTTTTCTTCCCTGCTGCTCTGCTGTGCCCTCAGCTTTGGGCCTCGTTGTGACTGTGCCTAGTGACAGGGACCTCGTGGGAGGGAGCTGGGCCCTGTCAGCCCCTGTGTCACCACCCGGCGAGGGGGATGTAAAACCCAACTGCTGCTGCTGCTCTGCAGCTGTGGGGAGGAAACCACTGCTAACCAGGGCAGCAGGGAGGGGCTGCCTGTCCCCAGAGCCACCACGTGAAGCAGCTGCTTTTTGGGGAGAAAAAAAGGCTTTTGGGAAGGGGGATGGGCTCCTACTGGGGCTCAGATACACTGTGTGTGGAGGGGCTGGTGTGGAGCCCTCGTGGAAATTGGGATATTAGGGAGGTGGTGATCCTGCTTCTTGCCAGCCTCTGTTCTCTCACCTGTCCTGTTTGTCCCAGTTGGATTTGTCCTGATTCCTTAGAGTGTTTGGGTGCCACTTCCATTAAACTTGGAGAAGTCTGACTGACAGTCAGGCTGTGCCTGGCCTCTGGCCTAGCAGGTGATCTGCTATCCCTGGCAGTCCCTCCTGCCATGCCAGCCCAAATCTGCCCCAGCTCTCCATGAAAGAGAGCTCATCCCTGGGCTCTGCCTCCAGCCTGGCTGTGCTGGGAACCAGCAGCCCCAAACCCACCACATCCCAGCTGGGAACCCACCCTGTGCCTCACCTTGCTGAGATTGGGTTGCATCCTCACAAGAGAGCAGAAACCTTGTGCTGCTGCTGTGGGAGCCAGTTTGGTGTCACAGGCAGAGACATTTGGGAGTTTGAGGTGTCTGCCTGAAGTCATGCTTAAGTTGTGGATAATTTCCTGGCATGGTTTCAACACCAGCTGAGGCCATGGGAAACTGTGAGTGTGGAGGTCACACGTGGTTTTCCAGGGAGAGCCGTGGTGCTGCTGTGCTGGGTCAGCCCTGGAGGGTCCCTCTGGTGACAGCAATGGCAGTGCCACCATCCCATGGTGCCTCTGGGGCTCTGCTGGGCTGCTCACTGCTGGCTGTGCCAGCCAGTGGAGCTGTTCCAGTTGCACAGTGTGCAATGCCAGCTCAGCACCAGCCACATCAATCACTGATGGCTTCTTGTCATGGGATCAGTCACAAACTGCAGCACCCATGATGCTCCGTGGGTGTTTTTCCCTTTTCCAGGACAAGCAGGAGATGCAGGGTAGCTGCCAGAAAGAGTGCTGGTGTCCAGATCTGGCCATCCATGAGTGATTCCTGGTGCTGCTGCAGAGCCCCTGGGACTGTGTGAGGCAGGAGCTGCTCCCACACATCCCTCAGGGCTGCTGGCTTTGCTTGGGAAAGTGTCCTCTCCAGCTGTGTAATCATTTTCCATGGCATGTAGTCCTGGCCAAACAGATTCTCCTAGAAAAGGACACTTCTTGCCTGCAGCATTAAGGAAAAGGGTTTTTGTTCCTGTGGTTCTGCTCCCCCAGCTGCAGTGGGCTCCTGGGCCATGGGCAGACAGCTCTGTTAAACGGTGTCGTGGGTTGGTTCTGTGGCTGCTGCTGCTGTTGTGCCATTTCCTGAGCCCCAGCCAAGGGGCAAACAGCACAGTGACAACGGCAGGGTGACACTCACTCACCAGCTCAGTGACATCAGTCACATTCAGGAGCTCCCCCATCCCTCCTGCATGGGGCCCTGGGAGATGGGCAGTGCATGGAGGGCCTGGGCCAGGGGGGATGGCTCCCCACTGCCAGGGGCCAGGGCTAGACTGGATATTAGGGAGAAATTTTTGGCTGTGAGGGTGGAGAGGCCCTGGAACAGGGTGCCCAGAGAAGCTGTGGCTGCCCCTGGGTCCCTGGAAGTGTCCAAGGCCAAGTTGGACAGGGTTTGGAGCAGCCTGGGATAGTGCAAGGTGTCCCTGCCCATGTCAGGGAGTGGAACAAGATGAGTTTTGAGGTCCCTTCCACCCCAAACCATTCAGGGATCTCATCATTTCAAACCCCAGGTGTTTTGGCAGCCTGACCTGGGGGATGGGGACACTCCTTGGTGGCAGTGGTGCTGAGGATGTGGCTCCTTGGCCCAGCACATGTTCCCAGCCCTGCCCCATGAGTGCCTGTACAGCATGTGGGATGCTGAGAGAGGGATCCCTGCCTTCCCCCTGAAGTGGTGTCAGTTTGATTTGCTTGTTCTTGTCACAGTGTCCTGTCATTCTGGGCTGGGGAAGCCGTGGGACCATGGTCTTGTGGTCTCCTTTCACATCCTGAAACAAAAAAAGACAGGTTTTTTTTTTCTGAGGCCATGCAAACCATGAGGTTTGTGCTGCACAGAGGCCCTGGAGCTCCTGTTCCTGCACCCCTGGGCAGCCAGAGCTGTGGTGTCTGAGCCCCAGGGAGTGAGCACGACCTCCAGGGTGATTTAGTGACTTCTTCTGAGGATCAGCTTCTCCCAGCCACCATCCCATGTGAAGTGGAAGAAAGATAACAATGAGCGGAGAAAGCGGTGGCTGAAATTCTGTCAAATTATTTTGACCTGTGAAGACATTTTTGGAAGATGTTTCCCAAATTCCCCTGTGGGATGGATGTCTGAGTCCACCTTGGGTTTGCTGTGGGAGGTTTCTCCCATCCCTGTGAGCTGTGGGCCCAGGCAGCACCTCCATCTTCAGCCCTGCAATTATCCTGTGCCAATTATTCCTGCCCTCACCAGCTCCATGAGCAATGTGGGAGCAGCTGAGGGCTTGTTGGGGTGACTCAGATCAGGAGGTGAAACCAGGCTCCTGCTTTGGTGTGGCTGTTTCTTTATTGCTCTCGTGCTCCTGGATTTGCTTTTTGGGGGGTTAAAAAAAAAAAAAAGGGAATCTATACAACACGGGAAAGGCAGCAGAAGTGAGAAGGCAGCAGTGGGCAGGAGGGAAGTGGGGGTGCCTGGGGGAAGCAGCCAGGCTGGGCTGGTCGCTGGTGCCCTGCCAGCAGCAGCGGGCAGTGCAGCACGGCCCAAGTCCCGCTGCCAGCAGGAGGGAGGACGCGTGGCAGAGGCACCAGAAGAAGAAAGGCACGTGTTCCCCTCTGTTCCGGTTTGCTCAGGGTGTGCAGCGCTGGCAGCCTCAAGGCCCCATCCCGGCGTGTCCCTGTCCGTGTCCCTGCGTGTCCCGGCCCTGCTGAGCCCGCGCTTCCCATTGTGCCCGAATGCTCTGACTCATCTCTCTGCTCGCTCCAGCGCAATCCCGGCTCCCGGCGCTCCCGTTCCCCGTGGGGCAGCGATCGGGGCCGCTCCTCTTCCCGCTCTGCCCGTCCCGCCTGCGGCTCAGCATCAGCACAATCCTGCCCTGAGTCCTTGCAGCTCCAAAATCCCCCTCCGGGCTGGATCTCTGCGGCCCAAGAGGACAAACAGTGTCTGTGCTGGGGCTGGGTGTCTCCCTGGCTGCTCCCTGCCCCTCCTCATCCCTGCCCTCCTGCCAGCACCGATCTCAAGCCCTGAGTGGTGCACGGAGCCATTCCCAGTGCAGGCTCTGGGAGTCCAGTCTGAAGCTGTGCATGAAGTTGGTGCCAGTCTCTCCCCCTGCCCACCCCAGCAGTGCCAGCCTGACTCAGCTGATGCCTGGTGGGCTCTGGGGGCTAGCAGGGTTATGTGGAGGAATATTGTCCACACTTCTCTGTGGATTCACAAATCCAGAGTGCAGGATCCCATAGGGTGCCTTAAATTTGAAAGAAAAAAAACCAAAACCCGAACAGAAATAACCTGGAACAGCTGCCCCCAAGCTGCTTCTTCACCCTGCTAAGCCTGTTCAGGTGCTAAATCCAGCATGGCTGATTTTGGGATTGTGCATCACTTTTTTGGGGAATGCACCATGTTTGGGTGAGTACATCACTTTTTCTGGGACGTGCATTTTAGGGAGAGCAGCGTGGATTCGGGTGTTGCTTCCCACAGCATTTTCTAGCACTTGCAGGACCCTGAGACATGCAAGAGCCCTGACAGGACAGGAAGTCAAGTGGGATGGGACAGGTGGGCTCTGTGAATCCCACAGGAGCTGGAAGGTTCCCACTGGAGCCAGGAGGTCCCCAGGGAAGCCAAGGGGATCCCCCACCCACATATGGCTGAGTCACTCCTGCAGGTTTGGCACACTCTGCAGTGTTTCCCACCCACCACCCCCTGTCCTCCATCCCATCCAGGTGCCCAATTTCCTTTGGCTTTGAGTGCAAGGAAGGAGTTAAGCAGCTACAGGCTTGTGTGGATTTGGGCCAGATATTTAAAGATCCAGGGCTGGGAAGGGAAAGGGGAGGTGTGATACTCTCCAAACGCTCCCTGCAAACACCTCCGAGGCTCCCACTGCCGGTGCCTCCCACCAGCGGCTGGTGGGGGAGAGGCAGAAAATGCCTTTCTCCTATTTATAGCTCTTCCACAGTGCCATTAGAATAATCTGGGATTGGAGAACGTTGCTGTGCAAAATTGCCTGGGAAGGTGGAAGTGAAAATGGGGAGGTTTGGGATGCTGCAGGGTGGAGGTGATGGGGATGGAGAGGAGACACGTGGGAGCTGCCCAGGAGCGCCGGCGGTGCAGGGACAATCCGTGCTGATGTGACACAGCAATTAATAGACACGTCCTTAATTACATCCCAGGAGAGGGGGGTTTAAATAGAGATGAGGCACCTGCCAGGGTGGGTTATCCAGGCCAATGGGACGTGCTCAGCCCTGGGCCAGTGCTGGGGATGGGTTTGCAGCCTTGTCAGCGATGCCACCAGGCTGCTCACGCTCTCCACAGCAGAGTCCCCTCAGTGTCCTTGCAAATGCTGTCTGCAGCCTGATGTGTTGGGAGTAAAATACATCAGCAAGAGCTGAGCTAGATGGAGGAGCTCAGCAGGGCCTTGTCAGGGAATGTCCTGCTGAACCAGGACCAAACCAGCAGAATCCACACCCAGAAGTGGCTCCCTCTGAGCCAGAGCTCGTGCAGGAGTCACAGCCCTGGGCACTGGCCCAGCTCACAGCCACCCTCCACCCCTTGGGCCACCCGGCCTCATCCTCCTCCTCCTCCTCCTTTGCCCCTTGGACAACTTGGCAAGGTCCAAAGCTAAACATTAGCTCAGGTCTGGGAGCAGCTCCAGTGGTCAATGTGCTGCCTGCAGCTGTCCCCTGGCTGGCTGGACCTCGTCCCCTTGGGCTCAGCCTCTGTTTCTCTGCCTCATTTAAGGCACAGCCTGGTCCTTCTGCAGCTCCTGGGGCCAACCATCATTTATTCACCTTTTACCCAACCTGTGTCTGGAAAAGCAGCATCTCCCTGGCACATCTCCATGCCCCCACCAAAGCCCTTCCTGATTGTTCTGCTGCCTTTGCCCCCTCCAGTTCCCCTTGCCCCCCTCCTCCTTTCAATCCCAAGAGCTTCATCATCCTTAAATTATCTGATTTCATATCCCAATCCCTGGCAAAAGCTGCAAATCCAAACTGTTGGGTTTTTCTTTGGCTGCACTCTGGTCCTGGTGGGGGTTCACTGGGACTATCCTGAATTTGTGCTACCTCCATGCTGAATCTTGTTTTTTTCTTGGCAAACAAGATCATGGGAAAAAAATCTTGTGACCTTTGGGAGTGTGACCAGGTTGGAGAACATCCTTCCAATCCCCAGCCCTCCTCCGTGCCAGGTTGGAGGTGGACCTGAGCATCTTCCTCTCCAACCTCAGAGGCTCATGGCAAACCCTGAGCAAGTGGATATTTAGTCTTGGAGGCTGAGTGGGACCTTGGAAGCTGGTACCACAACCAAGCCAACTGGTAAACTGAGAAAAAACGAGTCACCACCGCAGAGCAGAGTGACAGCCACGAGTCCCAGACCACCTCCCCTCCCTCTCTCCTTGCCCAGACACAACTCCCTGCTCTCAGAAGGTTTTTTTTTTTGGGGATAAACGCCACTCGAGGCAGGGATGGCTCCTCCCCACCCCACCCATCCCCGGGGCTCCGTGGCTCCGTTTGAGCGCCGGTGGAGCGCGATCCTTGCACGGTTAATTGGATTTGGCCGCTGCGACAGAAGGGCCGGGGATTAGGGCGAAGGGGAGGAATTACGGGCGGGGGCGGGGGCGGGGGCTGCCCTCGGGGTCTTTTGTCCCCGAGGATTATTGGCAGGGGCTGAGGGCAGGGCTGCATGTCGTGGTCGGGGTTGGATGTTCAGGAATTGCGGTCGGTGTAGCCGTGGTTGGTGTGACCGCTGTGTCCCAGCGCCGTGGGTGGCCCTGGGGAGGGTGTGGGGGACACGGGATTGACCCTCACGGACAAAGCAGCTCTGCTCAGGCTCAGAGCTCGGTGCAGGCAGTGAAGGATGCTCCAGCTGCCTCTGTGGGAGGAGGCTGCTCTGTCTGCATCCAAACCCAGGGTTTGCCCAGTGCACCAGACACAAACACTAGAAAGTGAACTAGTGAAAAAAAAAGAGTGTGGTGGTGCCAGCACTTGGGATTTTTGGCCATTCCCAGCTTGGGGAGGACACAGGATCTGCTCCAGGGCTCCAGGTCATCTGGGAGCTGATAAACCAGCCAGAGTGGGTTTATCCAACCAAACCAAAATTCAGAAGCCAATGGAGCTGAGAAAGTGATGTAGGACAGTAGCTGGAAGTCACCAAGTCACCTCCCTGCTCAGAGACCAGGCATCTCCTGGGTGAGCCAAATTCAACATGTGGCAGTGTGGGAATTGCAGAGGCAAATCCTGGGGGCAAATCCAAGGATTTGGTGAGGCCCTGTCACTGCTCACCCTTTACCTTGACACGGCACTGCCTTCCCCTCCCTCCTCCCATATTTATTTTGGGAGACTGGAGAGATCACAGCTCTGTCCACACTGGTCTGCAGGACCCAAATCCACCTGGGAGAGCCGGGAGCTGCTCCGGGCAGGGCAAGTCAGAGCAGTCCAGGAGCAGGAAATACCTGCAGCACCTCATGGCAGGGATTACGGGCGTGGCCACCGGGGCGTGGTGCCCGGGACAGAGACTCTGCTCCCAGACTGCTCCCAGACTCATGGCTTCAGCTGTAAAAAGAGGATGAGTGACCAAGGGATCAGGAGAAGTGCCCTTCATACCTTCCTTGCTCCAGCTCTCAGCAAAGAGACCATCACAGCCCAGGAGCTGTGGGAAGAAGCCCCAGCCTGCCTGAGGATGGCCAGAAATTTCCTTTTCCACCCAAATCTCCTTTTCCACCCCAATTCCCAGCTCACAGCCAATACCAGCAGGTCTGGCAAAGGCAAGGATGAGATTCACTCAGGGAGAGCTGGGTGATTCCATAGGGATGGCAACACCACGGGCTCTGGGCTCTGCTGTGGGGTCTGTGGCCAGCCTGACAATCTGGATTTTTCCTGCAGGAGAGCAGGGAGGTTTCACACTGCCCAAGGCGGTGCTCAGCGTCCACCGTGCAGGAGTTAATTGGGTTTTCTTTATGTTAATTGTGAGGGGAAGTGAAGAATGCCCTTAATTAATTGGAGGGCAAATCAGCCGTGCAGAACGGGCCAGATTTACCAACCCATGCACAAAAATCCCAGCTCTCCCCCTTGCCATAGCAACGGGAAAATGCAGGGGATTCTGCTTGTTCAGCCAAAAATCCAGCCAGGATACCCTCCTGTGTTACCCCCACTGGTGAACAGCTCCTTCCCAGGGAAAATTAAGCCTCAAAATAATATTTTTTGGGTGGTTAAGACTCCTGGGGAGGCCTGGTGCATGGAATGATTGGGTTTGCCTTGTGCTGAGGGGGTTTTGGTGGGACCTGGAGGAATTTTGTAAGACCCAGTGCTGAGCCCTGGGAAGGTTCGTTCCAGGAGGGATGTGGTTCACTCCAGGTTCTCCCACCCCTCTTCCCACCGTGACCTAAATCCATCTGTATGGGAAGAGGGGTGGGAATAACATGCTCCCCTCTGCATAAATAATAATTTTTAAAAATCTGCCCTAAAAAAATAACACAATTCACTCTTGTGAATCAAACTTTGGGAGCAGAGAGAGGCTTTGGAGAGACCCCAGAGCTCGCCTCCGCAGCCGCTCCCAGTGGGAAATTAGATGTTTTCTCCACTTCCATTCCAAGCCTGAAACATCCCTGCCGAGACAGCTGGTTCCACAGGTCCAAGAAAAAAAACAAAAAACCCTGTGTGAGTATGAAAATCATATTGAAAAGAGCTGAAATTTAATTAGGTCACATCCTTGTGATCTGGTGATGCAAATCAGCGCCTGGCACACCGAGGCTGTGCCTGGAAAATGTGACAGTGGTTAATGAGGAAAGCACGCCGGTGGGATTTCCCTCCCAAGCTGAACAGCTGGGGAAAACATCAGGAAAACTTTGTATCCCTCTGGATTGCTGTCAGCTGAAACCCTCCTGTGGGGCTGTTCTGGGCCCGGGGCAGAACAGGGGCTCCCACCTGGGGCTGGGGCGATGCTCATCAGCATCGGGATGAATCAGTCCCTGGATTGGCACTGCCATTGCCCCTGGAGCTTTCCCAGGGAGACCAGTGGGCACTGCCAGCCCCCAGCTGTGGCATGTGGGTCAGTGTTGACCCTCTGGTTCATCCACACCCACTGTGCTGCCATGGATTAACAAGTGAGTGCTGAAATTCATGCCCCGTTTTGTGGTGCTGAGATTGACCCCCCCCAACATCTCTGTGCTGGGGCTGATCCCACATTCCTTTTGGGGAGAAAACCCAATGTTTTTTATACAGGCTGTCCAGGACATGTCCAGGATATAAATCCATGGGGAGAACTCCCCACAGGACCCTTGGAGGGTTTCTCATGATCCCCTATATCTCTTGTTGCCTCTGGATTCAAACAACTCTCCACTTCCTGCTTTGGCTCTGGAAAATGAAAGGAAAACCTTCTCCCAACCCCAGCAGCAGCTTTTCCACCACATTCCCGTGATCCAGCCTCCTGCAACCCCACTTGAGATGTCTCAGATATTTTACACACACTTCTAAGTCTCAGTTTGGGAGGAGAGAGCCGGGCCACAGCTCCATTGCTTGGCAACAGATTTCCTTCCCAAAAATCCCACCCCAAACCCAAGTGTTATATATAATTCAGTGGGAAGACCCGCAGGCAACGCCCTGAGAATGCTGTTGGGGCAGCCTGAGCTGTGAGAGCTTTGTGGAGGGGATATTTTGGGAAGAGAGGAGTTGGTGCCAGGAAGACACGGCTGGGAGATGGGGAGGTGCTCCCAAGGTTTCACACTTGTGTAAAGAAAGGGCAGAAATGCCCAGATCCAGCTCCTGAGTCTCCCACAAACCAAGAGAGGATAGTGTGTCTGCCCAAAAAATCCCATGACAGCACTAAGAGCCTTTTTTTTTCCTTGCCATGAGCCCCTGGAATCCTAGAGAAGGTGTGACTGACCCTGGAGCCCTGGAAGTGTCCAAGACCAGGTTGGACAGGCCTGGGATAGTGGAAGGTGTCCCTGCCCATGGCAGGGAGCTGGAACTGATGAGCTTTAAAGTCCCTTCAAAACCAAACCATTCTGGGATTCTATACTGTGTGGTGTCATCAGGTTTATCTGATCCATAAAATCTGGGATTCATTCAACATAAATAGAGATAAAACTTTCCGTTTTTTAAATATATATATATGAATCTTTGCAATTGGATCCAGTAGCAGTCTTTGGGTTTTTTTCTCTTTCCCTGAGCTCACCCCCAGCACAGAAATAAATTTAGATCCCATGTAGATCCACATTTAAAGGCATTTCCATCCAGCTCTGGGCCTGAGCACAGCCCCACGCACGGACTGCAGCCAAGCTGAGCGTGTTGGATGTTGGCTCTGCTGCAGAAACATCATCCCATTCTTCTTTCCAAGAGCTCCAAGCTGACAAAGCAGCTGGCCTGGAAAGATGCTCAGGGAGCTCCAGCCCTGGATCACCCAGCCCTGGCAGCTGGGAAGAGCTGCTGGTCCTCCTGCTCCAGTTGGCATTTTCCAGCTTTATTTTGAGGGGGCAGCACAGGTCCCACCAAAGTTCATGGGGAGGTTTGGGACCTGCTGGAGGATGCCAAATCCCCAACCTGCTGCTTCTCCTGGATAATGGATCCTGTAACCCAACACTCCACGTGCACCCCCCATCCAGCACAGACAAGGCCTTTGCCAGCACAAGCAATGCCAGCACAGCTGGAGTCTGGATTTCCTTGTGTATTTGGGAAGCAGCTTCCTTTCCTGCATTAATTGGTTTGTTAATTACCCTCATCCCCCTCCGCAGCGTCCCTCGGGAGCGCCGATGATGCGCTCGTTGGCCACGCTGGATCACCGGGCTTTTTTTATTTATTAGCTGGGATTACCTTCCAAACTAACAGGATTGAATATTTTTGTTCCACTTGGCCAAGCCCTTATTGACCGTGGAGAGGCAGAAATCACTGCCACACACCCACGTCGAGGTCGGGGACGGGGCAGCCGGATCGACATCCCAAATCCAAAGGGACCCGGGGAAGCAGCAACTTGGGCATCGCTTTTCCCTCTGCTGCTCCCAAATCCTCGCTGCTGGCATGAACAGACTCCAGACACGCTGTATGTGCACGTACATTCCTTGGCCATGCGATCAGCCCGGAAAAGATTGCCTTCAGCCCAGGAACCGCAGCGGGAAGGAGGCTGGGAAGAGCTGTGCAGTCACCGGGGCGGGAGCGCTGCAGCCTCCAGAAAAGCTGCAGTCAACACTTTTTTTTTTTTTTTTTTAGGAGACGTGGTGCTAAAAGAGGAACCGCTGCGGGACGCGCGGATGGAAAGGCTGAGATGGGTGTGTGTGGAGGGGGAAGTGCTGTTATTTTGGCAAAATCCCTCTTTCCTCTCGCAGTTCTCCCTGCGGGCGCCTGTCCGTGAGTCTGACCCCTCCCAGGAGCCCGGGCCGTGTCAGGACCGCTCCCACGGAGTGCCCAGGAGCACTGATCCTCTCCCCTCCGAGCTCGCTCCCAGGCCAGAAAATGCCCCGAGCACATTCCAGGTGGAACCGCAGCCGGATCCAGGCCCCATCCCCGTGGCTGGAGGGCAGCAGAGTCCCAACCCTCATAGTCTTGCTCCAATCCCTCAAGCCTTGAGTTCCAGATCCCACTTTGCTCCCATCAAACAGAACCTCCATTGGGAGGCACCTCCATTTGGGGAGCTCAGCATCCCCAAAGCAGCTCCAGCCCCCGAAGATCAGGAATTTTGGGAACACCATCGTGACCAAGCACGGGTGTTGGGGCAGGAAGGCGCCGAGCTGTGAGCTTTTGTCTTCCATGCTCCAGCAGCCCAAGCCCGGCCAGGAGCCCGTCACTCACTCACCGGTGCCGCACCAGAATTTGCATAATTCCAATTATGTTTCCAAAACGGGGAACAGGCTCTGACAACAACTCTGCAGTGCCTCGAACAATCAGAGAAGATGGAAAATCGTTGTCTCGGACCCGATGGCCCCGCAAGCGCCTTGCGCTGGCACCGAGTCAGCGGCGGGATTGCGGCGTGGGAAAGGAGGACAGGCAGTCCGGGTTCTGCCATCGAAACCCATTGATAACAAATGTGTTTGAGGAAGAATGAGCTTCTCCCAGGCACTGCCTCTCTGTCCTGTTGTCTCTTCATCCTCCACCCCGTCTCCCCCAGGGCCATCCCAGCTACCACGGCTTCTGCCTTTCCCAGATTTCCTCTCCACCTGGAGGCAAAAGACAAGCAGGAATGCCGGAGCCGGCTGTGAGTGCCCTCGGTGTGTTGAGCCATCGCTGCCCACCAGGCGGGCCCAGCAGGATATTTGATCTCCGTGAGTCACCTGTCCCTCCCTATCTGCCTTCTGCAGGTGCTCCGGCCTGAACTGCAGGTTTGGGAACGGGCTGCTCCGGAGCCTTCCCCGCTGCCGCCGCCAACATTTTTGGCAACTTGGGAATGCCTGGGAGTTGGCAGATGTTAAACACACAGCTCCCATGCCTTAAATAGCACCTGCATTCCCAGGGGCGGATGCTGGAGGGGGGATAGAGCCCAGGAGGAAGCTGCGGGTGCCCCGAGCCGCCTCTGCAGACTGCGGAACCGGCGGCAAAACACTCCCCACCTGGGTCTGGTGTTTAATTGCCCGCGGTTAATTGGCAATCCAAGGGAGGAGGAAGCTGCATGGAGAGAAGTCAATTCATAAACCCGCAAGTGTTGGGAAGCTTCAGATTTTCCAAAGGCCTGAAAGGAGCCCCGTGCTGAATAATGCATCAGGCTGCCGAGAACTGGCAAACGCCGGAACCAGTTAATCCACAGATCCCTCTTGGATGCCAGCACTCCTCCAGTGTCAACGTGATCAACCAGTTTCACTACTGGGAGAGTTTCCGGGAGCTGGAGAGGGGAAGGAGGAGCTGTGGAGCCCCTTCTCCCCCATGGCTGGGCGGGGCTGGGGGGACTCTGGGATGGTGAGGAGGGAAAAAGTGAGTGTGGCATTAGAGCAGGAGGTTCCAGACTTTGACCTGGAGGCCTTGGGTCAGAGAAACCCACAGGCAACTCCAAACAAGGTGGAAAAGCTGCAGCTCATCCTGATGGGGAGATGCATCCCCCTCCAAAAATCATCATAATGGCCAGGATGAAATGAAAACCTGGGAAGTTTGTGCTGTGGTTAAAAATGTAACCTCACATCCAGGGGAAAACGCAGAGCAGGATTTCTCAGAGGCATCAGCCAAACAGGTAGAGCAGGAGCTGGGATCCTGAGATTGCAGGCAGGGTTCCTTAAAGGAGAACACACCTCTGCCCTGCTCCCTGCAATATTCCCAGCCCTCCCTAAAGAGGCAGGAGCACTGCAGCCAACGTGGCCAGGAGCAGATCCAAAGCAGAGCTGCAGGAGAGCAGCAGGAGCATGGCCAGCACCCAGAGCCCAGCCTGGATGGTGACCCTGGCTCTCAAATGCCACATACTCAAAATGTTTGGAGGCAAGGGCTGGAGGACTTTGGATTCATTAGCGAGTCCAAGGTTGTAAGATGAGCCAGAGATCCAGGGACAGCTCGTTGGCAGCGATTCAGCTCCTTCCACAGCGCAGCGCCGGAGGCCAGCGGCTTCCACACCAGCCTTGCTGAGCTTGGCTCTTCTTGCAGCGAGCAGATGCCAGGGAAACTCATCCCAAACCTTTGTGTCAGGCAGCAAGGAGCCACCAAGCACACCAGCAGTGTCTGTCCTGCTGCTGCCCCTCACCTCCCCATCCAAATGCTTCTATTTGCAGTGCTGATGTGAAACCCGGTCCATTCTGAGTCGTCACAGCCCAAAAAACTCGTTATATTGAAAAGATGAGTGGCTCCAGAATATACAGGGTGGAATTTGAACACTGAACAGACATTCTTTGGAGGCAAAGGTAAAGCCAACTCCCTGCTGGCCTGCCAGAGCTCCCTCTCGGCAGTGTGAGGCGGGTGCTGGGGTTGGTTACAGCCAGGGCAGCAGCCTGAAAGCCACAAGAACGTGACAGGAAAAGCTTCCTGGAGAGCTGGGTCAGTTCCAGCCTAATCCAGCCCCTGTGGGGAAAGGCATCCAGGCAGATGTTGAGCTAATGGGATAACTGCATCCCGCTCCAGCGGTGCATGGTGGTGGGAAGTCCCCAGCCACGGGGTCGTGCTGCTCCACAGGAGCCCCCTGCTTCCACGGGGAAATGTACAGAGCTCCTCAGGGCAAAAATAACAAATATCAACAGCACAGGGACTTTGCAGTCCCACATTCCACCCACAAAGTGCAAAGTCTCCCTTGGAGCAAGCACAGCAAGCCAGCAGTGCTGCTTGCTCCAGTTAGGAGCTGTCAGCACCAGGCATGGCAGAGCCTGGAACTCCCAGCCTTCGTGGAATGAGTTCCTTCCCCAAGAGCAGCTTTGCAGGAATGGCAGAGGTATTTTGGGGCTGGACTGGCACTGGATGCTTCCCTCTGCTCCTCTCTGTCCCCTGCAGTGATGACCCAGGCAGGTGCCTTCCTCTGATGGACCCTTGTGAGATGAGAATTGCTGGAGCTCAGCCACAAAAAAAGTGATGCTGTCTTCTCAAAAATCCAGGATAATCCTGGGAGATTGCTTCCCTTGCTTCTGAGGTCTCCCAGCCAGCCCACCCCATGTCCTACTCTCTTGTAAATAGGGAGGTTACTTGAGGCTTTCCCCTTTTCCCCCCAAAATGTGAAACAAAAGTGCATTCTCATAAAACAGCTGGACAGTCATTGGATGCAATGCAGCATTTGCTGCAGCTTTCCACAGGTTTTCATGCCTTGCAATGAGGAGAGAGGAAACCTCCCCTCCTGCTCCATCAGAGACTTCAGGATGAAGCCAGTGCCTGGTCCAGGCAGTGGAAAATCAAACAAGGAATCCGTTCTAGGCACAAGCATGGGGATAATTTTAGGATTTCACAGAATTATAAAATCCCAGAATGGTTCAAGCAGAGACCTGCAAATTCATCCAGGGTCCTGGGCAGGGACACCTTCCACTGTCCCAGGCTGCTCCAAGCCCTGTCCCACCTGGCCTTGGACACTTCCAAGAGATCCAGGGGCAGCCACAGCTGCTCTGGGCACCCTGTGCCATGGCCTCACCACTCTCACAGCCAGGAGTTCAGGCTCTTTTCTACATTTGGCTCTCTTCTCTGTTTAACCACAAGGGAGTTTTCACTCACTGAAAGGCAGCTGGAGCTCAGGGATCCTGGATGGATCCCAGAGTTGGTGGCACCCTGGGGGTTACTCTCACCTGAAAACCTCTAACAAAGTGTTTTAAGTGTTACCAATTTCCAAGCATCACCAATTTCCATCTCCCAGGACACCCATTAAACCCTGCTGAAGCATTTTTCCTAACTAAAGCCGCCTTGGAAGATGCAACTAAAAACCCAGGAACAGAGTGAAGTGCAGCCTCTGGAAGGGAAAACTTGAGGCAAAGCAGCGACCAGAGCCTGTTAAACCACTGTGAGACTCAGCAGTGACTCACATCTTGACTTTTTTTCCCCTCCTTTCTTAAGGAGGCCAGAGATACCTGTTCTTAAGCAAGAGCTGAGCCACTTCCTGGACCAGCCCCATTTCCCGCCTGTAAAAACCACCTTCCACAGAGCTGCTGGGCTCTGACTCACCCCTGCACCTTCCAGAGCTGACACGGGGTGAAAAACGACACCATTCTGCTCTTGGGGTGCTCCCACTTTTGAAAGGGAGATGGATTGTGGGGCTCCACCTCAGCCTGAAGCCCTGAGAGCCTTTGCTCAGACATAATTCCGAAACACGAGCGCAGGACCTCAGAAGAGGAACTGAGTCACTCAGCAGAGGTGACACTCACTCACCAACAGCCCCTGGGAGCTGATGCTTCCCCATGAGATGAGGGGAAAGTTTTTTTTTAAACTTCCAGAAAGCACCAAAGCTGAGGGGATTTCACATTCCCCACACTGAGCCTGCCAGGTTGGACAGATATTAGAAGCAAATCCAAGATAAAAAGCACAGCAGTGTGTTGGACAAGTCTGAGTCACAGTGCTCACACCGAGGCTGCTTCCACATGCACAGCAAGTTCTCTGCCCCTGCAGCCCCTTTTTTCCCCTTCCCAAACCCCAGGGAGAAGGGAGATCACCTCAGCTCCACCAGGCTCTCTCAGCCCTTGTGCCCAGCTGTTCTGACAAGAGTTTTAAAGCCGGACACATTCCTTGGGAGGGACTTTAGCAGGGCTAATTTGCAGTTCGGAGCGGTGGGCACAGTTTTGCCGAGGCTGCCCGTGAGGCCGGGCCCCGGAGCGGGGCCGGGCCCTGCTGAGGGCTGAGTCACGCCGCGGTCCCGGCTCGGGCTCAGCGCTCGATGGGACGCGATAAGCGCCGGCATTTTGAAATGTGACTCACTGCTCCAGCCAGAGAGACACCGGTTCCCCCTGCTTGCCTCCCAGCTTTAGCAGTTTAATTAAGCCAGAGTAAATTCATTTACACAGCCACACCCTGGACTGACAGCCAGGCAGAGCCTGAACACCCTGGAAGGGGAAGGCTCCACCAAGAACCACGGCCCCTGTGCCCACCTGGATAATCATGGAATGGTTTGGCTGGGAAGGGACCTCAAAGCTCAGCTCGTTCCATAGGCAGGGATGCTGCTCACTAGACCAGGTAATGACGCTCCTGGGCATTCCCAAAGCTTTGCAGCAAGGAGACAGTTCCGGGGCTGTGCCTGGCCTGGCACCTGCAGCTGTGGGAGCAGCCTCAGAGCCCTGGCTGTGCCCTCTGCCAGCAGAGCTCTGGCTGTGACCCCTGCCAGCAGAGCTCTGGCTGTGCCCCCTGCCTGTCCCAGGGGATGGCAGCTGTCACTGATCCCTATCCCACTGCTCCCCAGCCCCCCCACAGCCCCAGCACCTGCCCAAGTCCTTTCATCAGCTCACTCGTGTCCTACTCAGGCACCGCAGAGTCCCAACGTCACATCTGTCACTCCACAAGCTCCCCTAGTCACTCATCAGCCCCTTTGTCCATCCCTGCAGATTCCACACCGGCCTCCTGGCCGCCCTTCCCAGGGAATTCCCTCCCTGGGTCAGGGCAGTGACAGTCCCTCTGTGCCCTCACCTCCCCACGTTACGTGGGGCTGGCACCGAGGATGGAGAACCCTGACAATAAAGTTTGCTCAAGTGGGAATACTAAAGCACCATCCTCCTTTTCCACTTAGAGTCTCTCATCTAATTCTCCAAGGAATTTCAGCAGGCTTCCAATCTGGGAGATCAAGATCAAGCCTCTTTATAGCAGCACAAGGCCCAGCTCTGGCACCACATTGCCCCTTTCTGCTTCTCTCATAATTCAATATAAGTAACATACCAGGAGAGCTCCGCTGTATAATTGCTTTATTTTCTGCTTATTAGTTCTTTACCAACACTACAGCCATATTGAGAACACAAAATTCCTGGGTACTTCAGTCAGGGAGATCACAGGCCACAAACTCAGTCACTTGGTCGGACACGATTGAACGCCATTCAAAACTTACTCCATAAATTCACACGAACACAAATCGATGCACTTGGAACTCCAGACTGGTTTGTTTCGTACAGAATTCCCACTTTATCCTACTGACCACCTCGAGCTGAGGTCCAGCTACAGCCTAGAAAGGACGTGTTGGATGTGAAACCTGTGGGTTTTTGTTCGGTGGCCACAGCTGTTTATTTCTGACAGCTCTGCCACACCTTCCAGTAACTTTTTTCTCCCCCATCTCTTCCTCCCCGCTCCCCCACCCACCAAAAAAAAAAAAAAAATCAAAAAATCCAGAAGCGAAAAGCAATTTGTTTTCACCTACAAAACAGAATTACAAAGTTACTTCTAAGGGGATACAAAATTGCAAAGTCAACTTAATGCAAAGGCTGCCCCAGCGCTTGGAAACACAGGAAACCAATTCAGACAAAAAATGAAGGTATTGAAGTTTTCATGTTGACTGAGAACGCTTAAGAAAGTTCAAGAGCCATTAATAGAGCTTCAAGTTTTCCAGTTTAGGCATTTACTTTGTGCTTGGCTATTTTATTGATGCTCCAGAAGAAAACAGTAACCATATTGTTGTAATTTTAAGTTTTTATACCACCACACTGTTCATTAAGTTACAGCAACAGGAAAAGAAAAATAAAATCCAGAAAATAGAGCAATGATATTCCAATGGCAAAAAGCCTTGGATTAAAATAAACTAATCTCACTTCCTCTTCTTTAGGGCTGAGATGGAAGAGTTATTTCTACATTAAGCTTCTGCAGACTCTCTCTAATTCACAAAGTCCATCAATGCTCTATCTTCTAGCACCAAGGACCCATCCAGTCCCATTTGCAACCCACATCCAGAAAAGTCTTTTTTTGGAACCATACTCTAAAAGGACTTTGAAGTGCTCCAAAGCATTGGATTTCAGAAATGAATTCAGGATTTTTTTCTTCCCATACATCTTTGGTAAGAGCTCCATGTACAAGTACTCAGCATGCAGAGTCACCACTGCAGCAATGTAGTGTAATGCCCCCAATTCCATGTAAAACTTATATTCTTGAAAAGAGAAAACAATTAAGGAAAAAAAAAAAAAGGAAAATAAAAGCCATTTTCTTCTGGTTTTGTAGCATACATTCCTAGAATTCCCCAATTGAGTTTTAACTCCTTGAGGAAATCTGAAGTTAATCCTTAAGGCTGAATAAGAACCAGCTGCTTTAACAGTTTGTGCACCCAGCGTTAATTAATACTTGATTGAGTTTTTATGCAAATACTCGCTCTGGGTGGGGTTTTTGATTGGCCAGTCCCAGCTACAGGCTGTGACACGGCTAACGAGCTGCTTTGCCCTTTAAGAACTAATTATGGAAGTTTACATTCAGCGTCGATTCTCTCTCTCTCTCCCCTCCCCGCTCTCATTAGTTACTCAATGGGCCTCAGACATCCAACATAGTTCCTTCCTACAGGACTACAGCAACACCCGGGACACAGGGAGGCTCCAGCTGCTCGCAGGAGCTCAGTCCAGGCTTGGGAAACTAAAGCAAGAAGTGATTTCCTCAAAATGGCCATTCCTGATGTCAGAAGTGCCGGGCTCGAGCAGAGCTCGGCACGGAACTCGCCCCCTCGTGAGGCTCCAGCATGGAAAAAGAACAATAATAATAACAACAATTTCCTTCTTTCTGCTGGAAAGAATCAGGAATCCTTTCAAGGTTTAGGTGTCTCCAGCTGCCTTGAGATGGAAATAAGAGGCAAGTCAGAGCTGGACTTTTGCCATAACATCTGATTTAAAGTCAAACTCGTTGCAACATTTTATTGCTGCATCTGCTGGAAAGAGCCTCGGCCCGGGGACCGACACCAAGTAGTAAAAAACTGCAACTAAACCTCATTGAAGACAAAAAAACTGCCCAGTGCCTACTCTGGAACTACAGCATCGTTCATGCCTTGTTTGCTATGTGGTGTGGGGAGCTGGTTTTGCATCCCTCCTCATGCATGATGTATGGGTCAGAACTTCCCAGCTGACATTCCAAAGCAGTTCTTACATTTCCCGGCGCCCGACACGCACTTTGAACACGTTACAGTGGAATTCCCACTCTCTGCCACTGCAGGCAAGAATTCCCCTCATTAGCCTGAGCCGTGGAGCCAGACTGAGTCACTGTTTAGTTACAGATTAACAGAACTTTAAAAAAAAAAGTCCTTAATATAAAAAGACAGACTGCAGTTTGATTTTAAGCAACAATTTTCAGTTTACTAGATGAAGTCGACCTAGCAACATATCCTGCAGGAATGCAAAAAAGTAGCAATCTACAGCAAAGTGAGAGAAGAGAGAGAAAAAAAATATATATAATCAAAAAAGTAGACCCAGAAAGCATACACTGAAAATGGACCCCCTCCCCCAACATCCCCCAAAATAATCAAACCAGCAAAGGGCTATTGAGAGGAAAAAGGAAAAAAAAAAACCAAAAAAAAGTTACTTAGCAAGTCTATAATGTGTCCTTCCCCTGTTTGCTGGAAGTCTGCCATAGCATCTAGTGCCTGTGTTCGTGTCACATTCGGAGGTTAGAGCATCCTAACGCCAAGCAGGAGGAGTTAGAACAGGAATCCAGCCAAGGGTGCAGGAGGAAAGGGTGGCAACTGGAGAAAGGTGATCATAATCCTATGGATGCGGTTTTGTTTTCACTTTTCAGTAGAGAATCATTCTTCTGGAAAGCCACGTGGGTTATTTATTTTTTTTTTGTTTCTTTTAATTTTTTTTTGTTTAATTTTTTTTTGTTTTGTTTCTTTAATTCTTTGTAGACTAAATAGTTCCTCTCCCATTAGGATTTATAATTGGACGTTAACCACGTCAGCCCTTCGTAGAGTCCATCCCCCGTCGTGGCACAGGAGGGCTGCACATACCAATTCCTATCCCTGATCCGGGTCAGGCCCAGTTTCTCCTGGATCTCGTGGGGTTTCATGGCGTCGGGCAGGTCCTGCTTGTTGGCGAAGATGAGGATGATGGCGTCCCGCATCTCCCGGTCGTTGATGATGCGGTGCAGCTCCTGCCGCGCCTCGTCGATGCGGTCGCGGTCGGCGCAGTCCACCACGAAGATGAGCCCCTGCGTGCCCGTGTAGTAGTGCCGCCACAGGGGCCGGATCTTGTCCTGGCCGCCCACGTCCCACACGTTGAACTTGACGTTCTTGTAGGTGACGGTCTCCACGTTGAAGCCCACGGTGGGGATGGTGGTCACCGACTGGCCCAGCTTCAGCTTGTACAGGATCGTGGTCTTGCCGGCCGCGTCCAGCCCCAGCATCAGGATCCGCATCTCCTTGTTCCCGAAGATCTTGGACAGCACCTTGCCCATCTCGGCGGCATCCAAGGGAGGGCGAGAGGGCGAGCGCCGGCCCGGCGGGGAAGGGCGGGCGGGGCTCAGCGCGGCCCGCGCATGGGGCGGCGGGGAGGCGGCTCCGCTGCTCCGCCGGGCCCGCGGCGGCGGCTCCGCCCGCTGCTGCCTCGGCTCCCGCCGCGGCGCCTCAGCTCATGGGTGCCGGCGCGGTGGCGGCGGGAGGCTCCTGCGGGCCGGGGAAGCGCCGGGAGTGGCCGCGATGGCCCGGGAGCGTCCCGGCCGTACCTGAGGGCCCCGCGCGCCGCTCCCTCCGCCCGCGCCGCCGGAAAGGGGCCGCGCGCGCCCGCGCCCGCTTCCGCCCCGCCGCCGCCCCGCGCATGCGCCCCGCGCGGCCCCGCCACGCCCCGCCGCGGCCCCGCCCTCCTTCCGCCCGCGCTTCCCGCCCGCCCCGCGCGCCTGCGCCGTGGCCGCCGCCCCGCCCCCGGCGGCTCCTTTGGGGGCGGGGCCTCGCCGCTGATTGGGCGGCGCGCGCAGGGGGCGGGGCCGCGGTGGGGAGAGGCGCCACGCGATCGCGCGTCAGCGCGGGGCGCGTCTTAAAGGGGCAGGAGCCGGGGAACGGGGAGGGAGCGGCCCCGCAGCGAGCCCCGAGCGGGGGGTGACCCACAAACCATAAACCACAAACCCAGCCGGGGACGGGCGGGGCGCCCTGGGTCCCTGGCACTGCCCGGGGCCGGGCTGGGCAGGGCTTGGGGCAGCCGGGACAGTGGAGGTGTCCGTGCCGCGGCGCTGGGCTGTGAGTCCCTTCCCGCCCCGGCCGTGCCGTGATTCAGCGATGCATCATCGCCTTTACGATGTCCCGGGTCACTCCCTGTGCTCCCCGCGGGCGGAACTCCGCGGGTCAGCGCTCGGGGCGCGTCCCCGCCCTGTGCCCGAGCGCGCACCGGGACTCGGGACACGGGGCACGGGACACGGGACACGGGCCACGGGAGCGCCGCCAGGCTGCTCCTCCGGGCGGGGCTGCAGGGCACGGCGCCCCCGGTTCCTGCTGAGCCAGCTGAGCTGAGTGAATGGGGGAAGCAGCACCTGGAACGCAAGTCCCGCAAAATCCTGGAATCACAGACTGCTCCGGGTTGGGAAGCACCTTCCAGCCCTGCCGTGGGCAGGGACACCTCCCACTGGGATGTACTTGGTCACTTCGGGGTCTCCTGGAGAGCACACTGCCCATTCCCTTCAAAAATACCGAGTTTGGGGTTGATTTGTATGGCTGATGTCCTTCCCACGGAAAGCAATCCCTCCTGGAGCTGCCGAAGGGAATGCTCTGGTGTCTTTAGGGGGTTTCCTATCCTGCAGAATTACTAAAGGATCGAGCTGCTCTCTGGTGAGCTGGGACAGGAATGACTGGAGCTGTGCAAGGGAGGTTTAGGTTGGAGATCAGGGAGAGATTCTTCCCCAGGAGTTGGATCTCTGAGGGTCCCCTCCAGCTCAGGATTTTCCACCATTCTGTGATGTCAACAGGAGTTTTCCAGGAAGGCTTTGCTCTTTCCTGAGGGAGGATGCCAAGGAAAACACATCCATGGCCTCTCTCCTGGAGAGGCTGTGCCAGGGTACGGCCTGCTGACCCCAGGGCACTGCCAGAGTTCATGCTCTGGTGATTAAACCAGCAGATAATGCTGCTAATTATCAGACTGGATTGGGATTTGCACCAAGCCCTGATCCCGCTGGATGCAGCTGGTTCAGTCTCCTCTCTGGCCTGGGATATTTATCTAAACAGAGAGCTAAATATTTGCAGGGCTAAAATTAACCTCAGGATGTGGATATTGGTGGGTTCTCACCTGGCTCTGCTCTGTGTGACCATTTCTGTGCTGGTGAGTTCATTAAATCAGGCACCACGAGACCACAAGGCTGCAAAATAATAGAGAAAGGTGATGTCAGGAGCTTTAAGGTCCTTCCTTTGCCCCTGAGCTGGAATCAGTTGTTCTTCCCTCAGCCTCAGAGCAGCTTTTTGTGCTGTCAGGAAATGACTTTTGGTGCTTTTGTTCTGACAGTGCAGAGCGTTGAGGGGAGGGTGTGACTGTGCTGAGCTCGTTCTGCTCTCCTTTTTGAGAGCTGAGAGGCTCCTCTGGGGCTTTCTCCCAGGACCCACCAAGTGAGGAGCGTGGATCTCAAGGATTAAATGCAAATAAAGCACAGGTGCTGGAACATGGGGCTGGGATGCTCAGCTGCTCGTGCTGTGTCACCTCTGGGAACTGTGAAACCCCAGGAAGGAGGAGCTGCAGGGTGGGGAAGGGCCCTTTCCATCAGCTGCTCCACTTTTTCTTCCTCAGGTCTCTCCTCTTGAATCTTGGGGGTTTTTTTTGCTTGGTTGTTGCATTGTCCCCCATCCTTGGGGATTGGGTGCTCACAGGGCTTTGGCTTTGCCCTTTTCACCTTGCAGGAGAGCAAACAGCTGTCCTGGACTTTTCCTTCCTGGACTTTTCCTTCCTGGACTTTTCCTTCCTGGACAAGTGATGGGACCTGTGCAACACCTGCTGAGAGTTCCTCTGGAGCCCCGTGGAGATCAGACCCTGCCAGGGACTCAGTGACACTTCCTGCTCTGCTCCTCCCCCTCTGTAATATAGAGATGGACGAGATACTGGGTTTTTTATGTAGAAAGCTGAATTTTTATTTACATAGTTTATAGAAAGAGTAGGTACTTTAATTGGTTAATAATTTATTGAAATTTAGTGTATTGGTTGATAAATGGTTGGTGTATATGTTCATTAAATTTTTCTTTTTCTAGATAGTTTACATTTTTCCTTTACAGATTCTTATGGAAGAGACTTCTTATTTTTGTAGGTTTAATTGTTTTCCTTACAAGAATAGATCATTATGTAAACCAGTTTTTCTTCTTAGAATTCTTTTTTTTATGGGAACTTAACAGGTTAGTTGTTAATTTAGTTGGAATAGTAAGGCTTGATTTTATAAGGCCTTTTTAAAATAAGGTTTTACTCATATATAACATCTCTTCTGGGATGTCTCCAAGGAAGGAGCCTCCTCTCTGGGCACTCTGCTCCAGTGCCTGGACACTGCACAGTAACAAATTCTTCCTCACAGGAGAAATGGGATTCACTCAGGCAAATTATTTTCCACCTGGGCTGGGATTTATTCCCAAGAATCCTCCCTGCCCTGCAGGAAAACTTCCCAGCCTCCCAGTCTGTGCACCAGGGGAAGATTTGTGCTTTTAAAGAAATTATTATTATTCCTGCTCTTTAGGAGGAGAGACAGCAACAAGGCATTTGAGCACTCAGCACTTGGGGAAGTTAAGATCTGCAATCAGTCACTAATAAACCCTGTGCAGTCAATCCTGGCAGCTCCATCCCAGTGCTGCAGGGAACGGGGCAGGAGCTGGGGAGAGAGCACCACCTACTTCTGGAACATTTCACTGGAGAGCCCTGCTGGGTTCTGTGAGTGCACAGGAAGGAGGGTAAACAGGAAACAAATGGAAATAACTTCAGTAAAGCAAAAAAAGGCTTTGCTGTCTGAGGGATCCCAGTGCTGGGTCCCTGCAGAGCCCCTGCAGCTCACCTGGGACAGCCAGGGCATAACAGCCTTTAAAATGGGAATTTGGTTGGAAAAACAGGTTCTTATTTTTAGGAGAGTGATTTAAGCCGCTGTGGGGTGGAAATGTGTCACCACAGGTGAAGTCTGAGCAAAGCAGATTCTTCATGTCAGGATGGAAATAAATCTACTCCTGTAGGGTCCCTCAGGGAGAGAAATGCACCTCTGGGCACTACCTACTCCATACAGCTCAGTCTTACACTGCTGATTGATTTTCAAGGTAAAATACCCAAAAAAGCACTTAAAATACCCAAATATTTTCTAAATTGCCTGAAAAACGGGAGCTCTTAGGAGGGATTTAGTTTCACACACCTGCTTGAGAATTAAAACTCTTCTCAGGTCCTTGGCAACCCCCAGTGGGTTACTGGGTAGCCTGCAGGAGTTAAATATTTTAAAAGTGAGTTAAATATTTTAAAAGTGATTTTAATGTTTTAAAAGTAAGTTGAATATTTTAAAAGTGAGGTAAATGTTTTAAAAGCCAGCGCGGGGTGTCCCGTGCACCTGCTGGGGATCTACAGCTCAGAGAGTAAAAAGCAATTATGGTTGTAAAGTAATTAGGGGTTACAGCCTGGGGAGAAGGGCAGCAAATACCTGTGGCACCTTGTGGTGGCTCAGCTGGGCCTGGCTGCTCCTTATCTTTCCTTATCTTTCCTTATCCATAAGGGACCTGCAGGAGGTGCAGGTACCAAGGTTTGCATTTATTGCTTTCCAGGGTTTGTACAGCTGTGTTTCCATGGTCTGCCCTCCACCAGAGGTCCAAGTGCTGTCACAGCAATGTGGAACACCAAATTAACCAAACCTTGAGGAAGCTGCTACTCATCAATCAGAGAATTTTTTATCTCTTTGAATATAAATCAAATTCCAGTCACTTTGGACCATCAGGCCAAACCTGTTTTGATGTGGTGCAGCCCATCTTTGCTTTTGACAGAGACAGGAGAAGCCTTTGTTGCACTGATCCTTCAAAGACCTTTGTGGTTGCCAAGGAAGGAAAAGGGAATATAATAACACTCTGGGTTTAGTATCTGTGTTAGATAAATTCTCCTGTTGTGAAAACAAATTACATCCTCGATACAACAATGGCATTCCAGGGGTAGATTTGTCATGGAGATATGTGACACAATGGCCAAGTGTCCTGAGCTGGGTGAGTCAGGGAGAGGAGCCTTTCCCAGAGCACTTGGCCCTGGTCACTCCTGCCTGTGGGCAGGGAGGGTTCCCATGGATGTCTCAGCCCTGTTTCCTGTGATTCTGGGTGCAGCAGCAGCTGGGATTGGCAGGAAGCTGAAGCTGAAACGTCCCAAGGTGTGTGTGCTGCGGTAAAGGGGCAGCAGAGACATCCCTGGACTTTCCCATCCTGTTAATGAAACGGAGGAGTGGAGGTGGGAAGGGGAGTTGGAAAATATCCTGACTGAGCAGGTCTCTGTGAGCCTCAGGGTGCTGAAATGATGTCTTGAGGATCCTGAAGAATCAATAAAGTCCCACGGGTATCACCAGGAGAAAGCCCTGTCCTGGTCTCCTGGTATTCATTGCTCCAGCTCCCTCTGGAAGTGAGGAAGAGATCTCCAAAGTGGCCTCTCAGCAGGAAAATCAGTCTGACACCCTGGAGAGGAGAAGGATCCAGGGAGAGCTCAGAGCCCTGCCAGGATCTAAAGGGATCCAGGAGAGCTGGAGAGGGGCTGGGGACAAGGGATGGAGGGACAGGACACAGGGAATGGCTTCACTGCCAGAGGGCAGGGATGGGTGGGAGATTGGGAATTGGGAATTCTTTATCCAGGGGGTGGTGAGGTTTGGTTTCAATTCCTTTGGATGCCCCTGGATCCCTGGCAGTGCCCAAGGCCAGGCTGGACAGTGGGGCTGGAGCAGCCTGGGACAGTGGGAGGTGTCCCTGCCATGGCAGGGGTGGAATGGGGTGGGATTTAATGCCCCTTCCCACACAAACCATCAGGGATTCTATGATTCCATAATATTTAGGAGGTTTTATATATCTTAGAACATCAAAATGCCTTTACAGCACTATTGGCAGACAAGCTGGGTCCTCCTTTCCCAGGGTGTTCTCAGGAGCAGAGGCAGGAAATGAAGAGGGGGGTTGAGACTGCCTGACCAAATCTCCACTTGCCAAAATCCTGGATCACCACCATGAAAACACCTGCCTGAAACATCCTGAAGCCTTAACAAGGATTATTTGAGGCCCATGGTGGGATCTTGGGGTGCCCTGTTGAGGAGCTGGACTGGATGATCCTTCTGCACCCTCCAGCTCAGGGTTTCTGTGCTTCTCTGCTGTGACTCTGCTGTGGCCTGGCCCTTGGGAGGAGTTTTGGAGCTCAGAGGGATCCCCAGGCTGGTTCTTTGTGGGGCTGGAGCCTGGCTTAGCCCTAACTCTGTGCACAAAGCCACAGCTCCTGTGGGGAGCTCAGCAGGATCCTGCAGCAGCTGCTCCTGCTGGGTGGGATCCCACCTGCTGTTACAGAGATGGGCAGGATATTTGGTTTTTAAATGTAGAATAGTTGAATTTTTGTTTATATAGTTTATAGGAATATTAGTAGGTACTGTGTTAAATTTAATTGGTTATTAATTTATTGAAACTTAGTTTATGGGTTGGTAATTGTTAGTGTATATGTTTATTAAACTTTTATATTCTTTGTTTTTTTGGGAAATGAGTGTTTTATATGGGTAGAATTTTCTTTTTTGTAGGTGTGACTTGTTTTTTCACAAGAATATTGTTATGTAAATTGATTTTTTTTTTTCTCATGGGAACTTAACAGGTCAGCTTAGTTAGAATAGTAAATAGAATATATAAGGTTTTTATTGTAAGGTTTTACTTTTATGTAACATCCACTGCCTGTGGGATGAGCTGCAGAGGGCAGGGCCCCCTGGGCTCAGGGATGAGCTGTCCCCAGCTCATTTTCCAGCTCAGCTCTTGCTTTGGTGCTGCCCCAGGGCACAGCTCTGTCAGACCCTCTGCATCCTCACTGTGCCTGGCCCTCCTCAGCCTGCCAAGCCCATCCCATCAGATTTCCTCTGGGAAATCACATAATTTCATGCCCCTGCTCTCTCAAGTCCCTCCTGCTATGTTTTTTTCATGAGGGAAAATGTGTGTGTTTGTGGCAGGAAGAAGAATCCCGTGTCAGTGGCAGGAGGAGGGGTGCAGGGATGTGTTCAGTGTTTTTTCTGGGGGGATGGTTTGCCTTTCTCCCCTGCTTGTGGATGCCAGGCCTCCCTCTCCTCATGCCTTGACCCCTAAATCATTTGGCTAAATCATTATCCTAATGCCTTTAGCCAAAACTCCAGCTGTCACCTTCCTTAAGGAGATAAAAAGAGCCCAGAACAAGATCTGGGATCTGCCCCATGCAGCCCTGACACCCTTAAGGCTTCAGGTTTGTGCAGCACTGGGGAAAATCTTATTTTCCTTCCTTGAGATGGGATTGCCCTGTGGACTTTAGCCTGGACTTTGCTGCAGTAGCTCGGGGTGGGGTGGAAGAAGAGCTCAGACACTCCCGAGTGCGTCTGGCAGGGCAGGAGGTGTGGCCCTGCCTTGACCTCTGCACTGGAGAAACACAATTCCATGAGCCATCCATGGGCAGAGAGAGCAGCCATAATTCCCACGGGATACCTGGGGCAGAGACAGAGGCAAAACACAGAGTTAAGATGAAAAATCCTCAGTCAAAGTGTCTCTAGGGAATCCCTGTTATGGCAGGGAATGGATAAAAGCAGGAAGCTCCTGAATTTTACTCCTTAGGTGTTTGTTATTTTTCTATCCTTTGCTGAGTGTCATTCAGCTCATTACACCTGCAGGGAGCAGCTGCCTCTCATTCTGCAAATCTGAGCTCTGTCTGGGCACATCCCAGAGCAGGAGCTACAGCAGCATAACCCTGCGTCTCTAAACCAAAGTATCGTGTTGGATGCTCACTAGAAGAGCTGAATGTTGCTTGTTGTGCCTGCACCGAGGAGATCCCGCCTCTTTCGGGGTCTTCTCCCCTCGGCCCCAGCCGCGTTTGTGAGCTCTGTGTGCCGCAGCAGCAGGAAAGGCAAAAGCGTTCCCAGGGATGCTCCTGGAGACGCCGCGCCTGCCGCGCCCACGCAGGCGTGCTCAGGTTTTGGTGGGATGTGTCGGGATTGGGATCCCAGCAGATGTGATTGTTAAACTGGGAAATGCCGGGTTCGTGTGCGGGATTTCCCTGCGAGTCAGTCCCAGCCCTCCCTCCAGCGCTGCCTCTCGTGGCTCTGCTCCGCTCTTTGCTGCCACAGCTCAACTGTGTCCTCGGCTCTGAGCTTTACACTCTCAGGAAAACGCTGCCAAACCGGGGAGCTTTGCTCTCCGAGGAGTTTTTCAAAGCAGGACATCCCTGATGTGCTCGGTCCGGAGCTGTCCCGCAGACAGCTCCAGGCTGTGCCGCACCTGAAATGGAAACAGCACCAGGGTGCGCCCCCTCCGGCTCCAGATGAGGGGTTCGGGCTCCTCAGCAGCTTAAACCTCCTCAAAAACCATTCCTGCCTATCCAGGCGTCTCGGAAAATAAACCAGAGGGAGCTCAAGGACATTGCCTCAGTTCCCCACTGCCACTGTGTGGCCAGGCAGAGCTCACACAGGACGGATGTCAGCGAGCGTGCAGAAGAGCTGCTCGGGTGGTTTGTGGGTGGGATCCGAGCGCTGGGAAGGCTGAGGTTGGGATTTTGGGCTGCAGTTGTTGTGCTGGTGGAAGTTCAGTGTGGATATGGTGCTCCAATCCTCCATCCCACTGTGAATCTCTGGTAACAATGCCCAAACTGTGTAAGAAGTGAAGAGTTTGGGTTCGTGCTAAGGATGGGGAGAGGGAGCTCTTTCCTTGGCCTGGCTGCTTCCTCAGCAGGGCAAACTGAAGTGTGTGCTGGGGGTGGGACGGGAATGGAGGGAAAGGGAAAATAGGAAGGGAGGGAGAAGGGAAAGGAGAAGGTGAAAGGGAAAGAGAACAGGGAAGGAGAAGGGGAAAGAGAATGGGAAGGAAAAGGGGGAAAGGGAAAAAGAACAGGGAAGGAGAAGGGGGAAGGATAGGAAGAAGGGGAAGGGGTAAGGGAAAATGGGGAAGAAGGTGAAAGCAGCAAAGGGGGAAAGGGAAAGGAGGAAGGAAAGGAGGGAGAAGGGATAAGGAAAAGAAGGGAGAAGAAGGGGAACGGAAAGGGGAATTGGGAAAGGAAAGGAGGAAGAGAAAGGAGAAAGGGGGAGAGGGAGGGGAAGTAGGAATCGGAAGGGAGAAAGAAAAGGGGAAAGGGGAAGGGAGGAGAAGGGGGAAAAGGATAAAGGGAAAGAAGGAGAAGGAGAATAAGAAGGAGAAAGTGGAGGACGAGAAGAAGAAGACGAGGAGGAGAGAGTGGTAAGAGGAGGAGGAGGAGGAGCAGGGCAAACAGGAGGAGGACCAGGAGCGGCAGGAGGAGGATGGAGAGGCGGGTCAGCAGCAGGAGGAGGATGGGGAGGCGGGTCAGGAGCGGCAGGAGGGAGGGATGGGGAGGCGGGGCAGCAGCAGGAGGAGGATGGGGAGGCGGGTCAGCAGCAGGAGGAGGATGGGGAGGCGGGGCAGGAGCGGCAGGAGGAGGATGGGGAGGCGGGGCAGCAGCGGCAGGAGGAGGATGGAGAGGCGGGGCAGGAGCGGCAGGAGGAGGATGGAGAGGCGGGGCAGGAGCGGCAGGAGGAGGATGGGGAGGCGGGGCAGCAGCAGGAGGAGGATGGAGAGGCGGGGCAGGAGCGGCAGGAGGAGGATGGGGAGGCGGGGCAGCAGCGGCGGGAGGCGGGCCCGCAGTAGCAGCTGGTATGCGCGGCGGAGCGGGCTGCGAGCGCCGGGCGCGGTGGCGCGCGCCTGTAGTCCCAGCTGCCGGGGAGGCTGAGCCCGACGGATCGCTTGAGCCCAGGAGTTCTGGGCTGCCGTGCGCTGTGCCGAGCGGGCGTCCAAGCTAAGGCCGCCATCAATATGGTGACCCGCGGGGAGCTGCGGGACACCAGGTTGACTAAGGAGGGGTGAACCGGCCCAGGTCGGAGACGGAGCAGGTCAAAGCTCCCGTGGCGGTCAGTAGCGGGATCGCGCCTGTGAATAGCCACGCCAGCGTAGCCTGGGCAACACAGAGGCACGCGGGCTCCCCTTTTGCACCACCCCGCCCCAAAACAACCCCCAACGCCCCAAAAACACCCTTTTACCCCCGAAACACAACCCCAGCAACACCGCCTCCTGCTGCACACACACCGCACCGCACCCGCACCCGCACCGCTCAACTCACACACAAACGCATCTACAACGCCAACCTGCCCTCCAACAACACAGCTGCACGCACACTGCTCAAACGCCTCACCGATTCTTTTGGTCTTTGGTTTTTTCCTTTGCTTTTTCCTCCCCATGCCGCTTGATGTGCTCAAATACGCCTCACGCCGCCCAAGCCTGCACCCACACCAATTCCTCACTGCGCCTTCCTCACGCTTAGCCAGCCTCACCTCCTCCTACCGCACCCTCCCTGGCCCCAAAACACCCGTCTCCCCAAAACACACACCTGCCCAAGCCTCCTCCCTGTCCCCTCAGTCCCGTGTCCCCTCAGCTCCTGTGTCCTCACACACCCTTCAACTCCTCCATGTCCCCTCCCTCAAGCTGCTGTCCCCTCCATGTCCTTAAGCAGAATTCTCCGTCCCTTCCTTTGCTCCCCTTTTACCCAACCCCACCCACAACAAACCCCAAACACCCCAAAAACACCCTTTTACCCCCAAAACACAACCGCGACAACACCGCCTCCTGCTGCACACGCACCGCACCCACACCGCTCAACTCACCCACAAACACATCTCCAACACAAATCTGCACTCAAATAAGACATGTTAACATGTATTATTTACGTTATTATAATGTGTTATTAAATAAACGCTGCTGAAGGGGGTCCCGCGGGATCTCTTTGCTGCCCGACACGGACACACGCGGGACCCCTTTCCTGCCCCCCACACCCGCGCGATCCTTTTGCCACACACGGGACCCTCTCGCGCGCCTTTTTGTCCCCCTTTCCCCTTTTTTCCACCTTCTTGCCGCTCTCTCCCGAGCACCTTTGGACTCTTTTCCGTCACCCGGAGTGTTTTTTGTCACCCCGGACCCTTCTCTGTCGCGGCCGGGCCCCGCTCGCCGCCCGCCCCCTCGGCGCCCCCGCGCTCGCAGCGCCTCCTGCCGGTGGAGCGCGGCACCGCCCCGGCGCGGCTCGGCCCATGCGCGGCCGCGGAACGCCGGGGATTGGCGCCGGGCGCGACCCGTAGCGCCTGTGGGCGCAGGCGCGGGCGGCCGCGGAGCGCCGGGAGCCGTGAGGGAGCCGGAGCCGGGATTACGGAGAGGCCACGGGCCGGGATCCCTGTGGGTCTCGGCGGGCGGCGCCGGCGCCATGAAGTCCCGCTTCAGCACCGTCGACATCCGCGCGGTGCTCGCCGAGCTGAGGCAGAGGTAGCGGCACTCCCGGCCCGTGCGGCCGCGGGGAGCGGGGCCCGGCCCGGTGGGTCCTGGTTCTGCCCCGGGTCCCGGTTCTGGTTCTGTCCTCACTCCTCCTCCTGGCCTGGTCCTGGCCCGGTTTCCCCGTCCCGCCGTAGTCTCAGCTCTGGGGGCTCTGCTCCTCCATCGTGTCCTGCTCTCACAGCTCTGCCCAGCCCCGCTCAGCAGTGCCCCCTCCTCAGCCCCTCTGCCATGGCAGGGACACCTCCCACTGTCCCAGGCTGCTCCAAGCCCAATGTCCAGCCTGGCCTTGGGCACTGCCAGGGATCCGCCGCTTATCTGGGCACCCTGTGCCAGTCCTTCCCCACCCTCCCAGCCGGGAATTCCCAATTCCCAATCTCCCATCCATCCCTGCTCTCTGGCACATTCCCTGTGTCCTGTCCCTCCATCCCTTGTCCCCAGTCCCTCTCCATCTCTCCTGGAGCCCCTGGCAGGGGCTCTGAGCTCTCCCTGGATCCTTCTCCTCTCCATGTGAACAACTCCCATATTTTCATATATATAATCCCATATATCTCATATATCAACTCCCATAATTATCATATTTTCCCTGGGAGAATTCCTCCCATCCCTATGGGGCTCTGACACATTCCTGGTGTGCAGGGCACTCTGCATGTCCAGCCCCACTCTGAAGGGAGTGACTGGCACCCCAGGCCAGTTCAGTGCCTGTACTGGGATTACTGGTGCTGGCCAAGGAGCTCCAGTATAACCAGTACATTTTGCATCCCTGCCACAAATAGGAGCACAGGCAGGAACTGGCAGCTTCCTGTATTTTATCCATTTATATAAATTCCTTCATCTAATTTTCTCCCTCTCTTAATTGCTGTGTCTTAAGAGCAGTTTCTCCATCTCTCCATGGTTGTTGCTTCCAGCTCATTCCATTCCTTTTCCTTTGCTGCCCTTTTGGTTACTCCTTGGTCATTTATATAACTTGGTCATTTATCATAACTTGCCCTTCTGTGTGCTTTAATTGCCACTGGGATTTTTCCATCCAGTTGTGTTTTGGATTCTCTAAAGCATTCCTTGTTTTCCTTTTGGCAGCTTGTTGGGAATGAGAGTGAACAACGTTTATGATGTGGATAACAAGACCTATCTCATTCGCCTGCAAAAGTAAGGGCTTTATTTAAAAATTCTTTAGGAATGCTGTCTGAAAACCAGATTTTTTTAAAATTGTCAGCAATTAAAACTAGATTTTTAAGATTTGTTTTGTCCACAGGCCGGACTGCAAGGCCACGCTGCTGCTGGAATCCGGGATACGGATCCACCTGACGGAGTTTGAGTGGCCAAAGAACATGATGCCATCCAGCTTTGCCATGAAGGTAAAACTCACCAGTTTGGTTTTTAATAAAGTGTCTGGATATCAGGAAGGAATGTTTGTATTGTGTCCTTAGAGGCAATAAAATAGGGAAGGATTATCCCAGTGAATCCTGATCCAGCAGGTGGCTGAAGACAAGGAAGAGCAGATGTGGGCTTGGGGTCACGTCACTGATGGTCAGTGCCGGAAACAGTGAATATTGAAATTTATAAAAAACTATTGATGATGCCCTGGATGCCTTCTGGACCTCCCAGACGTTCTGGAATGTTGCTCCAGCAAAATCCTTGCCACATCAGTTGGATTGTTGGAATTTTTAGTTGCTGGATGCAGCACCCTGTGGTACAGAGTCCTCTGTTCAGTCTGAGCTCTGGGGGTTTAGGCTTTGCTCCAGGCTCTCAGGCTGGGCCCCTGCAGGTGGATCCGTGGGTAGATCCATGGGAATCCAGCCTGGGATGGCTCCCATGGATCTCTTTATCCTCTGGGTGCAGCCAGAAATGACTCAGCAGAGATTCTCTGGGGTGGCTTTCCACTGCAGAGATAGATGCAGGGAAAATCCCAGTTCTCTTTACAAAAGAAACTCTTAGAATTGGAACAGCTGCTCCAACATGCAAGCAACATGGAAAACATGTCTTAATGTTAAGAATTTGGCTCAGTTATATTTACAATTATGAAAATGAAGGTGTTGCTTTGGTGAGCACCAAGACTTTTGTGATCTTTGAGTTAAATAGGAAGTGGTTGGTGCCACAGGAGGGCTCTATAGCCAGGCCATTCCCAGATGTTTTCAGATGTTTCCCAGATATTTTTCCCACCCCTCTGATGCTTGGACAGGCTACCTAGAACAGAGTCTAGACTGAGTTAAAGGATAAAGGTTGGTATTTGTTGAAAGACCATCAAAGGGAACTGCAAGAGTCTTGCAGAGGCTACACCCAGGTGGGACAACAATCACGAGTTTTTCAGACAGATACAAGCTTGGTCTATTTGCATATCAGAGATTAATTGTCCAATTACAACTTAAGGTAATGAAGTCACTTACTCCAAGTTTGCTCCCATAATTAAATCACTGTTGTTTACATTTTTCACAACCTGAGACAGTCAGGCCTAGAGAGAAACTTTTTTTTCTGAACAAAACAGGAGAGCAGTAGCTGACTGAGATTTAGATTCCTACACTAAAGCAGCAGTGATTTGCAAAGGGCAGCAGCTCCAACTTGAGCCTGTCGTGCAGTGCCGGAAGCACCTGAGGACGCGGCGCCTGGTGAGCGTGCGGCAGCTGGGCATCGACCGCATCGTGGACCTGCAGTTCGGCAGCGAGCAGGCCGCCTACCACCTCATCCTGGAGCTCTACGACAGGGTGAGTGCTGCAGGGCTCTGAGAGCAGCCCTGGGGGCACTCCAGGGCACAAACACAACTTCATAGAAAAAAAAAAAGAGAAAAATAAAATACGCGCAATAGTGTCGCTGTTCGCTATGAGCGGCAAATAATAGCAACGCACTTCTTGGGTGGAAGGAAAAAAGCACTTTATTAAAACCCGACCTATATTTATAGAAGTGTTTGTGAATCTCAAATGGGACAGCAGTTCATTGGGCAATAGGAGAAAACATCCCCTGTCACGGACATCATGCACTGTCCCACGGTCCACACCAGGTGCTAATCTTACGTTTATTAATTCCTTTCTATTTGCAAGAAAGCTGTCACCCTGGGAAAAGTCCTGGCCAGAGCTGAGAAAGTGTCACGACCTGAGAAAAAGACTCAGAACCTGACAAAAGGCCTGGCTGAAATTTGCCTAGGCCTTCAGCAGTGGCCACACAGTAGTACAAAAGAAAAGCACTGACAGAGTCAGAATACATCCTGACACCTCGCTAGTTAGGGGGGTGGTAGCAGCCCAGATGAAATGGTCTTGTTTAAGTAATGATCCTGTAGGAAGGTCTGGTAGCTTTTGTCTTCTGGAATCCAGTGGAAAAGGCTGCTCTGATGTTCCAAATCTCAGTTTTTATCTGGGTAGGAAAGGCTTGGCTCCTCCCCCTGGGTGGAGCATCTCCCAGTGGGATGATGTAATTTTATCAGTCATGCACTGGGACTCAATGGCCATGAACAGGAGATATCTCCTAGAGGGAGGATGGGCTGTGAAAATATAAAGAACACTGTCCCACCTGGTTTTAACACATGGCCCATTAACAGGAGATATCTCCTGGAGGGAGGATGGGGAAAGATAAAGAACATTGCCCCACCTGGTTTTTAATAGATTGCCCATTAACAGAGGATATCTCACACAGAGATAAAAATCAGTGCCCCACCTGGTTTAACAGATGGTGATAGAATACAGACTTTTGGGCACATCTTTACAGTGTAATCTAGGACAGTGTCCTTTAGTAACTTCCTATAAATCGTTATCACCCAGCCCAGCACAATAGCTGTTCTAATCCATGCCCCTCTACTGTAGAAACTGGGTGTTAGGGACACTACTGGAGCTATTATAAGAAAATAAGCCTAGGGAGCAGAAAGGTATTAAAACCTCAGAAAAGCCTAGGGACCCAAGACACATGAAGGCCTCCACCCCAAGAGATATTATGAATTCAAGCAACGTGGCTACTGACTGCTTCACCCCAATACAGAGTAAATATAACAAAATGCAGTCAGAACAGGGTTTTTTCCACTTTCTCCAGCCCCATGTTGGACACCAATTGTGTATTTAGATTTAGGGCAAATTTAGGGAGAAAACCTCTGAATGGAGTCCCTCTAGGAAACAGATTTGTTCAGTCCCTCCCCTGCTGGTTCAGAGAAATATTTCCTTGCAGAAAAGTGGGAAAAAAACTGTTTATTTTTTAATCCTGCCTCTGAGTGAAGGCAGAAGAGCCTGAGACAAGCCACTGATCAAGTGGTGCAAAGCTCCCACCACTGTTGCAAGTCTATTTATTTACAAGAGTTTTGAGTGTTTACATATTCATAACACCAGCACCTCCCATTCCCCTCTTCCTGTGGTAATTAGCTTGAATGGTTATTAAGCATGAGTGGTTTGTTCTCTTAATTGGGTCTGTAGTCTTTTTTATGGGGAGGGGTTGTGAGAAGAAGAAGTAAGGTGAGTCTTCCTCACCCTGAACTTTCAACCTCTCCCATAGATGACAACACAAATGATCTCTGAGAGAACTTCAATTTCCTCCCTCCGTGACTTTTGAATTGGTTTTGATATGTAAAATATTTCCAGTTGTCTGTGTTCCTTCAGATCTATTTATCAGTTTCTCCTTTTCTCATTGCAAACCCAGCTGAGCAAACATAAAATTACAGCAATTATTTATTTAAATCTGAGATAACCATCTCAAATCCGGCTTCTTTTAATTAACACTAACTCAATTATTTCCAGCAAGGCCTATCTATCTATCTACTCCAATTAATTCCAGCAGATCTATCTTTTAGCTAAAATCTTAACTTTTTCTGAAATCAGTGTCTGCCCTGTGCTCCCAGGGGAACATTGTCCTCACTGACCACGAGTACCTGATCCTGAACATCCTGCGGTTCCGCACGGACGAGGCCGACGACGTCCGGTTTGCAGTGCGGGAGCGGTACCCGGTGGACAGTGCCAAAGCTCCTGTGCCTCTGCCAACCCTGGACAGGTAATTCCAATTTCTGAGCTCATTAATTAGCTGTTTATCATGGACAGTGCCAAAGCTCCTGTGCTTCTGCCAACCTTGGACAGGTAGTTTCAATTTCAGAGCTCATAAATGATGTATTTATTGAGGACAGTGCCAAAGTTCCTGTGCCACTGCTAGCCCTGGACAGGTAATTCCAATTTCAGAGCTCATAAATTATCTATTTATCATGGACAGTAAAGCTCTTGTTCTTCTGCCAGCTTTGGACAGGTAATTTCAATTTCAGAGCTCATAAACGATATATTTATTGAGGACAGTGCAAAGCCTGCTGTGCCTCTGCCAATTCTGGACAGGTAATTTCAGTTTCAGAGCTCATTAATTATCTATTTATCATGGATAGTGCCAAGGCTCCTGTGCCTCTGCCGACCCTGGACAGTTAATTTCAATTTCAGAGCTCATAAATGGTGTATTTATTAAGACACAGCTTCTCTGGGAATTCCATTTTATTAGGATAAACCCAAATTTGTCAGAGCTGTGAAAATCTTTGGGTAGTTCCTCACATATTACAGACCATTTTTAGTTTCATTTTTTAGGGCTGGAAATGTTTTGTAGCTTCTAAGCAGTGCAGTGTTGTTTTAAAACATTCTTTGGAATTGCAGCTCTCCATTTTCTCTGCAGGTTAACTGAAATCATATCCAATGCACCCAAAGGGGAGCAGCTGAAGAGGGTTCTGAACCCCCTCCTCCGTGAGTAACTGGGCTTTGTCAGAAGGTGGAGTGAGGTCACTCAGTCTGTGCTCTGTCATGCTGGAAAATTTGAATAATTTATCACAGAATCCTGGAGTGATTTAGATTGGAGGGGAGCTTAAAGCTCATCTCATTCCTTGGGCAGGGACACCTTCCACTGTCCCAGGCTGGAAAACAGGGATTTATTAATTCCAAGGCACAGTGTGCACAGAGCTGAGCCTGCCTGCTGCAGCAGAGGTGAGACCTGGCAGTGGCTCTGCTGGAGTCTGGCTTGGGGCATTTTGCACCATCCTGGTACAAACAGGAGCTGTAAGTGTAAAGTCAGGTTTTTCTGAGCACAGAACCAAGTTTGTCTTGTGTGACTTGATGAGAACAAGTTTGGTTTTCCCCCTGACCTGGCAACACTGCTCAAGCAGAAAGTTTCCTGAACAGCTCAAATCACACCTAAATTTCCCCATTTCTTGATTCTCTTTTTCACCACAATTTTCTCTCTCTTTCTCTATCCTGATCTAAATAATTGTTACTGCTATATAATACTATTATTATTGTATAATTGCTAATTGTTGTCCCCCACTGATCCCAGTTCTGCTGTGTCCATGCTGGAATTTGGTATTTCTGATCCTGTCCTGTAGGAAGCCTTGGCCTCACGTGGTGTTACTGATCCAATTACCAGGCACAGTTGCTCCACTCTAAAATCCCCACAATTTTTCCTTTTCTGGGAGTTTTGGCTGTTTGTCACCCCCTCCTCTTTAACCACCCATCTCTTCTGCCCCTTTCCTGATTTTTGGCACTTCTCACACTCTTGTGTCCAGATTCGTTTTTTTAATGCAAACTCTGAATATTTTCTACAGATGATCCTTCTTTGTTTCTTTATTTTAAACAGCTTATGGGGCCACTCTCATTGAGCACTGCCTTATAGAAGCTGGATTTTCTGGAACTGTCAAAATAGATCAACATCTGGAAAATAAAGGTGGAATATTTTAAAGGCTGGGCCACAAATAGGGGGATTTTTATGTCTGTGTAGTGGGTTTTTTTTTTTCCCAAAGAGATGAGTAAACCTGTGGTTCTGACCATGTGGTTTTATTTTTAATGTTTTTAGCTTAGGGACCAACCTTGTTTGCATTAATTCTCTTGATTTGTGCATAAATTGGAGATAAAATATCAGGTTGTTCCTGTAGTGTAAATGGTTTTATAGTGAGACACCACCTCACCCATGAGGTGAGTTGTGGTTGTTCAAAGGATGTTTGACAAGAAGAATTAACATCCAAGTCTATTTGTAACAAAGATTGGGGATTTGGTAAAGTAGCATTACATTTACTGGGAAATTAAAGATTTGGGTAATAAAATCAGAAAATATTTTCCTGCAGTTTTCTTTTCCTTGTGTATTTTATATTTACCATAAATCCAGAGGATTTTTTCCTTCCTACTCCATTATGGTGCTGTAGAAAATAACTTCTCACAGCTTCTGGTTTATGCTGTGCCTCTGCAGCTTTAGTTCCATAAAGTGCTGGTATCTGTGGGTTCTTTTTTCTCCTGAAACTTGAATAATTATGTGCTAAAAATATCTGAGTAGATTTTGATATTAAAAATTTCCCAGATGTAAACTTAGACTCCTGTTTAAAACGAGCAGTAACTGCTGGACTGAAGCACCAAGGATGAAATATTTCTGCCGTTTTCTCTTCAGAAAACCTTGAAAAGGTTCTCTCAGCTCTAGAGAAAGCAGAAGAATACATGGCCCTCACTGAGAACTTCAGTGGAAAGGTGGGTGCTGGGTCTGGGGTGGGTTATCAGTTATTTGGGATTGCAGAGGGCAAGCAGGAATTCCTCAGGATCTGCAATTCCTGCTGTTTCCTGCTGTTCCCAGCTGTGGATTTTATTCCTGGGTGTCAGGTGCTGATGTGGAATAAAAATTGCTTCTTTCCATGGGCTGGGCAGCAGTTAAATAATGCACAGGCAGATTGTGTAAATCCTGGGAGATTTGCACTTGGGTTTTAAAAGGTTCTGTAATAAATTCTGCACATAAACTCTGCATTTATGGGACGTTCTGAGGGTTGGAAGAAGTTCACTTGTTTTTCCAGAAGAAACTGGAGTCAAGGCAAGCCAGTGGATCAGGCACAAGGCTCCCTGCTAGAATTATTTATTGGTGATACCTAAACCTTTCCAGAGATAAATGATATTTTTGTATTCTTCCAGGGTTATGTTATCCAGAAAAGGGAGAAAAAGCCAAGTCTGGAGCCAGATAAACCAGCAGAAGATATCTACACGTAAATATTTGAAGTATTTCTTCCCTTTCTTTCTGCTAGTCTGCATAACAGAAATTAGTTTTCAGGTGATAATATCAAATGTGTATTTTACAGATATGAGGAATTTCATCCTTTCTTGTTTTCTCAACATTCAAAATGTCCCTACTTGGAATTTGACTCATTCAATAAGGTACAGTGCTTTTGCTGATGCTGTACTTAAGTGCTTGAATTGACTGCTGCTACAAAGAGTAATTAAAACAGAGTGCAGGGGTTGTTAATGGAAGCAGAGACCTTGAAGGGATGATTCATTTTATGGATGAATGTTTGATGAGAAGAAGGCAGCTCACACAGGACTCTGAGGCCGCAGCTGGGCACTGCTGGCTCCTGAGCTCAGAGTGTGGAACCTGTGAGGGAGGAGGAAGTTTCCAGCCAGAGGATCCCAAGTGTTCTGTTCTGGGATCTGAGTTGTCTCTGCAGTTAAGACTTGTGGCAGACATCACATTCACACTTTTCCTGGTACTGCTCTGAAAGCCTCAGGCCGCTCATTTGGTGTTTCCTTGGGCACTGGCCTTTCTGGTCCTCTACTCATTAACATCTGGAGTCATTAATTGCCTCTTGTTCCTGACCTTGATCTCCAGAATTCCCATTCCATTCTCCTGCCTGAATTTCTGTCACCTCCTTCACTGATCACAGAATCCCAGACAGGTTTGGGCTGGAAGGGACTCAAATCTCACCTAGTGCCACCCTTGCCATGACAGGGACACCTCCCACTGTCCCAGGCTGCTCCATCCCCAATGTCCAGCCTGGCCTTGGGCACTGCCAGGGATCCAGGGGCAGCCACAGCTGCTCTGGGAATTCCAGCCCAGCCCCTTCCACCCTCCCAGCCAGGAATTCCATCCCAATATTCCATGCATCCCTGCCCTGTGGCAGTGGGAAGCCATTCCCTGTGCCTTGTCCCTCCATCCCTTGTCCAAAGCCCATCTGATGATCTAAACTGCCCCAAACCTTCCTCATCTTGTGCTTTAAGCACAGCTGGAACACCAGGACCAGTTTTTAGACATTCTGGGTCTTTGTGCTTTTTAGCTGACCCAGTGAAGCAGCAGGAATTCAGGGCAGACAAATCTGGCTTTGCAACCATTTAATCTGAACCAAAGCAGCTTCTTTTCCATCCTTTCTTACCAAAGCAAGGTGAGCCATTGCTTGGCATCACTTTTTATCTTCTGTGTCTGCAGTGAGACACAGCCCTGAGTGTCCTGCTGGGCTCATCCCATGGGAAGGGAAATGGAGAAAGCTCCTGGAGGTTGTTTCAGCCTCTGTCACCTCTTTTAGTGCTTGGCAGCCCCTTCTCTGCAGGGAGCCTCCTCAGGCTGCTCTGGCTCAGGCCAGCCTGGCCATTCTCCCACCTGATTCTCTCCTGCAGGCCACAGACGAGTTCTACTCCAAGCTGGAGGGACAGAAGATTGACCTGAAGGCCTTGCAGCAGGTGTGTCCTGATCCAGGCCTGGACAGCTGGGATGCTCCCAGATTTCCAGAGGCTTCTCTTGCTTCTTGCACTGATTACCTGATGCCATTTGGGTTTATATTTATATTTTTTTGCCATCTTATATTTTAAAGGAAAAACAAGCGTTGAAGAAACTTGAAAATGTCCGTAAGGACCACGAGCACAGACTGGAAGCTCTCCAGCAGGCTCAGGTGAGACAGATCTTGGGTTTTAATTTAGGAAATGCACAATCACACCACCATGGGATGGTTTGCTGGGAGGGAACTTCAATCCCAGGGACACCTTCCACTATCCCAGGAGCTCCAGTCTGGCCTGGAACACTCCAGGAGTTGATGTTCTCTGTGCCACTGTCCTGGTGGGAAGGACCAAGAAGCTTCTTTCTTCTTTCGCAGAAGCTTCTCTTTGAAATGGAGAATGTAACCCCCTTCCTCCAAATTATTATAATTTTGAAATTAAGGGGCTCTCAGGCAAAGATATGGGAATTAGGAATAACAGTTCTTTACTAGGAAAACTAAAATAGAAATGCAGTATTACAAAGAACAATTCCAAACACTGCCAGAGTCAGAATCCAAGCTGACACCCGTCAGGCAGTCAGGGTGCTGGCAGCAGTCCCATTCAATGGTGGCTGCATCCTCCTGCAGGGGCAGATGTGGTTCAGCTGGAGCAGTGCTCCTGGAGAAGGTGCAGTTTCCTCTGAAGCTCCAGGGATGATGTGCAAAGGTCTGGTTTTCCTCTGGAATCCAGTGGAAAGAAGGTGCCTTGGTGTCCAAATCTCAGTTTTGATCTGGGTAGGAAAGGCTTGGCTCCTGCCCTGGCTGGAGCATCTCCCAGTGGGATGATGGAATTTTATCAGTCATGCCCTGGGACTCACTGGCCACGAACAGGAGATATCTCCTGGAGGGAGGATGGGCTGTGGGAAGATAAAGATGATTGCCCAGCTGGTTTAAAGATGCCCATGAGCAGAGAATATGTGCCAGGAGATCAGGGTCACTGCCCCACCCAGTTCAACAGATGGGACAGAACACAGATTGCTGGTCACATCAGCCCAACACAGCCACCACTTCAATCCATTCTTGGATTTCTTCACCACTGCTTCCATTTTTCTGAAAGCCATTGCTGAGCTGTTGAGCTGCAGTGGCTGCAAGCTGCTCCTTTCCCAAGGAAGCTGACCAGCTGAAGGGGGAGCTGATCGAGATGAACCTGGAGGTGGTGGGCAGGGCCATCCAGGTGGTGCGCAGCGCCCTGGCCAACCAGATCGACTGGAGCGAGATCGGCGCCATCGTCAGGGAGGCCCAGGCGCAGGGCGACCCCGTGGCCATGGCCATCAAGGAGCTAAAGCTGCACACCAACCACATCACCATGCTGCTGAGGTGAGCCTGCTCAGTGCCTCATCCCACACTCTTGCAATTAAGGTGTTGCTTGGGGTGAATGAGCAGGAAGGGCTTTTGCAGGGTTTACAGGAATGTTTATTTCAGCCACGCATGAATTCAGGGTTCAGGGAACAAAGGCAGGGCTTCTTGGGTGGGTGTAGGTTTTGTACATGGGATGAGCAGGTGGGAAGAGCCTCAGGGACCAATTACTAAGGGACATGGGGGTACTACAGGGAAGGGCTAAGGCAAAGGACCAACAGGAAATTAGGGTGGGAGTGACTAAAAGGTTAACAGGCAGGGAAAGGGCCCAGGCTTGACTCAGGGAACAGAACAGGGGTTGCATTCCTTAGTTGGGAAAACTTCTCAGGGTTTCCACACCACACTGCATCAGCAGCTTTAGAGATTTTAAAAATACCCCCAAATGGCTTTTTTATACTCAGAAGTTATGGTATAAAAGCTGGGATGTGGCAAAGTTCATTTCACTTTTAGAAATGTCAGTTTATAGAATAAACTTGTTTTCACTCAGTTCTTTGGATTGGAAAAATTGGGCTCTTCTGCTTTTGTTTTCTTTTTCCCCCCCAAATTTGGCTGACTCCAAGACAAAAAAGGGTTGGCACTTGAAGCATTCCAGGGCTTCCTGTGTCTGCACAGTGAAAAGGGTTTAGAGGTTCCTTGGGCCATTCCCAGACTTCTGAGAGAATTAAATTAAGAGCACATTGCACCAAAGATTAAAAATTAATCAGTTCCTTATCTTACTCTTATGTTATCATGTGTTTTCAGGAACCCCTATGTGTTATCTGAAGAGGAAGAGGGGGAGGATGATGCTGACGTAGAGAAGGAAGAAACAGAAGAACCAAAGGGAAAGAAGAAAAAGAATAAAACCAAACAGTTGAAGAAACCTCAGAAAAACAAACCCTCATTGGTTGATGTTGATCTCAATTTGTCTGCCTATGCCAATGCTAAAAAGTAAGATTTTTCAGTAAATGTGTGTTTCTGTAGGAGAAATTTCTCTGGGTATGCAGTTGTTGGTGATAATACTGCAGGAGGAAGAATTTTGGGATATCTTGTTAAAAATAAGAGTTAAAAATTGAAATAGCAGCTTGTCCTGAGCTCTGGGAAGGGAATTTCACTGGTGCAGAGCAGCTGCTCTGTGGCTGTGACTGATTGAATTTAGAGTCCAGTTCTGCCCATGGAGTGAAATGCAGAGGCTGGGATAAAAGGGATTGGGGTAAAGGAGGGGATTGCAGGGATTTCAGGGACAAACACTTGTGTTTCACAGGTACTATGATCACAAAAGACATGCAGCAAAGAAAACTCAGAAGACAGTGGAAGCTGCAGAAAAGGTATTTTTTTTTTCCCTTGGATTTTAGAACATATTTAAAAGAAAAATCCCTGTCAGTGCTCAGTGGGAAATCCTGTTCTGAGCAGCCCTAACAAAACATGAAAGGGAGGAACAATCACCCAGGGCTGTTTTATTCTGGACATTTGGAGCTGAGTGGAGGATTGCAGATCCATGATGGATCCTCCTTTTCCACCAGTAGCATTGGGAATACTCAGAGCAGGTGGAGGTACTGACAGAGCAGGACTCAGAGTGGAAAATCAGTGGAAATCCCTCCAATCCAAGAGCTGAGCATTGCAGGGAGCAGCTCCCCAGGGTGGAGTTTTAAGAGCAGCTGTGTCACAGGAGCAGGGCTGGGTGGAGCCTCCTCTGTGATCAAGTCCAGAGCCACTCCCACCAGCTTTCCCAGTGTTCAGTTGGGAATTCTGTGGTTGCTGCTGGATGGTGATGGTGCTTTCTGTCCAAACAGGCTTTTAAATCAGCTGAGAAGAAGACAAAGCAAACCCTGAGGGAAGTTCAGACAGTCACCACCATCCAGAAAGCCAGGAAGGTTTATTGGCAAGTACAGCTCCACTGTCCTTCTCTGTGTCCTGTGTCAGGGTGGATCCTGCCTGGCTTAGGAGTGGAGCTATTTAGGATTTTTTTGTGTGGAGTCTCCTTAAAGGTGCTTCTCAAAGTCAGAGCATCCCAGAATGGTTCCCAGGGACAGCAGCCCAGAGAAGCTGTGGCTGCCACATCCCTGGAAGTGTCCAAATCCAGGCTGGATGTGGCTTGGGACAGTGGGAGGTGTGGTCCAGTGGGACTGGATGATCTTTAGGGTCCTTTCCAACCCAAACCATTCTGGGCTTCTGTGCTTTAAAAAAGAACAAACAAATGACACAAAACCTCAAAGGTTTTAATCAGCTAATGGCTGAATTAGTAAAATAAAAAAATAAATAGGAGGACTGTGGTGATGGTTCTTCCTCCAGACCTCACTGCCAGTGATGCTGTAGTTGTCCCATGCCTTGTTTTTGTGTCCCTGTGGATGGAACTAAAAGTATTTTCAGTGTCATACATTGTAGATGCTGAGATGGATATTCTGAGTTTGGAATCAAAAACCACCTGTGCAATGTGCTGTTAGTTCCAGGTGTTTCTCACACTGTGGATTTGCTGGAATTTGGCAGGTTTGAGAAGTTCCTGTGGTTCATCAGCTCTGAGAATTACCTGGTCATTGCTGGCAGGGATCAGCAGCAGAACGAGCTGATCGTGAAGCGCTACCTCAGACCAGGTGAGTCCGTGGAGGGGAGGTGAGAACTGTGTGAATTTCCCACTTCTGGGAATGTCCAGGAGTCACATGGGAAGGTCTCTCTGCTTTGTCCTTGAGCTGGGCCTTGGATCAAAGGGAATTTTGGTGGTGGGAGCTCCTCTGGTGCCATGGGGCGAGAGCAGCTCCTCAGGAGCAGGGGAGCCGATTCCCCTGGGACAATGATGGACTGAAAGGCTCCTGTGTCCCCACCCTGCCCCTTGCAGCCAGACCTGGCACTTCCAGCTGACATTGGAGCCTCCCCTGGCTCTGGGGAGGTGTGGATCTGACCCATCCCCTGTTTCCCAGGGGACATCTACGTGCACGCGGATCTGCACGGAGCCACCAGCTGCGTGATCAAGAACCCCTCAGGTACCTGTGGGGGACAGGAGCTGCCATGGGATGGATTCCTTGGCATTCAGTGGTTGCTGGGGAGCTGCCAGCTGGCTTAGGGCAGTATTGAGTTGATTGGGGTGCTGGCTGTCCCAGGTGAGGCCATCCCCCCGCGGACGCTGACGGAGGCCGGGACGATGGCGCTGTGCTACAGCGCTGCCTGGGACGCCCGCGTGGTCACCAGCGCCTGGTGGGTCTCCCACAGCCAGGTGAGCCTTCAGCAGGAGCATCAGGGAGCTGGGATGGGACCACAGACAGGAGCTGCTGGGTGCAGAGCAGATTTCTGCTTCCACAGAGTGTGGAGACCACACCAAAGTCATGGTGGTTTTATTCCCTGAATGCTCCTGAGGATACTCTGAGTTTATTTCCTGAGTTACTCACCCAGGACTCCTAAAACACACTGGTAGTGTGTGATTGGATTGGAACATCCCCTAGGAAAATTCCCTGCAAAGGAGAGGAGGAGCCCCTTGGATCTGGGGTCCTGCAGAGCTGTTCCCAGGAGTTCAGCTCTTGTTGAACCAATGTTTCTCTGGCTGCTGTTGTCACCTGATCTTGCCTTCTGTCACAGAGATTTTTTACAGTTTATCCTGGTTTCCTTTTAGGTTTCTAAAACTGCCCCCACAGGAGAATATCTCACTACTGGGAGCTTCATGATCCGAGGTGAGGCACAGGGGAACAGTGGGAATGGGATGTTTTCCCAAGGGGCTGGGCTGTCCTGCAGAGGCAGCAGATCCCACTCTTCTCCCAGAAACCTGCTGGGAGTGGCTTAGTCTGAGTATCAGGCAGCTGCAGCAGCTGAGCCCTGGGCAGAAGTTCATTAACTCAGCTGCTTTTGAGCTCTCCTGTTCTCATCCCAGAGATAAAACAAGCCCCAGTGTAATTTTTTGGTCGCCTAAAGCCTTTAGTAAAAATGAACTTTGGGAGTGCATCCTGCAAGCATGGCTGCTAAACCTCCTCATGAGACACTGCCTTTGTTTTTCAGGGAAAAAGAATTTCCTTCCACCTTCCTATCTGATGATGGGCTTCAGCTTCTTGTTTAAGGTACAGCTCTTCTTAGGCAGCTCTTGCTGTCTTTTGTAATTTGCTTTGAGCTGCAGGAGGCTCATTTTCTGCATCTGGTTTATCAGTATATTCCCAATTAATTCTTTTCCCATTGGGACAAATCCCATAAAAGGCTTCTTGCTGATAATGACTCTGCTTTCATTTCCATCTCAGCCCATTTCAAATAATTCATTTCAGACAGACTCTGGACCCTCCTGCCTCTGCCAGGGTTGTTATCCCAGCTCTGTTTGGAGCCTGGAAATGTTCAGGGAATCTGGGAGTGCAGCTCTGTGTGTCACCCTGACTTCTGAGCTTGGCACACTTGGGTCTGGTTTCATTTTCTTGTCTCTTGTTGGCAAAAAGTGTTAAAAAAGGGGAAGAAAAAGCTGAGTGAGGTGTTCTGTGAACATCACCAGAATGACACAGAGGCTCCTGGTTTTAGGTGGATGAAAGTTGTGTCTGGAGACACCGGGAGGAGAGGAAGGTCAAAGTCCAGGATGAGGATCTGGACACGGTTTCCAGCAGTGCCAGTGAGCTGGTGGCTGAGGAGGTGGAACTTCTAGGTACAGTGGGAGGGGCTGGGTGCTGTGGGTGGTGCTGGGGGATCCTTCAGGGTCAGGGCCATCCCAGAGTTTGGGTCACTGATGGGACAAGGGGAATGGCTTCCCACTGCCAGAGCTGGTATTGGGGTGGAATTCCTGGCTGGGAGGGTGGGGAGGGGCTGGGCTGGAATTCCCAGAGCAGCTGTGGCTGCCCCTGGATCCCTGGCAGTGCCCAAGGCCAGGCTTTGGAGCAGCCTGGGACAGTGGGAGGTGTCCCTGCCATGGCAGGGGTGGGAATGGATGGGATTTAATGTCCCTTCCAGCCCAAACCTGTCTGGGCTGATGGATCAGTTTGGTGTTCCTCTGTTTTCCTCCCTGGGTGCCCCAGATGGAGGAGACAGCAGCAGTGAGGAGGAAAAAGCTGAGGCTGAGGAAGCTCCAGAGGATGTGGAAGCTCCGGAGGATGTGGAAGCCACAGCTGAGAGTGCCCATGAGGAGGGTGTGGCGGAGCTGGAGCAGGGAGGAGGGAACACTCCTGCTCCAGAGGCTGACTCTGAGGAGGATGATGGAGAATCTGAGGAGGAACATCCAGAGCCAGAGAAGGAAGTAAAGGAGGAAGAGGTGAATTATCCAGACACCACCATTGACCTGTCACACCTTCAGTCCCAGAGGTGAGAGAAGCAGAGCTGGGGGCACCTGAGGGTGTTCTGAAACTGCCAGGACAAGGCTGGGATGAGTGTCCATCCCTTTTTTCCAAGCTCAGCCATGGAAATACTGCTCATTTTCCTCCCAGGGCACTCACACCTGGGAGCCCTGAGCTGCCTGTGCTGTGCCAGGGCTGCAGGAGGCTGTGGGATGAGCTCCTCTCCTGTGTCCCTGATGTGGGAGCAGGGGCAGGGGTTTGCTCCTGGGGCTCTGTGCCTGGGGAGCTGCACATGGGGCTCCCTCAGTGCCCAGGCTGTGTGAGAGGAGCTGGCAGAGAGCTGAGATTGTTTTCTAAAGTGAATCCCAGTTCCTGCCTTTTCCAGTCACCAGAGCTGGGATTGCCAAGCTCTAGAGAGCTGAAGTTACAGCCAAGCTGCCCAAGTCTGTGCTGTGGTTGGTGTGTCCATGGTGAGCTGCCCTGCATCTGCTGATGAGCTCCTTTTCCATCTCCCCACAGATCCCTGCAGAAAATCATCCCCAAAGAGGAAGAGCCCAGCTTGGTAAGGTCCAGCTCAGATGGGTGGCCCAGAGCAGTGGGAGCTGCTGGGCAGGACCTGCCCTAACCTGCCTTTCCCTCCTCAGAGTGACAGCAGGGCCCAGGGCCGGAGGCACCTCTCTGCCAAGGAGAGGAGGTGAGAGCCAGGGGAGTTCCAGGGAACCCCAGGCTGGTTTGGCTTGGAAGGGAGCTTAAATCCCATTTTATTCCACCCCCTGCATGGGCAGGGACACCTCCCACTATCCCAGGTTGCTCCAAGCTCTGTCCAGCCTGGACACTTCCAGGGATCCAGGGGCAGCCAGAGCTGCTCTGGGCAAATTCCCCACTCCCTCCCCTGTCCTGGGCACAGGCACATCTGCAGCCACTCCCAGCCTGGGCTGAGCCATGCCCGTGGTCCATCTGCATTCCCAGGGTGAGGTGCTGCTCCTGTCCTTGGGGATGCTGCCTGGGAACAATTTAACTCCTGGGCTGGAGAGGTTTTTCTGAGGAGGGCTTGTTTCCCTGTGGCAGGGAAGCAGGGTGGGAATGCTGTCAGGAGAGCAGCAGCCTCTCATCACAACAAATGAGGCTGTTGTGATTGTTCTCCTTAGAGAAATGAAGAAAAAGAAGCAGCAGAACTCTGAGAACTCGGAGCTGTCAGAGGAGAAGCAGAAGGAGACAGAGCCAGAGGCCCAAGCTGCAGCTGCTCCCAACAGCCACAAGGCTGCTCCAGCCCCTCAGCCCATCAAGAGGGGCCAGAAGGTGGGCAGGGAACAGGGGGATCCCTGGGCTGAGCTCTTGGCATGGAAGCATGGACAGAAATCCCAGATTTCCCAGACACCCATGGCTGCCTGGCGGTGTCAGGATGATGGTGGTGGGGGTTAGCACAGAGCTCACTGGAACCAGTCCCTTGCTTACTGCTCTGAAGGAGTTTGGGATAGTGGGAAGGAAAGAGCATGTAGGGTCAGCATCTGTGGATGCAGAACTGCTAAAAGTTGTCATTTCTGAAGCTGGTGGTGTTTCCTCCTGCAGAGTAAAATGAAGAAGATGAAGGAGAAGTACAGGGACCAGGACGAGGAGGACCGGGAGCTCATCATGAAGCTGCTGGGGGTGAGGGGGGAGCTGGGCCCTCCCCAGGGTGTGGTGGCTCTGGCCACCAGCCCTCACCACCTGTGTCACCACAGTCTGCAGGCTCCAACAGGGAGGACAAAGGGAAAAAAGGGAAGAAGGGGAAGACAAAAGAAGAGGCAGCCAAGAAGCAACAGCAGAAAAGCAAAGCTGTGCGTCGTGCAGCCGGAGGGGCCAAGGAGACCCTCCCAGCAGGAATCCTGCACGAGGCACAGGAGCTGCTCCTGGATGAGCTGCAGGAGGAGAAGGTGAGGAGTGGGATGGGAAGGAAGGTGAGGAGAGGAGCAGGGTGAGAAGGTGGGCAGCAGGAGGGGAAGGTCAGCAGCTCTCTCCTCTCCTGTCCATGTGTGTTCCTTGCTGGGCTCTCCTGGCTCTCTCCCACTCAGAGGCTGAGCAGCTCCCCACGGATTTTGGGCACTGTGCAGAGCTCTGGCTGTTGCCAGGGCTGAGGATTCCACTGGGTTCCCAGAGCAGCCCAAAGCCCTGCAGCAATCCCTGTGCTCATCCTGTTCCCAGCACAGAGCTGGGGCTCAGAGGATCCCAAGGATCCTTTTCATCCAGCACCTCCCCCTGAGCTGGGCTGGAACTGAGCTCCCAGCCCTGTTGGTGACATTTGGGATCTCTGAGCTTCATCTCCCTGCTCCCAGCTCGGCGTGTGCCAGGCAAATTAGAGGTTCAGAGAAACAATCCACCCTCCCACCCACAGCAAAGTGCTGCTCTTACCTGGTTGTGAAACGAGTTCAGTTCTTGCAGGGAGAATGGGGCTCTCTGGGGCCTGCTGATTAAAGAACTTATTTGGGGCCAGGGGAGGAAGGAGCAGCTCTGTGGTTTCTGCAGCCCTGATGTGTCTGTCCTCTGTTTGTGTGTGCAGGACGAGCAGGACCAGGAGCAGCCAGGACTGGAGGTAAAGAAATGCTCAGTTCTGTAAGTGCTGAGGTGCTCCTGCTGGGACTGGGGCATGTGGGAGCCCTCCAGCACTGCTTGAACCCACCTTAACTGTATTTTAAAAAACTGACCTCCTTTTCTGCCTGCCCTGCTCATCTCCACATCCTCCATTAACCCAGAGCTGCCCCCATGGATGTTTGCCCTTGGTTTTTTGACTTGGTGGCTCTGGGCTGGAGGGTGACACAGTGAGCAGTGCAGGTTCTTCTTCAGTTTAGAAGTTCATTTACATACAAAATTGCTTCAAACTTTTCTGTAATTACTTTTGTGTAATTACAGGCTGTGGGTGTTGCCCAGGGCTGGGAATAAGTGAATTCCTTTGGATTCCTTAATGCAGGAGGATAACGGGGAAGCGTTGGGTGATCCTGTAACTCCACTGGGGAAGATCCAGCAAAGGATGGGATTTTAGTGATGAAACAGGATCAGTCAGTTGGGAATTCCATGCTCATGGAGCCATGGAATGGTTTGGGTTGGAAGGGCTGGTCCCAGTGGAGCTTTTGTGTCCCAGGACAGCGAGGCCCTGCTGGACTCCCTGACTGGGCAGCCCCACCCCGAGGACATCCTGCTCTTTGCTGTCCCCGTCTGTGCTCCCTACACAGCCATGACCAACTACAAGTGAGTGGCAGCTCCTTCCTGGGAGGGGAGGTGCTGAGTTTGTTCTATTGACAGAAACCTTTCCTCTGGGCAGGTATAAAGTCAAACTGACTCCGGGCACCCAGAAGAAGGGCAAAGGTATGAGAGCCCTGAGCCCTTCCCTGTGCTCTGCCAGCTGAAGCCAGCCTGCTTTTCCAGCCTGTTTCACTCTCCCCTGTGTTTTTGCAGCTGCCAAGATTGCCTTGCACAATTTCATGCAGTCCAAAGAAGCCAGTGCACGAGAGAAGGATCTGTTCCGCAGTGTCAAGGTGAGGCTGTGCTGCACTGGCTGCTCTGCAAGGCAGCAGCAAAAGGGCCACCAGTGCAGCTGTGGGAGGAAATGCTGCCAAAACTCAGGGTGCTCTTGGGGTTTTGTCAGTACTCCTGGGGAGGGTCAGATAATCCTGCAATGGTTTGGGGTGCAAAGGATCTTAAAATCCACCCCAACCCCAGTGCATGGCCGGGCACCTCCCACTGTCCCAGCTGCTCCAAGCCCTGTCCAGCCTGGCCTGGGCCCTTCCCAGCTCCTCTGGGCAAGCTGAGCCATGAGGGACTGAGCCCCAGAGGGAGCACTGGGCCCTTTGTTCCTGCATTGTGGCACTGGTCTGACAAAAGCAGCATCTTCCAAGAAACCCTCTGGCTCTGGGAAGGGGAATTCCTGGGGCAGGGGCAGGAGTTGAGGTTGGAGGTGTCCTGTGCCCCTCTGTCCCAGCCAGAGCCAAGGAAAGGGATCCCAGTGCTCCAGAAAGGATTTTCCCTGCTGTGCTCAATTCTCCTCTCCCACATTTCCTAGGACACGGATTTGTCAAGAAATATTCCTGGGAAGGTGAAAGTGTCTGCACCTCACCTCCAGAACATGAAGAAGAAGTGATTCCATGGTGGGAGCCTCACCCTCAAACCAGAGCCAGGCCTGGGACAGACAGACAGACCCAGAGCAGGACTGAACTCCAGCAGCCAGGACCTGCAGTCCTGGTGCTTCAGCTGGACTCTGATACAAACTGCAGATAAAGGTGGAAGTAAATTGCTGGCATTTGGCCAGGAATGTCCTCCCCTGCTGCTGCTTCTCTCTTCTCTGGAATTTGGGCAGGAGAAGCCCGGGGTGTTCAGTTCCAGAGCCTCCAGGAGGGCAGTTCCAGGGAGAATGTATCCTTTGGGAAGGTGGGGTTGTGTTTCCCCAAACATTCCCTGGCTGTGCAGAGAGGGAAGGTGCAGGGCTGGGAATCAGGAGAAACCCCTGGGATTTCTCAGGAATTACAGCACAGGAATTGTTCTAGGAGTCAATGTTTTTAATTGGTTTTTGATGACAGCTTAAAACATGATCCCCCCCCTTCCCCACAGCAGCACAGCCTGGCCCTGTCCCCTGTCCCCCAGAGCTCCATGGCCCTGCAGCCTGGGGACAGTCCTGGGGCTGGGAACAGGCACAAGCACTCCCAGTTACACTTGCAGGGCAGAATATCTGCTACCTAAAGTTCACAATTGAAGTTCCACAACATAAAAATTCCAAAAAAAACCAAACTACAGCCAAGCAGAGAGTAGTGGTGCTTTAACATCTCAAGGTTCACGACAGTTTATCGACCGACAATGGGACAACTTCAGATCCTGCTCCTAAATTCCAGATCCTGCTTCTCTGACCTTAAACAGCTGTGGCAAAACGTGAAGCTGTGGACTAAACACGACCTGCAGCACTCCAGAGCTGTGCTCAGCACTCCCAGCTCCTGCCCCCAAGGACCTCCCCCCCTCTCAGGGTCAGCCTCACCCCCTCGGGGTGCACAACCCCACACCTGGTTGCAGCTTAAGCTCAGGCTCATCTCCTCTGGCATTAAATACATTTATTGGAACATCTCACACAAAAATAGGTTCTCTCTAGGCCATTCACATGCACGGGAGGGCGAGAAGCAACTACCTACACACGGGATGGAGCACACACCTTTCAGTGCCCCGGGGCTCAGGAGCCCGAGGTGTTGTTGCTGCCGAAGCGCTGGTTCACGCTGTGCAGGAGGTGCTTGGGCAGGCAGTGCCACGAGCTGGCCAACAGCTCCTTGAAGCAAATCACAGCCTCCAGGCACAGCCTGGAACACGGGGCTGCTGTCAGCAGGGAGTTTGTGCCTCCAGCAGGGGATGAATCCTCCACCCTCACCCCTGGCTGCTCCTCTGGCAGCGTTTGGTAGAGGCAGAAATGTTTTCCAGTGTTTCAGGAACATGAAAGGGCTAATGGTAACCCTGCCCCACTTGTCTTAGAATCCCAGAAGGGTTTGGGTTGGAAGGACCTTAAATCCCATCCCATTCCACCCTTTTTCCATGGGTAGGGGCTTTCCACCATCCCAGAGTGCCCCACTGTCCACCCTGGCCTGGGACACTTGCAGGGATCCAGGGACAGTCACAGCCATGCCAGGCCCTCCCCACCCTCCCAGGAATTTCCTCCTGCCAGCTGAGCTGGGACACAACAGCTCCATGCTGAAGTCTTGCTCTCTTACCTTACAAGAGATCTTGGTTGTAGGGAGAACACAAGGATTTCATTACTGTGAGCCTGGAGGTGGGAGAGAGACAGAATTGATTGTGTGTGTTCTCACCAGAGGCCAGAGCAGCCCAGGCTCACACAATCAGGGAAGCAGAGAATTTCAGAATGGCCTGGCTTGGAAGGAGCTCAAAGCTCATCCCATTCCAACCTGCCCTGGCCAGAGACACTGCAGGAAGCCTTGAGGTTTCCAAGCCTCGAGGCATCTGCACTGAGGGACTCTGGACAGGAGCAAAGCATTTCCCCCACGAGATCAGGACCCTGGAGTGATCCAGCCCTGCAGATCCCATGGGAAAGGGAAGCTCAAATCCAACTCACAGCTTTGGAATGGGCCAGAAGGTTGTTGGCACAGCCCCCAAAGATGATCACCTCGCCCTCCTCGCTGGCACAGGCCGTGTGCCACAGCCTGGGAACAGAAAGCAGCACTGCATTAACCCAAAGCCCAGCTCTGGCAAGATCCCCCTCATCCCAGCCAGGCCCAAGGGAGAAAAGCAGGAAGCATCAGTGCTGCAACTCCTTAACCTGGCTCAGATCACTTCCCAAACCAGAGGGAGGAGGACTGGTGATTTCCACGCCACACCTGTGCATCAGAGAGGTTTTGGGGTTTAAACTGCAGGTCACCAACTCCTGTTTCCTCAGCAGGAAGCCCTGGGTGTGCACAGGATGAGCCTCTGGCAGGATCTGGGTGACACCAGCCCCTGCCTGTGGTGGCACAGCAAGGACACTGGTCCCAGTCAGCTCTGGTGCTGGCACTGGCAGCTCAGAGTCCTCTGCAGCCAGATCAAACCCTAAATCCTGAGATCAAACCCCAAATCCTGAGATCAAACCCCAAAACTTGTGTTTCCTGCTGTTTCACTGCCCTGTGTGACCCTCACCTGGAATTCTGGGAGCACAACCTACACCTCAGGGACACATGGGGAAAGGAGAGCTGTGAGGAGGAACCAGTGGCCTCTGACAGCCACCACCAGGTGCTTCCACAGCCCTTTTGTACCAATTTCCAGGGAATTTCTGCCATACCTTGGTTTTTCAGAGTAGTTATGCTCAAACTGTACCCACTCGTTCTTGCTGATACAATAAATCCAGGCATCACCTGAAAACAAGCAAAATCCCAGATAAAACCAGGATTCTGTCAGTTCTGTAAGTTGCTGCAATATACAAATACTCTGGTGTAGCACATCCCATTTCTGTTCTTAGATAAATCAAGCATTTTAGGAAAAACCTTATAAAAATTGGCTCCTGTTTGCCAATAGGTGTTTCATGTAACAGAGATTTATGGGGGTGAATTGTAAAGCTGTCACTAATTGCAATCTGCACTTTTAGATACATTTTTAGAGCAGATGAATTGCTGAAGTTCTGGGGTCTCCCCATCCTCAGCAAGTTCTGCTCTGTGGAATGACGAGCTGATGGAATTTAGAAGGAATTCAAGGCAATCATTGAAGCTCCTGTGCAGAGCTGTTGCAGAGCACAAAGCACCAGCAAATCCCTGTGGAATGACTTACTCAGGGGCTGCTTGTCCGTGGTGAATCCTCCAAAGAGGAAGAGGTGATCCGAGGAGATCGGCGTTAGGGAATGCCACGAGCGGCCCACGGGGCAGATGCCTTGGGTGAGTCTGGATTGCAATAAAAACACCCCAAATCAGCAGGGGCAGCAAAACCCTGCTGCTCTTTCCTGCCCTGATTACTTTGCAGGATCCTGCAGTGACCCAAGGACAACTTGAATCCTTTAGGCACAGAATTCTGCACGGATCGAGTCTGAGCACGCACATTTCGTTCCACTCCCAGGTGTCCAGGTTCAGGTAGTAGAAGTCGTTCATTCTGGACTCCTGCAACAGAGCAGAGTGTGGTGAAACCCCCTGGGGAGCTCTGGCAGCACAGGCTCCAGGGGGCTGGGCTCACCCTGTATCTGCCTCCAAACACAAATCCCCTGTTCCCAACCGTGGCACAGGCGTGGGCGGCTCGAGGGGACGGCGTCTTGCCCTGGGGAAGGGACACAGCACAGATCAGGCACAGAGACAGCACAGGCTCAGCTCAGATCTCAGCCAGCAAGGAGCAGAGTGAGAAACACAGCCTGTAAATCATCCTGTGTGCACACCTGGGTTTTCTGATGGATGGAAGTTTAGAGAACTCATTAAAAATGGGGTTTATTTTTTCCCTCTTGAAGTGGTTAAATTTTGCTTTTAGCACAGGGTTCAGTCACAGAAGACAGACTGTAAATGAGATAGTGACACAATAAATCCTGAAATTCATAAATCATCAAGTGTCCAAGGCCAGGCTGGACAGGGCTTGGAGCAGCCTGGGACAGTGGAAGGTGTCCCTGCCATAGAAGGGGAACTGGATGAGTTTTCAGGTCCCTTCCCACCCAAACCATTCTGGGATCCCATTAAACAACATTTTTCTTGAGCTTCTGAACTACTTGAGAACTGTATGAAGCAATCAGAGCAATTCTTTGGCAATCTGGAGTTCCTTGTCTCACATTTCTTTTCCTCCAACCCTGTGGCAACACCAGCCAATCTCCCTGTTCCTGAACACTCCAAGTGTGTGCATTTGCAATTAGCAGTGTTTAATTGTCTCCTGACCACAATCCAGCACCCCACGGCCAGACACCAACACCCCTGGCAGTGAGGGTGACAGCAAACCTCTCATTCCACTGTCCTGCAGCTGAAGCATCAACTAAAGCAATTGACAGGAAAAATCAGAAGACAGATCAAAAGAAAAGGCAAATTTCCTCCTTCTGCAGAGTGGATCTGTCTAAATGAATGGTTTAAATTCTTGGAAATGGCTCCAAGAACACTCCTAAGTAACATTACTGAGCTGTGACTTAATTAACTGACAGCAAACCATTAATTACCGTGGTTATAGGCTGGCTCCAAGTGAAAGTTTCAAGGTCCAGAACGTGGACGTGGTCGTTCCACCCTCTAGGATGACCTGAATTCTTTAAAAAAAAACAAACCAAAACATAAAGAAGGAACAAGTTTTAATAAGCACTGATTAAATATGAAAAGCTGGAACAGAAATGGCTTCCAGGGTTACTTACCCAAAAAGAGGTTTCATCGAATTCAAATGTCCCACGGTGCTTCCCTTCAGGAAAATAGCCATAGCCTCCAAAAAATATCAGCCTGCAGGAAAACATGGATCAAGTGCTCTGAGAAGTTCTGTCACATCTGTTACCATGAATTATAAAAGAATTTTAAATGCTGTGCTCAGAAAACCAGGGAAGCTCCTTTGGTTTTCCAGGTGTGGGGCTGTTTGTTGCCTCCCACCCACACCAAATCCCTCTGGAGCTGTTTCCAGCCTCAGGCTCCCAAACTTTGCTCCACTTCCAGGGTGTGCAGCTGCCAGGGTGTGCAGCCTGCTCTCTGCACTCCTGCAGTTTAAATGGGAATTACCTCCAAGTTTTATCTCTGGGGTTTTTAGCCTGTGTTAGGAACTGCAATGGCTTTGCCAGAAATTCCTGCAGGATTATGGAGTGCCAGAATCTGCAGCACCTCATTAACCACCCACAAGTGCAGCCCTGCACAGATTCACATCTGAACTGATCCTATCAGCTAATGAGGAGCTCTCCCCACAACAAGGACCTGGAAAAGCAGCACTGTGGGCAATTCCACAGAGCCATGGAGTATCCCCAGCTGGAAGGGACACAAGGATTCTCCCACCTTTGCTGAGTCTCTGCAGCAAATCCCACTGCAAATATCCCAACTGGGAGCTCTGTCCATGGAGTGGCCAAAGATGTGCAAGAGTTAACTCCAAAATCATCAGAATGGTTTGGGTGGGAAGGGACCTTAAATCCCACCCAGTGCCACCCCTGCCATGGCAGGGACACCTCCCACTGTCTCAGGGGCTCCAGCCCCAATGCCCAGCCTGGCCTGGGGCACTGCCAGGGATCCAGGGGCAGCCACAGCAAATCTGGCAATTCCCAATTCCCACTATCCCACCCATCCCTGCCCTCTGGCAGTGTCCCATTCCCTGTGTCCTGTCCCTCCATCCCTTGTCCCCAGCCCCTCTCCAGCTCTCCTGGAGCTCCTCCAGGCCCAGGCAGGGGCTCTGAGCTCTCCCTGGAGCCTTCTCTGCTCCAGGTGAACATTCCCAGCCTCACCCTGGCTGCAGGGAGAAGGAGGAGGAGGAGGGAGCAGCCAGGAGAGAGCAGAGCCCTCCCTGGGGCCTCACCTGTTCTTGTGCACCCACACCCCCAGCTTGTCCTTGGAGGAGGGGGGCACCCCCTGGCACTCCACTCTCACCCACTGCAGCACCTTGTCCGTGGATCTGGCATTTAACATGTAGAACTGGGAAAATAAAGAGACTTTTTAACTCATGCTCAGCTTAAAGCTTAAGTCTGCTGTTAAAATAGCAATTTTAAATTAACATGTGTTGGCATAGAAAGAGGAATCAATGAAAAGTTCTTTTCTTAGCTGAAAAGTAGAGCATTGAAAATATGTACAATAAAATATGGATTCACAGATCCTGACCTTTTTGCTGACTAACACCTTTTACACCACCAACAGGGTCACAGACACTGATTGCAGCTTCCAAAAGCTGTTGTGGGATATAGTGAAGGTGTGTGCAGAGAACAACTGTCTTACAACTAAAAAATGGCTAAAAAGTTTACAAAGTGACCTTTTTTTTACAGTATTACCCCTTCTCTGCATTTATGTAATTGTCCAGGAAGAGAACTAGCTGCTACACTTACAAACAAGAACTGAAATTAAGAATGCCACACCATGAAGGGAAGAAATCACACCTTGCAAAGGAGGTTTGTTTCCAAGTGTGCAAAAACTCCTTGAAACTTCTTCTAGTTTATAGTTACATATGTAATATATGATCTTATATTTAATTATATAAACTACATATTTATATAGACCAGAACTATGAAATTTAAACTGCCAGACTATCAGGGAGTAGCATTCATTAATTCTAGCTGAAGTGGTGGTGGTCAGTCTTGGATCAGTCAGTGATCCTGGAGGGATTTTCTAACCTAAATGATTTTGGGATTCTGGGATTACCACAGACTCCAGGGAAGAGAAATACTTCCAACCAGCCCAGTTCCTGATATTATTCAGACAACTCTGGCAATTCCCATCTTTTAGAATCAGCAGACTCAGAGCAGGGACACAATCCAAGTGCTGAGGGGGATTGCACAAGGACAGGAGTGAAGCCAGCTCAGCTGTTCCTGCAGTGCTGGGCAGTTTTTAGGGCACAGTCCCTGGGAAGGAAGGATGGAGGAACTGCTCACCTTGTTGGTGTTGCCCCGGGCGTGGTGCCCCCCGAAGAGATAAACCACTCTGTCCACACACACAGCACAGCTGCCAGACATGGAGGGGGGGACATCTCCCTCTGTCTTGCTCTTCTTCCTGCAAAACCAGCCCAGAATATTTTACCTGCTCCCAGTGAACAAGGAGGGGTTTGTTTGCAGGGCTTTAATTACAGCAGTTCACTGTGGACATTCAGATCTGTTCTTCCCACCTTTCCAGGTGTAACAATTCACAAATTCATATCCTGGTATGATGGAGGGGTGGGGAAAAGGCAGTTTAGTTAATACATGGGTTTTTTGGGGGTAAGGAATCCCATCTGCCCAGCTCAGGAGTTTGGAATGCTCAGAATCCTCAGGCAAAGAGGAATCACCTGTGTAAAGTGCAGGTTTCCACTTTGCTCCTGGATTTTTCCTGTTTGTAAACATCCTAACCACAGAGAGGAGATTCCAGCCCGTGCCCAAGGTTGTCCCTGACCCCAGGGAGGGCTGGGAGCATGGATGAAATCCCACTTCCTGCAAAGTGGGATTCTTTGGCTGCATCAATCTTTAAAAACAACTCCTGCAAAGGCCAAAAACTCAGCAGGGATTCCCTGACCACCACTGGCACCAAAAGTGGTACAAACACAACTTCCAGCTGCTCTGTCCTATCCCAGGAATCCCAAACCACCTCACACTGGTGGTCACTCACTCCTACCCAGGCTGCCTGTCCCAGCTGCCTCTCCTACTTCATCCTGGAAAAAACATACTGGATGCTTTCATAGAGAAAAACCCACCAAACCTGAAATATTTGACACATTTTTGCAACAGTTTGATAGGTAGGAACAAAGAGATCAGTGAATTCTCTCCCTGCTCATTCTTTTAGCATGCTTTCCACACCAATTTAAGGATTTTTCCAAATTTTGCCCCAAATGAATAATTTACTGTACCATCTTCCAGTTTCCATGTTGTAGATCCATATTTCATCCCTAGGCAGGTAGAAGTCATAAAATCCTCGGACCTGGGCGTTCTGCAGGACAGGCCAGAGAAGGAAAAGCAGAGTTAGAAAGGTGTTTGACACAGGGAATTACAGACTGGGAATGCTCCCAGCCCCTCAGGGACCTAATCACAGCACAGATCACTGCAGGAGCACTGTGCTTCCCACACTCCTGTGCCTCCCACCTGCACAGAGAGCAGGGATCAGCCTCAGTTAGTACCTGCTGAGTACCAGCTCTGGCACAGCCAGATGGGGGGAAATGAAGTTAAACCTTTGTTTTATAGCTGAGCCAGGGAGCAGAAATGAGCCAAGAGCTCCTTTTGCACTCCCCCACCTCCTCCATGACAGCAGTTTATTTACTGAGCTCACTGCCAATGGTTTGTCACTGAAATGATTTTATGGTGCTGCAGCACATGCACTCCCCAGCGTGACAACAACAAACCTGGGAGAGTTGTGCAAATAAAATCCCAGAGTGCACAATTCCAATCAGACAATATTCCCTTCACCCTTTGCCAGAGGCAAACAACACCCCAAAAACCCGTGTATCTGCCAAGCTTTAACACCCGTGATTTATTTCAATGTTGCAAAACACCCGGAACGCCGCGTTACAAATTGTTCGCCGGTGTTCTGGGGGAGGAATAAATTCCCCGGAGCGGCTCCCGGACGGATGGGACACGGTTCCCAGCGCGGAGGGGGCCGGGCCGAGGAGCCGTACCTTGTATCCGCCCCAGACGTACATGCAGCGCCCGTCGGTGACCGCCACGTGCCCGCTGCGCTCGGCGGGGCTGTCGTTCTCCAGCTGCTCAAAGCCCTCCTCGGCCGGCGCGGGCAGCTCCTCGTCCGCCGGCAGCTCCTCGTTCTCCTCGGCCATCCCGGGATGTTCTGCCCGCGCGGGGACGCGGAACTGCCGCAGCTGCCGGCCCTGCACACACACACACACCCCGATAATCCCGCTGTGCAGCCCCGGCAGCGCTGTCCGAACGCGCCCGCAGCCTCGGGAATGTCACCGTTCCCTGGCACCCGCTGGGGGAAGAACCTTCCTTGAAATTCAACCTAAATCTCTCCTGGCACAGCGTGGGGCTTGGAAAAACAGAGGGAAAAGCCAAGAGAAACTACACATGGTTGGATTAAAACGTTCCAGGCGGGGACTCCTTATAATGGTTTCAGTTGCCAGTGTGAATCAAAATATGCATTTAAAAAATACTTTAAATCTTACCTATAAGTAGTTTAATTTGCCCAGAGAAGCTGTGGCTGCCCCTGGATCCCTGCTCCAAGGCCAGGTTGGACAGGGCTTGGAGCAGCCTGGGGTAGTGGAAGGTGACCCTGCCCATGGACAAGATGAGCATTAAGGTCCCTTCCAACCCACACTGTCCCACGATGTCAAAGAAACCCCAAACCAACCAAACAAACAACAAAAAAACCCCCCAAAAAACTTACCAACCAAAAAACAACCCCCCAAACGATAAAAAGGGGAATAAATTTGACAGCTTTACCTACAACAGCAGCAAATCCTGGAGCTTTTCAGTGTCCCCCACACAAACCTTCCCACAGGGCTCAGTGCAGGGCAATGTCACCTGCCCCACACAAAATTCCACAGAATCAGTGGCCCCGCCCAAACCCATAGAAAGACAAACCCAGATTGTCCTGGCAAGACACAGATCCAAAGCTCAGGGAAGCCAAATCAGCCCAAATTTGTGCAGCCAAAGCCAGGAAAAAGCACCTTGTGGGACAATCACAGCCTGCACTCCAGGGCTGGATATTGTGGCTCTGGTATTGCCCTACACCGCTCCTGAGGGATTTTTGCTGTTTAATTTTAATCACTCCCGCCACGGAGACGCTGCGGCACCTTCGGGAGGTTATCTGTGAGCTTTAATTACGATTTCTAATTTAGATTAGCGAGCCTTGCCCACAGCGCCGTGAAACCTGCCTGTTTCCAGCTAGCGGTGTCTTCACTGCCTCGGAGAAATAACACACGTATAATATTTATATATAATATGTATGTATGATATTCTATTACTCATTTTACCCCTCAGACGCGCTGGGCCGTGTCCCTTCAGCCATTTCGCCCTCAGCTCCCCGAAGCCCCGAGCCCAGCGCGCTGTGCCCACCTCCCTCACACACCGCTCAAGCAGGCGGCGGCTCCTCACTAAACCTTCTGTCGCGACATGGCGGGCTCCTCACGACACGCTCAACTGTCGCGACATCGCGTTACCGTTACCGGCCCGAGCCGAGCCCGCCCCGCGTCCCTCCGGGCCCGTCCCGCTCCTACCGCGGCCCCGCCGCCGCCGCTCCGCCGTCCCTCCCTCAGCCGCGGCCGCGCCGCAACATCCGCCGGGCCCGCGGCAGCTTCCGGCCGCACGCGCAGGCGCGGGCAGCGCCGCGTTCGGCTGAGGGGAGCCCGAGAATCACCCTAAGGGACCCAAACCGCCCCGAAAATCACCCTGAGGGGACCCAAACTGCCCCGAAAATCACCCTCAGGGGACCCAAACTGCCCCGAAAATCACCCTGAGGGGACCCAAACCGCCCCGAAAATCACCCTCAGGGGACCTGAACCGCCCCAAAAATCACCCTGAGAGGACCCGAACAGCCCCGAAAATCACCCTCAGGGGACCCAAACCGCCCCGAAAATCACCCTCAGGGGACCCAAACCGCCCCGAAAATCACCCCCGGGGATCTGAACCGCGCCGAAAATCACCCTGAGGATACCCGGGCACCCCAAAAATCAACCTCAGGGCACCTGAACCGTCCCGAAAATCACCCTCAGAGCACCCGGGCACCCGAAAAATCACCCTGAGGGGACCCAAACAGCCCCGAAAATCACCCTGAGGGGACCCGGGCACCCCTAAAATCATCCTGGTGGGACCCGAACCGCCTCAAAAATCACCCTGAGGGCACCCAGGCACCCTGAAAATCACCCACAAGGGACCTGAACCATTCCAAAAATCACCCTAAGGGGACCCGAACTGTCCCGAAAATCATCCTGAGGGCACCCGGGCACCCCAAAAAATCACCCTGAGGGCACCTGGGCACCCCAAAAATCAACCTCGAGGCACATGAACCGCCCCGAAAATCATCCTGAGGGCACCCAGGCACCCCAAAATTAACACTGGGGTACCTGAACCACCCCAGAATTCACACTGAGGACATCTGGACCACCCCAGAATTCACCCTGGGGGCATCTGGGCACCCCACAATTAACACTGGGGGCTCCTGAACCACCCCAAATTAACATTGGGGGCACCTGAACCACCCCAAATTTACACTGGGGACATTGGAACCTCCCCAAATCAACACTGGTTGCAAAAATAACCATGAGGGCACCTGAAGCCCCCAAATTCAGATTTGAGACACTTGAGCCACCCCAAAATTAACATTGGGAACTCCTGATCAACCCTTGAACCCCCCAAATTCACACTGGGGGCACCTGAACAACCCCAGGTTTACCTTGGGGCCATCAGAACCACCCCAAAATTAACCTCAGGGGCCTCACAAATTCACAAAGGGGGCACCTGAACCCACCAAAATTAAACTTTGGGGCATCTGAACTCCCCTCCCCAAAAAAAGAGGGGAGGGAGTTAAGCACATAAAATTAGGCTGTTAAAATAACCAGTTACAAAACTTCCTTTTTGAAACAAATTTGCTCCCCCCATACCTATTTTTCCTCCAAATAATTTTTACAGATTTTAAAACCATCAAAAATGTGTCAAAATGCCTCTTGATTCAACTCTCTATAAAATTTTAATGACTGTGCTCCTGTTAACGAAATATTTGAAACAGAAAAATAACCAGAACTACATTTTTAAACAATAAATAAGCAACTTTGTTGGTTTTTTAAACAAGAATGAAATATAAACTTTGCACATCCAAAATACAATATACAACTTATTTCCAAAAGGATTTCCTGATGACAGAAACAGTAAAACCAGGTGATGAACTCAAGTTTTCCTATAGAGACCAGGTGATGTTGCTTGTTGCAGCTTTTTCTTCCAAATTCCACAATTCCCTGATGGATTTTCCTACTTGGAGAGTGAGGTGTGGGGCTCCAGGGATTTGGTCAGAGATTGGTGGAGTAAACATTTGGTGGTGGTGGTAAATTTGTTACCTTTAAGACTGACAAAGTGTGAATGTCCCCAAGACACCAAGCTGAATTTTCTTTTTGGGAAGGCTGGTGGGGTAAGGCCAAGGAGGATTTTTAGACTTAAACCATATTTTATCCAGCTGAAATGGCTCCCTTTCCAAAAAAACAAAAAGTGGTGAGGGCTGTGTGGTCAAAACCACGACAGCAGAGGTGAACAATTATCTAGAAATGAAGTTGTATCAGTTTTCCATAAGGAGGAAACGAGAGATTCCCATAAAAAGGATTTGTTGTCAAACTTCACTCAGAAACACAGAGCTGCAGTGAACAGCAGCAAAGTCCATGAACAAACCCCTCTGAGGTGTCCCAGCAACTCCCTGCCCCGCTTCATGTGGAGTGGAGCTGGTTTTGTCTCTCAGTCTCAGCTTTCCTCTCCTGCCTGTGGGTCATGGCAGCCCAAAAAGTGATTTTTTTCAGCACTTCCTGCAGAAGTTTGGATGGCAAGCAGGGGATTTGGTTCTCCAAGAGAGCTGCATTCTTCCCAATGCAGTCAAGACACAGCCTGAGGAAGGGAGATAGAAAAAAAAATTGAAGGAAATTGTTTATATTCTAACAAATAATACCTAATAAAAGCTGGTGATGGGCATTAATTAAAGGTGTTTAATTACAGGTGGTGTGGGTGCACATGCACAGCACCAGTGATTAACCTGCTGTGCAGCATCACACACTGAAGGGTTCAAGTATTTCCTGAGGAGGTAATTGAGTATTTCACCCAATTCCTGCAGGAAATGGCTGAAACATTTCTAAATGTTCACATTTCTAACATGGCTAAAACAACACCTGGCACGCTGGGAGGTGTCCCTGCCCCTGGATGGGATTTAAGGTCCCTCCCAGCCTCAGCCATTCAGGGATTCTGTAACTCTGACTCACCTGAGCAGGGAATAGGGCTGAGTCTGAAATATCAACAAGTCACTGCAGTGACCCTGATCAAGAGGAAAAAAAGAAGCATTACAATGGCAAACAACTTCTCTACCTCAGCAGTTTTCTCCAGTAATGTCACACTTGTTACCACATGCATGATTTAGAAATATTAAACTTGAACAACTATTTATAAGGAATCTGAATTACAAATTCCTTTTTATTCTGTTGGTCAAGAATCAAGTGGGGATTCCTCAGTGGAATCAGTGGTGTGTAAATTATAATTAATTTACAGTAATTTCCTCAGTGATGTATAATTTCTAATGGTTTCAGTTACCAATCTGAGCAAATTGTTTGAGCCAAACTCAATCTGTTTTTTTTTTTCTTTTCAATTAAAATTCTATATAAAAATATATTTAATTGATTTGCTCAGAGGTTTTGGGCTCCCCACCTGTGGAAGTGTCCAAGGCCAGGTTGGATGATAATTGGAGCAACCTGGGATAGTGGGAGGTGTCCCTGCCATGGCAGGATTAAATGGACTTCAAGGTCCCTCCCAACCCAAACCATTCCCTGATTTTGCATCAATTATAATTATCCCAGTGATGGGATTTACTGTTCAGTTTACTGACCGTGTCCATATAAAGCAAATCATCCTTGCTGCCCCCAAACACCATCACTTCTCCCTCCTGCCCAAGGCAGGCTGTGTGCCACAACCTGCAAATCAAACCAGAAACACAATGCAGTGAGTGCCCAAGAAAAAGGACTTGTGTGTTATCAGCAAGACAAAGCCATTATTTCACAGGTAAAAAAATTACACTTCAAAATCTATTACTTGTTTGTTTAATAATATAAAATAAGAGAGCAATGTAACTCCCCACCTCATGAGAGTTATTTTCATACAGACCAATATATTTTGTCATTATTTGACTTTTCTTACTCTCGTTATGTAAACTTTGTCTTATTTATCACCACAGTGGAAAATTTTTAGGCAACTCTACAAACCAAGCTTTATCTTTTGCAATTTTCCACTTTCTTTGGTTCAGAAGGAGCATTTTCCCATGGCTGTCAGCCTGGGGCTGACACAGACCCCTGAGCACTTGGATCTCCAGTTATCCTGTTCCAGTCTTACCCTTCCCCCACAGAGTCCTGGGATCACTTGCTGGGAGTCATAACTTACATCCAAGACCCCACAAAAGCAAATCCTGACTTTGTAATCTTTCAGAAAGATTCTGCCCCTTCAGCAGCCACCCCCTCATGGGGTTTATTCCTCATGATCAGATTTTTCTGGTCTACCACCACTGCTGATGGACTTTAGAACCAAAATCAAATGCACCACTGAAGTTTCATGCAAAAAAATCAACGTCCCCACTTTCTTTGTCCCTTGACATCAGTCCTTAGGAGGTTCCTCACCTTTTCCCTTCCTCATACCTGTGGACAGATCTGTCTGTGCCTGCTCTGCATTAGGGGAACTCTGGGCTTGGTCACGGAGAACACTGGGAAGCCTTTCCTGCCTGGGCTCTGCTGACATCCTAGCTTGCAACCTGAGGCTTTTCCTACTGCCTGAGAGTTTGTGTCCTCCCATGGGCTGCTCTAACTTATCACCTAAACATTCTAACAAAGCACGTTATTGAAATCACACAGGGCTCTTGCAGCTACAGCAACAGCATTACACGGGAATGAAAACATTGGGAATCCAGGGGTTAAACAGTTTGTTCTCTATTTAAACCCAGCATTCAAAACGTTGGCTGAAGTAAAAGTGATGGACAGAGAGAGGAACAGTGTTTTCTACCAATTCAAAATCACCTGAGAAGGCATTTTTTTAGAAACTAGAGGGTGAAGGAAATTATTCTCTACAGAATTTAGGGAGGGAATCAGAGTTGCAGCAGCAGGAAAAGACACTCATGAATTTTATTACAAAATAAGAGGAATATATAAAAGAAGTGCACAGAAATTTTACTGCTCTGCACTTTAAGTTTTAAGAGTAACTGAACTGATTCAAAGCTTTTCCAGCTGCAGAGATCCTGCAGAAAATAAACTTCTGGTACAAATACTTGACATGTAACCAGTTCAATGTATGGACAGGCTTTTGGTGTGGCTCCTTTTATCCATCCTTTTTCCCAGGAGCCATCCCAACCCCCCTGGCCACATCCCTGTGTCACCTGCTCCAGGTGACCCTGCCTTGGCAGGGGGTTGGACTGGAGAAGATCCAAAGGTCCCTTCCAACCCTAAGATTCTGAGAATTCCTGAAAAAGTCAATGAGGTTTTGGGGTTTGGCTGAAGGAAGGGAGGTCCTTTAGTTCTGTAAAGATTTAGATCCAGGAAAGGTCCTCAGCCCTACAACCCAAATCCCAAAATCCCCTGGAAGTGCCTGGGAACCACTGGGGCTCAGGAATCCCTGCTCCTCACAGAGCAGAGGTTATTCCAACTGAGCTGCTGCTCCCCAGCACATCCCAGGGAAAATCCCACCATGGGGAAGCTTTGGGAGACTCAAGAACTGAGCACAGACCCCTGGCTGCTCCTGCTGTGCTGTGTTTAAAGACTCCTCAGTCCTTAAAGATCATAAAAATGAAAATCATAAAATGAAAATCTTCGGTGAGGATGAGGTCTGAGTTTATTTGAAAGAGTTTGAAGGGTAAGAAGGCAGAAGAGTTGGTTTAAGCTGTGGCTGTTGTGTTTAAAAGACAGCCCAGAACAGGATAAAACAGGAAAAAAGAAATAATCAAGGTAAAGATATCTCAGTAACAAGGCAGGGAGCAGAGCAGAACTGGACTGATTTTTGTATCAGAAAAAATGATATAAAATTGTGTTGGGAGTTCCTGGGTGAATGCAGGGAATGAATTCAATGAAAATCTGAATATTTACTATCTACAGCAAATCAGTTCAATAGTTTTTAATTTAGAAACCCAGATAATGCTTCAAACACTGGGTTAACACTCAGTTTTGCTTCTGAACCCTGAATGAGGCATCAACTTTTGCATGGTTCTCTCCTCCCCTGTTTCTAATAATGTATAAATATTAATGAGCTTTTATTATTCTCCTTGGTTAATTCCTCCAATTTTTATGGCTTTGTTCAATAACAATAATTTGGCTATAGAGCACCAGGTCAGTTGGACACCCAGATCCTCCACCCCAAAACATCTTTTCAGGCAAATAAGCATCAAATACACAAATTAAAAATTAGGTATAAAGGAAAAAAAAGGTGTTAAACTATTCAACCACACTGCATTAATATTCTAAAATATTCTTTAAAAATAGATTCATTTTGAAGAATGATTCCATTTCAGCACACGATTTATGTTTCTCTACCTGGGCCTGCTCTTGGGCAGATGGGTGAGCTGCTTCCATCCATTTGTTGCAATGCTGTGGATCCAACCATCACCTGCAATGTGAGAAGACTCATTAATGGGGATTTTGGGACAAAAAATTATCTTTTATCCACACAAACAGCTCTAAGAGCCTGTTTATTTGGGTAGCAGTAATATCAGTTCTTCACAAAGCTGCATCTTTCCACTCTTTGTAATTTAATGTTGTCCCAGAACCCTCACTGCACTGAAATCTGGAATTCAAACAAACCAAATCCCTTTCTTTTGGCAAATCAAGAAAATCATCTCCTCCCAGTAGATTTACCTGTGAAATTATTATTTATCTTAATATAATTTTGGCTCATTTCAGGTTTTTTCATGGAAACAAGCTGCCTTTTCTACAAAAGCAGCTCCTGTGAACTATCCCACACCCTGTTTGTGTGACCTGAAATGCACAACAGAATTATAATTAATTAGGTTGCTCTCAATTACTTACTCAAAGGAACATTATCAGAGCTTAGGCCACCAAACAGGAAAAGTCTGTCATCCCCTATGGGGGTCAGTGTGTGCCAGGAACGATCTCTGGGCTTCTCTCCACTGATATTAATCCTGGGTGAAACAAAGAAAAACCCCACATTTTCCAACAATGCTGACAATTAATTAGGCAGAACATTTCTGTTTGTTCTAGAACCACTTTGGATATTTTCCCAGTGAAAAAAACAGATTAAATAGCCAAATAAATGCCATATACATGAAAGGAAATAGTGAATTGAGATAAAATTGGATCAATCCTGAGGGTCTACAGGCTCTCCACTTCAAGGAAAATGATTTTAAATGACACAAGGATTGTGGCTTTACCTCTGATCCAAAAGCTACCAACTATTCAACATGGATCTCACCCAGATTTTGAAATAAATATTAGTAAAGAGGAAATTTCCTAAGTACAAAACAGATGGAGGTTTGTTATTGATAAAATATCATGTTAAAAATATAGAGTTGGAATCTGTTTCAGCTGAGCTGCATTGAAATTGATTTTATTTTAGTTGGGTTTGCATGAGAATGTGAACAGTAAAGATCCTATATCCCAAAAAACCAGTTTATCAGAGATAATTCAACAGGGATTGCAAAAGTACCCTGCTAGACTTGGCACTCAAGTTAAGGCCAAGTTGCAATATTTGTTTGAATCCAAGTGAAGAAAAGAGGCTTCTAAAATTGGCCAAGGGGCTTTGATTGTAAAATAAAAAAATCAGATACTGATAATTGATAAAATATCAATTTTCATGCACAAGAAATGATCCCAGTACCAGAAATAACCAAATATTGACTGACAATTTAGTAGAGCTCAAGGTAGGGAAAGCAACTTCTGCTGAAATGAATTTTGCAATCTCCTGCTGGATGATAATCCTGGGTTAGCAGGTTCCTATGATGCAATTCCTTTAGAAAGCTGTGTAGAGTTGAGTAAGAAAAAAGACTTGACTGGTTAGTAAATAAAATAATTATTTATTAATAAATAATTATTGGCTCCTTTTGTGATTAGAAGATGAAATACATAATGAATAAATAAATATGAACATTTTATCTCCTGTGAGGTGCTAACAGCAGCAGACTCTGTGAAAACTTCTTTTTTCCCCCAATATCTTAGATTTTTTCTTTTTTTTAGTCTTAAATCTTTTTCAGTCTCTCAAAGACTCTGCAGAGGTGCTGCAACACCTGAGCAAAAGATTCCTAAATTTACAGTGATCCAATATGTAAATATATAAATATTTTTATATATACTATACTAAATCATGGATATGTATTATGAGCTATTCTTGGATCACAATATAGAAGTAATTTGAATTCTGGAAAAATCTTCATTTTTTTAGGATTTCATAGTCTTTTATGGTCTCTTCCCAATTTGTGCTGTAATTAGCCCAACCACAGGCAGTAAACCCAGCATTCAAAAGCCCTAAAACCTGGAATTCCATATGGATAAATGTAGCCAGCCTGAAAATGAGGGTGTTAAATCACTCCATGCTGTGCTTTAAACAGCACCACCAATGCTCTGCTGCAGAGCAGGAAAAGTTTAGTAACCACTGTCAGATTCAATTGCATTGAAATCACAATCCAGCAGCTGCTGCAAGTCCCCAAACCCTCATTGTCCTCTTGGAAAAGCTGCTTGAAGAGCTCTGGAAGTATTTAACAATATGTTTCCATCTTCTAAATTCAGCTTTAAGTGTTACAAAGGCAAACTTACCTTCCAGACCAAGTCCAAGTGTCTAAATTGAGGCAGTGCAAATCATTCATTCTGGTTTGCTAAAACAAAGAAATAAAATCCCACTTGGGTTATTTGAAGCAAACAATAAACAAAGTATTTCAGTGAGGCCTTCCTGGGACAGAATATTCCAAGTACCAATAGTTTGAAGAAATCTGTACCCACATGCCTTAATATAAATCTGAATTATGTGGCAGATGAAAAGCTTTTCTCCTCACAAAAACCATGCAACTCTCAGGAAAGTGCTTGGCAGAAATATTTCCAGTCATGCAACAGCACTATGGGGCCAATTTAACTTCTAAAAGTGAAGAACTTTGTGGTATTTATCCAGTTCCTGCAAATGTTTTTAACTGCCATCCACAGAACTCCTGGCAGGGAAATGCAGAAGGTGTTTGACTCTCCTATGGTTGCCTGGTGTTATTTTCCTTGACACTGGGATCAGCAGTTTGTATCCTCCTGTCTCTCACTACTCCTCTGAGTGTCCTGTGCTGTACTCTGTGTATTCCCAGAAAAAGTCCATCATTCGAGCTTTTCCCTTCTTTCCTTTCAGCAAGGTTTTAGGACCCTTTGGCATTTGCCATAAAAACAGGAAATCTTTCCACTTGCTTATCTGCCTGGGCTTTGAGATGGAGGGAGTCTCTGACTGCCTTGGGGAGGTGAAGAAGGTGATAAAAGGATTTCTTTGCTTGACTGGGAGCTGTGATTCCCCTGGGGACTACAAAAACCATCTGGGATGTAGGGAAATGTTTCTTGCCTTACCTTCCAACTCCTTTTCTCCCTGGGCAGTCCATAGATCTATTAGAAAAAGCCTTTCTCCAGCTTGCAGATCCTCTGAGGCAGAGCTAGGCTGAAAGGAGGGGTTGTACCCCGGCAGTGAGGCTGAGGGACTCCAGAGCTGTCCAGCACAGCTCTGGGAAGTCTCTCAGGGATTTCAGGGAACAGCAAGTTTTTCAGGAATGCTGCAACCTCCTCTGCCAGGTAATGCTAACCCTGCTGTCCTGGGAAGGGAATGGGAACCAGCATTTTGGGGAGGGAGACAAGCAGATTGTGAGGGTTTGAGGCATTGCCTGAGCCATTTAATCCCTCAAGAGGGGGACTAAAAACAACCAAGTGTGGTCCAGCTGACAGCCAGAGGGACAGGTCTGTCTTCCATGCCAGCTCTATCCAGTTTCCTGCTCCTTCTGGTGGCTTTGAAGGGGGTGAGGGGATCAAATCATCCAAGCAAAAAGCAAAATGCAGTTGGGCTCTTCTGTACATTTGGGGCAAACCCAACATCCTGGCCTGTACAACTGGAAATATCCAATCATGTTGGAGTAATACAATTTGATATGAAGGATACCCATCAAACAAAGTTGCTGTTCTGTTGAAAATTAAGGTTTCAAGAGGATCCTGTTCAAGACCTCCTTGCTGGCTTTCCTTTCCTAGGCATTAGGCAGAAGATGGAGAAGTTCTCTGTTTCCTGCTCCCTGGGAATTCAATGTGTTGTAATCTTTGCATTCTCAGGATGCAACAGCTGGACAGATGCAGAATTACACCAGCCTCATTTTGAATTCCAAACACTATCAGCTGTCCAAAATGTAGGTCTTTAACAAAAAAAAGCACCTTTCTACCCAACCCTTCTCTGGGAAGCTGGAACCACACAGGTTTATAGGATCATCACTGGCCACACACTTCTGTAATTTCTCATGGATTTCTGCTTCCTGCTCTCTGACATCATTCTGCTGCCAATCCTAAAATGATTTTTAATTGGCTTAAGAGCACCAAGCCTCCTAAGAGGGTGGGCATTTCCCTTGGAGCTCCAAGGGTTCCTGAGACACTCTGCTTATCTCTGGCAAGTTCATTTCTTTGCAGCCCAGTGCATGCTAAGCAGGACCTGCTTTGTCTCAGGATTAGCACCATGAAAGGCTTTAAGGGTGACATTATTCCCAGCTCACTGCTGGGACAGGGAATTCTGCAGCTCTCCCTCCTGGATTTCCAACCAAAAGCTATTCCAGCTCCAAGTTTTGCCAAGAGAAGGATTGCAGCTCCATGGATCTTCTGAGCTTTGCTGACAGGAGGGGTGACAGGAAATATCAACATGCTTACATTAAGGCACCAGATGTGTGAGGAGCTGCTGCAAAGACTTTGGTTTATTTACTTCATTCTCAACATGAAATTTTTCCACTTAAATCAAACACAAGACTCACATCAACTTCTGGACTAACTCTCCTTCCTTCCCACTTTCTCCCATGTCTGTTTTTCCAGGGGCTTACCTGAAGGAACTGAGTCCACATAACACTTCTGAGCCTGTTTTCAAATGATTCCTGGTACAACTGATTCTCATCATCACCATCATCATCTTCTTTTACCAGTCTAGCTCCAAGTTTGGAAAAAGGTGCCCTTTCCTCCCAGAAAGATGAATAGGAGAAGCCTCATGACACTTCCTGGCCCTTTCTGGTTCCTTGCAGAGCCTTTTCCCTGGGAAGATTTGTATTATGGTGAACTAGAAGGAGAAGGAGGAGCAGAGCAACCCCGTGTTTGCTCCTTAATTTCTGGAGAAAAGCAAAACTTCATCCTTTGGGGAGGAATTATTCCTGGTGTCAGGAAACTTAGTGGTTTTCTGCTGTCTTTAGCTTTTTCTTTTCATGACTTACATTAATTCCTCAAGCCCCACTGAATGTTCCCTCACCTTTTTATGTTTCCTTCCATTTATTTCTGGGATAGAAAATGGATCAATAATAATCACCAAGGTGAAAATTACACTTGCTGCTCTCCTACAGAATTAAACACAGCTTTCCACAATTTCACTCTTCTCTGACACGGGTTCCCAAGTGGTTTCACTGAAATTTAGCAGGCTTTTAAGGAAGCTGAAGAGAAAAACCTTTTGAGATCAGAATGCTGTAGTCAAACAGAGTTAAACAGAAGCCTGAGGGCAGTGGAGGAATGACAGGTGAGCTCCAGCTAAATCAGAGTTTCACTGGCAGAGGCTGCATGAAAGCCCAGCTGGAGTCACAGAGCAGTTCAAGAGTGCAGCAACCCCGGGGTGAGCACAGAGCCCACAGTGACAGAATCCTGAGGGAAGGAGGCTTGGAGGTGCTCAGGAGCAACTGGCAGGGCAGGACCAAATCATCCAAGGGACCTTTACATCTCCACATTTGGGATTTTTCCCTCTCAGCTCCCTGAGGGAGAAGCAGGACTTGGCTGTGGTCAGCAAGGGCTCAGCTGTGAGCACAAAGGACAGAGCAAGTCCAGAGGCACAGGGCTCACTCAGGGCATGGAAAACTCCCGTTTTTCAATCTCCTCAGATATCTTTATTTCCTTCAGCTATTTGCAAACCCAGTTTGTCCAAGCCTGCAGCTCTGGGAGGTGCAGCTCTCTCGAGCTTCAGTAACAATTCCAGAGATCCTGAATCAAAGGTCACACAATGGCAAGAACAAACAGGATCAATTTTAATTATTTTCTTTTCTGTTTGCTCTGGAAAGGCACTGCAATAAAAACTTCCTGCAGGTGTGGGAGGCAATTGAGAGTGGGAAGTGTGTGGTCACTCTGCCCCTGCCTGCTGTGTGGGGCTGGTTTCTGTCTGGAAGGAGTGCAGATTTGCCAAAGGAATGTTCCAGCAGGAAAATCAGGGAATGGGGAACTAAGTGCAGTTCTACACTGCTCTGTTTGCCAGGGTTTGGGAATTCAGGGCTGAGGCTGTGGCAGCTTTCCAAGGTGGAACTGGAATATATTCATCCCCAAACTAATTCCTTCTCTTTTTTAGAGCAGAACTACAGGAACACAGCACTGGGGCTCTCAGAAGCTTCTTCACTGTCACTTTTTGGAGATAGAAAACATCCAGGCTCATCCTCTAGCTGAGTAGGATTAAAGGTTCTAAATCAGCTGTAGTGAAAAGAGCTAAAAACTTGAATTAAAAATAAAACACAAGAGTGCACAGTCACTGAAATTGGGAGGGTTTTTAACTTGCCTGACAGGATCTGTTTCTTACATCAGTGCTTCAGCAGAGAGGAACTGAGTAGAAAATCTCCTTTAATTAGCACTGGAGAAATTCCAAGTGTTGCTGAGAGGTTTGAGAATCTCCCTGCTTACCAGTGGTGGCTTCATGGATTTTAGGTACAGTTAATCAGGGGGGTGGTGCCTATGGCTTTTTTAAGTTAAAAAAAGTCAGGAAGAGTTAAAATTACACAGCCACAACCCAACTCTACATTAAATATGCACAGATTGCATCCTTCTGTCTATTACCTCTTCCAGACATCTGTATTTCAATCACTTACGTGCAAAAAATGGCAAAATTCAATTATAAAATCTGTTATTTACCACACAATCATCTGTTTTTACCTTTTTTTTGGGATAATCATTAATATTACAGACAGAAATATTCTTCTTTTTGTAGAGCCTGATGACAAGCAGCATCCTGGATTCAGAGCCCTGAACATCCAGGTAAGGCCAAAAACATTTGGGATTTTTTTTTTCCTACTACAAAATGACAAAAAAACCCCCCCAGAAAACAAAAACCAAACTGGCAGGAAAATAACATGATTGACAAGAAAGTATTGAATTACCAGCACTCGTCCTCCAAAGATGTAACCTTTATTTCCCAGCACAGCACATGTGTGAGCTGCTCGAGGCTGAGGTGGATCTCCACCCTGAAAGAACAAAATTATCCTTCAGAACACCAGCAAATCTCCTGGACACTTTGATTTTCTGATCTACAAATCACCAGGAACTGCTACTAAAACCTCTGCAAATCCCATCATAAAATCTGATGTTATATCCACATGCCAAGAAGCCTCCCTGTATAAATCAGAACTAAAAGTGGCAAAACTGGCTTTTACTTTGCAATGGTAATTTTAGATTTTGCATTTGATTTTATAGGGATTTTAGAACCTTGTAAGGTTCTGAGGTTTAGAATCTTGTAAGGACCATAAAATGCTGCCAGACACTGTTTAAAATATACAGCTGAGTTCTTATATAAACTCACCTGGATTTTATGAACTTTATAGAGTGTTTTCATGTCAATAAGGCAGAGCTCTCCTGTTACCAGTGATAGGTTATCCATGGTAATTATACATGGACAGAGTTTAATCTGTGACAGGTTATCCATGGTGATTATACATGGACAGGGTTTTATCTGTGACAGGTTATCCATGGTGATTATACATGGACAGAGTTTAATCTGTGACAGGTTATCCATGGTGATTATACATGGACAGGCTTTTCCAAAGGCCTGGAGCAAGGCTGGGAAAACTGGGGGTGTTCCTCTGGAGAAGCAGCTCCAGGGAGAGCTCAGAGCCCCTGCCAGGGCCTGAAGGGATCCAGGAGATCTGGGGAGGGACTGGGGACAAGGGATGGAGGGACAGGACACAGGGAATGGGACACTGCCAGAGGGCAGGGATGGGTGGGAGATTGGGATGGAATTCCCAGAGCAGCTGTGGCTGCCCCTGGATCCCTGGCAGTGCCCAAGGCCAGGCTGGACATTGGAGTTGGAGCAGCCTGGGACACTGGAAGGTGTCTCCAGTTTCTAGAGCACAATAATTCTTCAAAACTCAGTAAAATCCCAATTGTGTCAGGATGTGAGACTAAAAGCCACTCACTCGAATTGTTGGTTGAGACCAGGTCTGTGTGGTTGTATCAAAAACATGAACATCATTGTGCCATCCCCAGAATATCTGTCCTTCCTAGAAGGAGGAATAAAAAAAAAAAACCTTTTATTCTAAATGAATGATACAAACCTGGAAGGGATCTGCCCAAACAGAAAATACACTAAAATAAGCAATTTCATTAAAAGATGTGGTATTTTTAACAATGCTGCAGCAGCCTAGACTGAAGGTCAGCAGCACTCAGGGATGTTCAGGCTGGTGACACCTGAAAATTGGCTTTGGGCCCCAACATCAGACACTGCAGCAAATTTCACCTTCTAAATTTTATTGTAACACACTGAGAAATAAATAATTGTAAAAAAAAAATTCTTGTGTGTCAATCTTTAACATTTGATGTCATGAGCTTCCTGTCAATACTCTGCTCAGCCATCTTTGTATTAATTATAAGGAATTACTGTGGGAAAGTTAGTAATTCAGGCATCCTTCTGGAGAATAAATTCAATAAATTAACCCTGAGTATTTGTCAGTTAGACTTGGGAAGCTCTGAATTCCCTAATGTTACTTGAAAGAAATAAATTATAAAATGTTCTGGGAGTTTCAGCTTTAAAATATGCCCTCAGATTAAAATCCTGCTTTGACAGCATTTAATTCCTGGCACTCCAAGCCCAGCACTGGGAACTTGGAATATGTGGAACAACCACCACTCTCAATGTGCAATATCTGGAATTTCAAACCTTAAAAAGATTCCAAATTTGCATTTCTGCTGATGCTATAAATAAAAGAAAAATCAGATTTTCATGCTCATCAAGGATGATAAAAAGGATCTTTTTATTTCCCAATCAGAAAGCACAAATGAGTGGGAATGGGGACAAATTTCTTACCCAAAATGCATCATGGACATCAAAACAATCACTGAGCTCATTGTGCTTCCTGCAGCCATAACCTCCAAAATAAATTAGCCTGAAACAACAAAACCACTTCATTGAGCTCTTCTGTAAATAAGATTTAAATGAATAAGCTGTAATAATGATTTTGGGTTACTATTGCACTAGAATAATAAAAACAATGAGAATATTTTTGTTGCACCTGATGATGCAAACCCAAACAAGCTGAAGGTCAGAGCCACACCCTCAGCAAACCTGACTGAAACCCACACCAGGAAATTATTCAAGACACCTCAAAGTCTCTGTTCCTCTCCCCAAAAGTTTATTTCCAGGGCTGTTTTCAGGCAAAATGGGAAATAACAGCCAGGACAGTGAAATGCCTCCTTCTCTGCCCCTCCCTAGTGAAATTCCTGTGCTCCTGCTGCATTTTTTGGCTTTCTGTGTCCAACTTTTGGCAAGAAATGTTCTCAAGGTTTGTCCCACAGGACACAAAAAGTCTCTTTTCGGCTTAATTTTTTTTTTTTTAAATCAAGCACTACTGAATTCCCCATTGCAAGATTCCTCACACACCTGCCAGCCCAATATTCCACCCAGGAAAGGGCCATTCATAAATCACCTTTTTTTACATCAAAAGATTCCATTCTATCATTTAAATAGGTGATTTTCTCAGCATGCAGATGGCACAATACTCTGAATACATGCATTTATTGGAACAGTTTTGTGTTAACAGCTAGGGAGCTGTTCAAATATCTGTATTTTCCTATCTCCTGCAGTTAAATTAGAATTACAAAACCAAGATGTGGCATCCAGGGGCATTGCACAGCTTATGCAAAACCTCTTCAGATGTGGAGTCCAGAAAGAGATAAATCATTTCCATTTGATAATGTTCACTATAAATCACATTCTGACTTGTTTGCAACAGATTTAATAATAAATCACTGACAGGGCACCTGCTTGTGATCACTTCTGCTTCATTATCCAGACATTTTCCATAATAAACACACACAAAATCTGGAGTATTTCTGTTTAGCTAAGTGTTTTCTAAACACATTTAGTCACTTTTCCAACACAAATGTCCAGGCTGACTCAGCCCTTGCAGGATAAAGATAATCACTGAAATGCCTTTGCAGCTGCCAGCTGTTAAAATCCTTGGAAATAAACTCAATGGATTTATTGCAGGTAATAATTTAATGCTTAAAATAAGGAATAGAACAGAGAAAGTAATTTTGTACTGTTTTTAATGTGTTAAAATCATGTAATAGATGCATAATAGCTTTCTAAAGTATAAAAAATTCCCTAAATATCTCACCCTTCTCCTAAAGTGGGGTTTTATTTACCATTAGTTCAGCTCACATGGGAGGAAACTGTCACAAAGTTGTTAAAAATCCTCCATGAAGTCAAACTAAAAATCAGTTTCCTCCATCCCAAACCCAAATTCTCTTCACTTTTTAACACTTTCTCTCTGCAATTAACACAAATTAAGTATTTCTAATGTGTTACCTGTTTTTGTACACCCAGCAGGAAAGTTTGTCACGAGGTGTGGGAGGTTGACCTTTAAAATTTGTGATTTTTTTCCACCTGTAGGTTCCGGTTTTTGTTCTCAAATTGACGTAGTACAGCTTGAAAGGAAAAAAAAATACAATGTTTTCAGTATAAAGCACAAATCATCACCAGAAAAAATAACCCACCATCCCCAGAAGCCTGGAAGTAAAAGAGGAACTGAGTTTACAATGGCAAATACACCACAAAAGCAAAATTAAAGTGGGAGAATTGGCAGAAAGTTTCAAGAGAGGCTCCATTTCACTGATTTTCTACTCAGGAGTCAACTCTGACTTCATTTATATTAAATGATAAAACAACTGATTTCATCTGTTTTGTTAATTCAGTTTTCAGTTGCAAGGAAAGTTGGTAGCTCTATTTTACCCTTAATTATTACCTGATTATTTAAAGCAATGAATTGCTATCAAAGAGCAAAAATAAAAGTGATATCCAGAGATTAGTGTGAATTAAGGTTGTCAAATTATTTTTAAAAACCACTTGGGAAAGCATTAGCATAAATATAGAAAATTTTAGAAAAATAAAGCTTTTCCTCAAATTTTTCTCTAATTCAGATATAAATTCACCAGATAAACAGCAAGGTCAGTATTAGTAGTTATTAAAATACAATGTTATGGAGAAAAGAAGATTACAATACCCTATTGCTGTATCCTTTATCATCAAATCCCCCAAAAATGTACAGCTTCCCATTGATGCTGGCCCCACAGCTGCCTGACATGGAGGTGGGTAACTCCCCTTCCATCAGGTGCATTGTCCTGCAATTGAAAAAAATACATTAAGCCCCTTCAAATCTGCCAAAATGGAACAATCCCAAATAGATTTATTCAGAGTTTTTAGGTTTAAAAGGTGAGAATACAATTTGGGCCATAAGTAGGATTAGGAGCTCCAGGTGAAGTTGGGCTCCTGTGGTAGAAAGAACTTCCAGGTGGATATTTTGTGTTTATAAAGTATCTTGATTTTTCTGGAGGTGAATTCACATTAGAAGAGCTTTAGTAGAGCTGAAATATTAATTATTTGAAATCTGGACATACTACTAACTCCAGGAACTCCTGAAATGAGAATCTGGCATTGCTGGGATGTCAGAAATGGAAAACTGAGGCTCCTGCTGGGCCCTGCACCCAGCTGCACGTGGGAAACTGCTGAGAGCTCAGCCAGGTCAGGAGCAGACCCTGGTTAAATATAACCCTGGAAAAAAAGTTCTGTTTGACCCAGATCACTTTCCTGATCCTGGGAGCACAAACTGCTGCACTGGGACAGCAGGGAAACCAAGGGAGTGAGAGAGGAGAGGGAGAGGGAGAGGGAGGGGGAGGGGGAGGGGACAAAATGGGGGGAAGAAGGAAACAAAAAGGGGAAGAGAAAATAAAGTGGAGGGAAAGAGAAAAAGGGGAAGTTCTGAGTAATTTTTGAGTTGCAATGTATATGGAATTAATACCAAAAATAATAAATACCTAACTGTAACTGGAACAAGAGCCCAAGCAGCCAGTGTTTAACTGTTCTAACATCAAAGTTAATGTATAAAAACTAAGCCAAAATAAACTGCCAAGTAAATGCACCTGTGTTAACAGAGCCTGGAGCCAACCACTTCCAACACTCCCTTGCACACAATAATTAAGACTTCAGCAAGGATTGTGTTTCCTGGAGTTAATTTGCCAGCACAGATCTGTCCTTCAGTGTTTACATTAAACTCCTGCTATTTAACATGCCCAACGTCCCTGAAGCCTTTTCCCTGCAGATCAGTGACAAAAACCAGCTTTGGGTAATAATTCAATAGAAATGAATATGAACTCTATAAAATGCCACTTGCCATAGCCCACTGTCCATGTCATAGATCCAGAGCTCATCACTGGGCAGATAAACTTCATTTTCTTCAATGGACTGAAAGGAGAACATGCAAATGTTAAATCAGTTCTGCTTCTCCTGTTTGCACATGAAATGCCAAAGCCATGTTACTTAGCAACACTGAATGATCTTAAGGAAATCAGAGCAGGAGTCACACCCCAGTGTTACTGCTCTGATCATAAAACTAATTTATTTTAAAAATAAACAACTTCATTCCTCCTCAGGAGCACTCAATAAAGGCACAGACTGACCAACTTAACATATTGCCAAGAAAAGATGTGCAACAATATCAACAAGATTTGAATTTCCTGAATTAAAACTCATTTTAGATACTTTTAATCAGGAGCTGTTTCCATTGACATAGTGGAAAAATGCAGAATAAAAAATAGAATATAAAGAGTGGACTGAAACCACAAAAAGTTACTTGTAGCAGTAACTTGAAAGACCAAGATGTCAAATACAAAGGAGAAAATTAAGTTTTCTGTGGAAAAAAAGATTTATGAAGACTCCTGAACAGAGTTCATTAGGAAAGAAAAATATTTTGGGAAACAATGATGAGGAAAAACAACAAACAGGAGAAGGAAGCCCAAAAAAATGCAGTACTCATGGTGAGTAACAACTACAGCATTAATTATTGCCTTGGCACTAGAAAGGAATTAAAGTCTGCCAGTGAGCAAGCAGCCAGAGTCAGTAAATAAATAAAAACTGGCTCAAAATTAAATGAATGTGAAGAAGTTAAATACAAAACTGAAATGTAATTAGTGACAATTCAGTTACTGATATTGATGCCTTCAAATCATGTTTTATTATGACTTTGTCAGGCTGGAAAGTGCCAGGCAGGCAGGTACATCCTATTTTTGGTACATATACTCTGCCAGGTACCTCTGCTCTGTGTTACACACTCCTGGCAGCTTCTGCAACGTGCACGAGTTGACTCAATTTAATCTGGATATGTCAGAGGTCAAGCACTTGCCCCAGAAGCAGCTCTGAGCAAACACACTGCTGCCATAAATAAAAAAGTTTGCTGGGCAGGAGTCCACCAGCAACACGTGAAAAATGATTTATCTGTGCAAAGGGTTGCTTTTAGAGCAACAATTTTCAGAATATTTTCAACAGATAAATACATAAAACAACTAAGAATAACTGCAAAATTTATCTGCTAAACTTCATATACATTGTCTGTTTTGAATGTGCTACAAACACACCATTTTTATTAGAAAACCTTTGAAAACTTTGAGTTCATTAGTTCAACCTCAGTATTAAAGATCAGAGCATAAAAACTACTTTAAATTACCACAGATTTAGGGGATATTTAGTTATACAGAATATTATAGAATTTAAATCCAGGAGTTTCCCACTAGAGTTCTTTGCTTGAGTATGGAAGGATAAGCTCTGAACATTTTAAAGTTACCTTAGCCCATGAAAAATATAGATAGAATATGAAATATCTTTATAGAAATAGGTGCCACCTGAACAACACCAGGAATTACACCAAGCACAGGTATTTTCAATTTTATGGCCAATGTGCACAGATAGACAAGATGAACAGGTAAATATAAACAGAAAAATAACAGGTAAAACTAAGTGGATGTATTTAATGCATTTAATCATTCTTAGCTCCCTTTTGGGTAGAATTCATAGAGTTAAAAGAGACAAGAATTTACTTATGACTGAACCAGAAGTGCTCTTTTTTATAGAAAAAAAAAAAGAAGTGGGTTTTAGCCTGTCACCAACTTGTGTTTGAGGTAACAGAAGGATTTACTTATGACAGAATCAGACATGTTCTTTTTATGAAAAAAATTTGAAAAAATTAAAAATGGTAAGCTTTAGCCTCCCACCCGCTTGTTTTAGAGGTGACAGCAGTGTTTTCTACGGGAGGCAAACACACTGTAAGCACCACACATCTACTAATAAATAAAAAACGCGGGGACTCGGCAGCGAGAACATGAATTACACCCTGGAAAAACTGAAGCACAAATCCCAGCTGTTGAGGCTTGAAGGGAGACGCGCTGAGGAGCGAAGGGCGAGGGGGAAGGGCCGGGAGCGAACCGGCTCCGCCAGCCCGTCCCCACACGGGCTCCATGACGGAGGCGGCCGCACACGGGGCAGGACAGGAGGAGGGCGCTGATCGCCGAGTCCGAGCCGGGAAAGGATGGCGGGGTGAGGCGCTCGGAGCGGCGCCCGCCGTCCCCTCAGCGCCATCCCCGCCGTCCCCTCAGCGGTGTCCCCGCCGTCCCCTCAGCGCTGTCCCCTCAGCGCCATCCCCGCCGTCCCTTCAGCGCTGTCCCCGCCGTCCCCTCAGCGCCATCCCCGCCGTCCCCTCAGCGCTGTCCCCTCAGTGCCATCCCCGCCGTCCCCTCAGCACAGTTCCCTCAGCGCTGTCCCCTCAGCGCCATCCCCGCCGTCCCCTCAGCGCAGTTCCCTCAGCGCTGTCCCCTCAGCGCTGTCCAAGCCGTCCCCTCAGGGGTGTCTCCTCAGCGCTGTCCCCTTAGCGGCGTCCCCGCTGTCCCTTCAGCACCGTCCCCTCAGTGGTGTCCCCGCCGTCCCCTCAGCGCCGTTCCCTCAGCGCTGTCCCCTCAATGCCATCCCCACCATCCCCTCAGTGCTGTCCCCTCAGCGCCATCCCCGCCGTCCCCTCAGCGCCTCCCGCCGCCATTCGAACGGCGCGCGGCCGCCGCAGCCAATCAGCGCCCGCGCCGCGGCCCCGGGCGCCCGCCGAGGGCTGAGGGGCGGCGGGGGGACCCCCCTGCCCCGCCCGGGGCTCCGCTCTCCGCGCTCCTTCCCGGCTCCCCCGCCAGCCTTACTTACCACGTATCCTCCCCACACGTAGAGAAAGTTTCCGTCCACAACGGCGCAGTGGCCGCTGCGCTCCTCGGCCACGCAGAACTGATCCGCGGGGTCCGCCGCCATCTTGGGGGGGAGGAAGAGGAGGAAGAGGAAGGAGGAGGAGGAGGAAGAGGCTCGGCTGCCTCAGGGCTCGCGTCCCGCCACCGCCTCCTCCGGGTGAAGCTGCGGCTCCGCCGCCGGTCGCTCCCCTGGGGCGGACGGGAAGCGAGGAGGGTCCAAAGTGTGGGGCGGCACCCGGTGCGCGTCGGGATGGGAGCGGACGGGGAGCCGCGCTGTGCCCCCGGTCCCGGGCAGCAGTGCCGGGCTGAGGTGTGAGGCGGAATAAACCGTGCGGGAGGATGTGAATAATGCGGGAGGATGTGAATAATGTGCGCGAGAGGAGGAAAGAAGCACCGAGAGCAGGAGAGCTAAACACAAACCACAGGACAAGGAGGGAGGGAGGAGCTGGATCCCGGAAAGGGTCGGGGTTTAAGGCTTCGGGCAAGGGCATGGGGTGATGGACAAGGGGGAATGGCTTCAAACTGCCAGAGGGCAGGGAGGGATGGGATACAGGGCAGGAATTCCTGGCTGGGAAGGTCGGGAGGCCCTGGAATAGAATTCCAGAGAAGCTGTGGCTGCCCCTGGAGCCCTGGCAGTGTCCAAGGCTGGACCGGGTTTGGAGCAGCCTGGGACAGTGGAAGGTGTCCCTGCCCATGACGAGATGGGCTTTAATGTCCCTTCCAACCCTAAACCATTCCATGATCCTGTGGATTCTGTGATAACACAAGCACAGCAGAACTCCCTGTCTCTCTGAAGGTGAGACAAGAAACAGCAGCTATGAAAGAGTAGCTGATATTAATTAAACAGTTGGACAGTTCCAGTTTTTACTCTGTTTTAACAGTAAATGAGCCAGTTCCAGCTGAACTCTGTGTCCGGTTGGAATTAATGGAATTCAAAATAAAACAGGTACAGCTCTTCAGAAATAGAAGAGCAGAATTTGGGAGAAACATGCACTTTAGCATCTTATAAAAGGGCACCAGAAAGTAATTGTAAAGATTTTCTTGTGACAGTAGGACATACATTTCCTCTGTTGTATTTAGGAGGGAAGATGTTGATCATTCACATGGATAAACTGGTAATATTAATGACAGAATCTCCTGAATTGGAAGAGACCCACAGGGATCATTCAGTCCAACTCCTGGCCCTGCACAGACACCCCAACATTCCCACCCTGGGCATCCCTGGTGTCCAAATTCTCCTGGAGCTCTGGCAGCCTCGGGAATGTCACCATTCCCTGGGGAGCCTGGGCAGTGCCAGCACCTCTGGGGGAGGAACCTTTCCTGAAATCCAGCCTAAACCTCCCCTGGAACAGCTCCAGGTATTCTCTCAGTGGTGACACAGAGATCAGCACCTGTCCTGAACTTTTAAAATGAGGTCATGTACTGATGATGCATTGGGATGGTGGTTCAAATGCAGGAGTCAGCATTTGGAAGAGGTAAAAAGCCCATGGGAAGCAGAACAAACTCCATCTATAGATCTCTAGGTCAGGTAGAGCTGCAATGTGCTGTCTCAGGAGATGGGATTTTGCCAATGGAGAATTGACAGATATGGAAATGAGCTGTTTATCAGTGTAACAAAATTCCATGGATCCAGGTTGATGGCTGATCCTGGACCACTGGGCTCTCTCCAGCTGCTGTGATGTCCAGCAAAGCCACAGAAGGTGACAGAGACAAAGATCTGGGCATGGCTTGCAGAGCTCCAGATGGCTCAGTGAAACACAAGGCTGCAGCTCACGCTGGAATACTTTTATATCTCTGGTGGGAGGCTCCAGGCAACCTCAGAGAGCCCCCAAATCCAGCAGGATGCTGTAGGAGTGTGCTTTACATTCCCTGGTTGGTCATAGCTTTAGAGAAAACTATTTTTGGACAAGGGGTACATCCCTTCTCCAGGTGCACCTTCCTTCATGTGGCGAGACAGGAGCTGAATGGCAAGATCAGGTTTTCTTAGAAGGAGAATAAGCAGTGATTTTAGCAAATAAAGGTACTTATGTAAGAATTTGGCTTATAATTTGCACCTAGCTGCATGCCTGCGACGAGAAATGAATCATATTTCCTGCCAAAATAGCTGAGACCTGTCAGATGGCAGCTCTTTGTCTGAAGAGAGCAGCAGCAGCTTCACCCATGAGCTCACTCCCCAGTGAGGAGTGATTATAAATTATGCAGTTGAGAATGGGCTATTGAAAATAGCTGACATTTTCTGTCTGTCTTTAAATCCCTGCAGTCTTTTGATCAAACTCTTTCAAGAGTTGCTTTGTGAGCCTTCTGTGGAATCAAGCTGTACTTTGAGAGATGAGTGTTTGAATGAAATATCGGGTATTTTCCATCTGGAGAGAAGGCAGCTACCCCACTATCCTGGAAATGTGGCTGTCCCTGGATTCCTGAAAGTGTCCAAGGCCAGGTTGGATAAGGCTTGGAGCGACCTGGGATAGTGGAAAGTGTCCCTGCCCATGGCAGAGGGTGGAATGAGATGAATTTTAAGGTTTCTTGCCATCCAAACCATTCTGGGATGGTGTGATTATGTAAAAACAGCCCTGGAGAGCATCCTGAGCTCACAGGATCAATTCACAGTCAGATGTATTTGATGGATGGATAATTTGTGGCAAGAAAATCTGAAGTGAGAGAGGCTCTGGAGTACTGGAGATGCAGAGGAACCTGTGCTAGGCCTGCAGGGAAAGAGGAGAGACAAATGTTGTGACATTTACACTATCTGTAAAGGAACAAAGTGATACCCTGCATAATTGTATTGGGTAATTGTGTCAGTCACAGCAAGTGTTTTTTATGCAATTGGGAGTTGTTTAGGTTAGAAAAGTCCTCTATGAAGGTGGAGTCATAGGTGGAGTCACTGGCCCACGTCCCCATATCCCACATCCACACGGTGTTTAAATCGTTCCACGGATGGGGCCTCCACCACTGCCCTGGAAGCCTGTGCCAGGGATGGACAAACATTTCCATGAAGAAATTCCTCCTGATGCCCAGCTAAACCTCCCCTAACACAACTTGTGGCTGTTCCCTCTCCTCCTTTCCCTGTGCCCTGGAGCAGAGCCCGACCTCCCACCCCGGCTGTCCCCTCCTGGCAGGGAGTTGTGCAGAGCCACAAGGGCCCTAAGCCTCCTTTTCTCCAGGCTGAGCCCCTTCCCAGCTCCCTCAGGAATTCTCCAGCCCCTTCCCAGCTCCCTCAGCCTCTCCTGGTGTTTCAACCCCTTCCTAGCTCCGTTCCCCTCTCCGGACACGCTCCAGCCCCTCAGAGTCTCCCGTCACCAGGGGCCCAGAGCTGCCCTCAGGACTGGAATGCCACAGCAGCCCCCGGGCTGAGGTGGCGGCCCGGGCTTAGGGGGACCGTGCCGGGCTGTGAGGGGCCGTGCCGGGCTGTGAGGGGCCGTGCCGGGCTGTGAGGGACGGCCCGGGCTGTGAGGGGCCGTGCCGGGCTGTGAGGGACGGCCCGGGCTGTGAGGGGCCGTGCCGGGCTGTGAGGGACCGTACCGAGCTGAGGGGGACCGTGCCGGGCTGTGAGGGGCCGGCCCGGGCTGTGAGGGGCCGTGCCGGGCTGTGAGGGGCCGTGCCGGGCTGTGAGGGGCGGGCCCGGCCGCTTTTGGCGCCATCGCCGCCATGGACCCGGAGCGGCTGCGGCGCCGCCTCAGCTCCGCGTTCCGGCTGCGGGGGCTCGTCCTGCGCCCGTGAGTAGCGCTGGGCCCGGAGCCGAGCCCGGACCCTGCTCCGGACCCGGACCCTGCTCCGGACCCGGACCCTGCTCCGGACCCGGACCCTGCTCCGGAGCCGCGGGGATCGGCCCCGGGCGGGCCTCTGGTCGCTCCGCATCCCCTCACGGGATGTGGTGCCGCCTTTCCCGCCTCCTCCTTCCTCCGCATCGAGGCATCCTCCAAAGCCTTTGCTTGTCCTGTTACTGCGAGCCCTTCCTCCCCTCTGTCCGGCCATCCATCCTTCTCATCACCGTGGGTGCCACCAAAAGTTCCCATGGTCTCCCCCTGAAGCTGGTGCCGGTGTTTGGTTTAGTTTTTATGTCTGTCTCTGACCCTGACAACTCTGGGATCTCTTTCTGAGTTCCACTTGGCAGTCTTGTGCTCAGCATTCTTTGCTAGAGGCAGAAATGGCATTTCCAAAGATAGGAATGGTGTATTTCCAAATATAATAGGATGTATTATTTAGAGATGTCAAGGTCAATGAAAAGGGATTCCTGCTTGCAGTGGAAGGTGTCATGATTTATAAGAGACTTGGTCTCCCATCACTCTTATTTTCCCTTTCTTTCCTGTGTGTTAATATAAATTAAATTCTCTTTTTCTGTCATGGATGGGATGCGATTATTTTGGACAGTGCCCTGATACTTTCATTAGAAAGGAGCACAAATCCAGAACTCCTGACACCACAGTTCAATGAGCTGAGACATTTTGAAGGTCAGGCTGATCACCAAAATGCCAGTTTGGTTGGCCAACAGGTGACATTAATAAGAAAATTGTTATCTTTAATGTGAGACTCGTCTAAAGTTGAGGCAAGAACCGGATTTCTAGATCTTGTGTTATTGAGAATTAAAATAACTCCAGTTTCAGAGGTATTGATAAACTGGAGCAGATCCCCTGGGGGCTGTTGAGGTATTGCTGGGCTGGAGGCTGTGGTGTGTAAGGAAGAGCTGGAAGCTCTGCTCTGGTGACATCCCAGCTTCAGGGCTGCGTCCAGGTCCAAAATGAGAGAGATGTGGACATGCTGGAATGAGTCCAGAGAGGCCATGGGGCTGCTCCAAGGGCTGGAGCCAGGCTGGGAGAGCTGGGGGTGCTCACCTGGAGAGGAGAAGGCTCCAGGGAGAGCTCAGAGGCACTTTCAGGGCTTAAAGGAGAGCTGGGGAGGGACTGGGGACAAGGGATGGAGGGACAGGACACAGGGAATGGCTTCATCTGGGTTAGATGGGATATTGGGAAGGAATCCTGACTGTGAGGGTGGGCAGGCCCTGGCCCAGGGTGCCCAGAGCAGCTGTGGCTGCCCCTGGATCCCTGGCAGTGCCTAAGGCCAGGCTGGACATTGGGATTTGGAGCAGCCTGGGACAGTGGGAGGTGTCCCTGCCATGGCAGGGGATGGAATGGGATGGGATTTAAGGTCCCTTCCAACCCAAACCATTCTGGGATTCTGTGATTAGAGAGTCAGAGAACCTGACATGGAGAGGGTGTGAAGGATTTGGAGTTGTTTAGTCTCAAGAAGGGAAGATTCATGAGGAGCTGATCCCAGTCTTCCTAAAAGTGAGAAGTGTTCTCAAGGCTGCACGGTGACAGGGCAAGTGACACAAGCTTAATTTAATTCTTCACTGTAGTAGTAATTAAACTTTGAAGTTGATGGAGCAGAGAAGTGCTGGAATTTCCCTCACTGGAAATGCTCAAGGCTTGGCTCCACGGGGCCCTGGACGGCAAACCCAAGCCCTGCTTTCAGGAGAAGGCTGCACCTCACTGTCTCCAGAATTGCCTTCCAACATGGGATTTTTTGTGTGAAACTCAGGTTCTCCATGTCTTTTCTCTGATATATTCAATCCAAATGATTTTTTTCTTTGACTTAAACCACTGTATTATTATGCAGTACTAATTACTTCTGCTTCTTAACCACAAGCCATGTGGTGATGATGTGCACACCTGCCAAAATCAGCACAGTTTGTGTAAACTATTGAGTATTAATTGCTTTTTGTGCTTTCTCCTCTGGGATTAGGGATGCCCTGAAGTATCTCACTGAAGCTTTCCAGTCCACCAGTGAGGGAGAACTTGATGATATAATTGAAAATGTCATTGATGCAGTTGAAAAACAGCCTTGTAAGTAAACAAATTCTTTTTCTTGGGATTTCTGTTGTTATCAAGACAGTTACTGGCAGCAGAGGCACTGAGGTGTCATTGTACTATAAAGGGTTGATGGAGATAAATGTATTTTTTGGCCTTTTATTTGGTTAAACACTGAAGTTTGCAATGTCAGCAGAAGACATTTGTTCCATTTAAAGAGTTGGCAGTGCAGAATATCCTGACTTTTCCAAAGGTAGTAACATTTTTCAGTGACAGTTACTAAGAGTGTGTCTGGGCATCTTTGTACCTGAAACTGTAATTTTAAATATTAAAATGGAGTGGGAATGTTTACACATGGAGTGACAGGACTCAGGGAATGGTTCCCTCTACCAGAGGGCAGGGTTAGATGGACTATTTATACTTTTTGTAATATTTTTATAATCATATTTTTAATGGAATACCTGTGAGAGTGGCGGGGCCTTCAAGCTAAATTATCAGTTTAAATCCATGAAAACAACAATGTGCCTGTCTCCAGAATTGTGTTGGAATATTTATAGCATTCTGTGTGATAATGTTCTGGAACCAAATTAACCTCCAGAATGTGAAAGCTCAGCTCTAACACATTTGTGATATATTTGGCAGCTTTGCATCAGCTATAATTGTCCTGTTCTCCATGTTTAGGGAATTCAGGGTGGGCACAGTAAGGATATTTTTTCCCTGGGAATGTGTCCTTTTGGTGGCAATATTAAGTGCTTCATCTATGTGTGTCATGCCAGAAAACATTGTGTGTATTCCTGTGAGGAGACTCAGCCATTTGATGTGGAGTATTGGAGACCCACTTCCTTCCCTGCTGCAGGTTTAATCCTTGGGCTTTTCCTTTGCAGTGTCATCCAACATGATTGAGCAGCCCCTGGTGGAAGCAGCTGTCCAGGAATGCAGCCGGGCCCCGGACGAGGCCATGTACGGTGACATCACAAATTCCAAATTGGGCTGGAACTTCTGGGAGCTGCTGTCATTTCCTTCTTCCTCCTGGGGAAATGAATGCCAGGAATTCTCTGCACTCACTGCTCTGTGCTTTTGCCTTTGCTCCAGGTGGCTCCTTGGAGCATTTGTTCTCGTGGCTGGTTCTGAATACAATCTGGCATTGTGGAATTCAGGGGTTGTGTGTTGTGTGTGCTCCGGGTTGAATATTAACCAATATTCTGTCCATGCTTTATTTGCCCTGCTCTACATGAAAGTTATCTCAGGTTGCTTTTGTTCCTTTCTTTTCTGAAAGCACTTTGGAAAAGTTTCCTCTGGGGTGCCTGCTCCTGCTTTTTTGTTTAGTTTATGAAGCCCTGATTGATTTCCCTTCTGTGATAACGAAGTGTGGAGCAATTACTGGAGTTTCTGAGAGCTTTGTGATCCTGATGGATGTGTTTCCTTTCGTGTTCACATCGTGATGCAAAGCATGAAAAGAGATGGTTTGCTGGGCATGTCAATTAGATCCTGTCATCCCACAGCCTCTCAGGATGGAGAAAATTTGAGTTTAACTTTGCTCCTCGCCATTGGAATCATTATGATGCAGATGGTTTGAGTGTGACTTTTCTTTTAGTGCTTTTTTGTACTTAAAGTAGTTCTTTTTTTCCCAAAAGTGAAGAGAAATCCATATGTATAGATTCTCTTCAGAGTCCTGAAGGGAAAAGCTCTACAGATCACAGGGACAAATCTTTTAAATTATTTAACTAGAGAAAATAGAATAGAAAACAGAATATAAAATAGAAAGAGAAATGATTATGATAGTGAACAAAACAAATGTCATTTTATCCACCATATTTTTTAGTTTGCTTCACCCACTTCATGGAATCACAGGATGGTTTTGGTTGAAAGGTGACATTCAGTTAATGCTGTAACTGCTCTTATTTCAGAGAAAATGTTTTCAACATTATTGGAGCCTTTGACATTCCACGTTTTATTTATAATTCAGAAAGAAAGAAGTTCCTGCCGTAAGTCTCCCATATTTTAAGTTACAAGCACTTCCTGTTCTAAGAACAAAGCCTCTATTTCTATAGGATAAGTCTGTTTTTAATCTTTCCCTCTTGGGTCTGTTCCACTGAAGCCTGAGTGAGAAAAGTAATAAATGTTTAAGACCATAAACCAAGTTTATGCCACCTAATGAATAAAAAAGACAGTAAGGCTAAGGACATACATCACTAAAGGTAGTCTGGGTTATTTTTTTTTCTCACATTGGGTTGTTTAAATTTATTTTTTTAATAAATTTGATCTGTCTGTTGCCTGTATT